>JARBJD010000252.1:0-111045 GCA_033064195.1 Blattamonas nauphoetae | reverse complement strand
TTGGATGCAGACCATTGGAAATCAATTCCAGAATGTTGGTTCTCTGCAGTTGCTTAGATTCACCTTCTTTAAGATACAACCGTGTTCCAGTTCTCCCTATTTCTTCACCTTGAAGAAATGCAGTTAAATGTCGAAGTCTTGTTGGTCGGTGGAGCCCTTCCAGAAAATGAAGTTTAAATTAGATATCCTCACCACTGCCCCATCCAGGAGGATAACATGTGGTGAGAGCGCGGATGAATGTCTTTTGATCTGTGCTGATGAACTCATGCAGCTCTGAGAGTGTCAATGGTTGTCCATCCTGCATTTTCGTTTGAAAATGACCGGTTTGATTTCTGGTCTCATCTACATAAATGACGTAGAACAGACAATGACACGATATGAAATGGGTTGAAATTTTGACATCAGAGATCGTAACGGAAAAAGTTCGAGTGACATTTCGATTTTCGAATATCCTTTAATCCTTCACAAATTCACATTGTTTACATTTCTAAATGAAGATTCCGGACG
The DNA here is from genome assembly GCA_033064195.1 of Blattamonas nauphoetae. NCBI lineage: Eukaryota > Preaxostyla > Oxymonadida > Blattamonas > Blattamonas nauphoetae. The sequence continues at coordinate 110,538 of JARBJD010000252.1, read as the reverse complement.
TTCTGATCTGCAAATTTGTTCAGTCTCGGGATGTGGTCTGATCCAACCATAATCGTATCTTTTATGACATTTTCTTACGGGCCGTTTTTCGATTTCAAAAGTTGTCGAATACATCGTTGTCAAGAATGAATGAGTTCTCAATAGTCTTTTTATGATTATGCTCTCTATTTCGTCATCTCAAATCGATACGTTTTATTGGCCCGAAAGACAACTTAGTCATGAGTTATGTGCACAGTTTTAGAAAAAATGTTCATGGAACCAATACAGTGAAATGGATTCACGAGAAAGATGCACACTTCCAGTTTGGAGCTTCTGAAGTTGGAAATGTGGGTGTGGAGAATTGACTTGACGACGATCTCCCACTCGTCCTGCCGTAGCTGCTCAGCGTCTAATCTCGTCTGCGTGTGTTGTGGTTTGATATCGACGAGATCTGCCTCAAGAGTCCCACTTTCGTCCTTTGCTTTGGATACAGCTTCGCACAAGTCAAAATGAACTCTACCCGACACAGCCATTCCAATTCATCAGCCATCCCCATTCCCTTCACCTCGGGCAGCTCAAGAAGAGAGTGGCGTGTGAAAGAGATAAGGCGAGCGAGAGTGGCGGTTTACGGTCTGAACTGTCGTGACTGAATGACAGTCAAAACGAGCCAACGACCACTCCACACAATCAATGATAATGTCTTGTTCTGCCTCCGTTCTCTATTTAGCGTGAGTTGGGATCTTCATGTTCTTCTTTGGTTTAGATGAAGGTATCTGTTTGTTCTGATGTGAGTTCAGGACAGGTAGGATCGCTGGAAGCAGATTGGACAGGTTATTGAGGGATGATATGGCTGGGTGTCTGAGTCGATGGTCGTTTCTTTAGTGTCTTCATTTCTCGTCAATTGATCATTTTCCTCCTTCAATTCTGTTTTCGCTTCCTTCACTAGTGTTTTCTCTCTTCTTGTGCTTTGTTTGTTTCTGATTGTGTCTCCATATGAATCCCAATCTCTCAGGATCTTTTCATTTTGTGATTCCTCTTGAATGTCCGATAGTGGTTCTGAGATAGTTCCTGCTTCAAGATGTGGTTGATGTGCTTCTGGTGGTTCTAGTGTTTCGGATCTGTCCTGTACTTCTACAGTTTTTCTCTCTCAACTTCCTCTTCCTTGTCCTCTTTATCCTTCTTCTTCCAGTTGGTTTGGTTCATTCCGATTTCCTTGACTGTTTTGTGTTCTTGTTCTATCCAGTGAACCATCCCAATACTCTGCATTGCCCGATTTTCGTGCATTCATCCTTCTGAGTCTTCCTTCCGACTTTTGGTGGTGGTGGAAGGGCCTCCTCCTCTCTCCATGTTTGATAGCAGTTGAGTGGGTTGTGAATATGTGCAGGGTGCTTAGGCAGCTTGGGAGGTTGGTCGGTGGTTGACGGTGGATACTTGGTAAATAGTGAGATCTGGTTCCCCATTCCACCAAGGATCTCGTTTGAGATTGTCAACTGGGAGAGTGGATTAGCTTTGTTGTTGAATGGGAGCGGAAAGACCGATTCGGTGCGGACGATGATTTCAGGTAGTGCAGTTTTGTTGCGGTCCTGTCGATGTTGCGAGGGTGTAGGCTGCAGAGAGGGTAGGTTGTTTGTTTCGTCAGTGTGGATAGGAGATTGGGCGATGGAGGAGATGGTTGGGAGATGTTAGGTGTTCGACCTGTGCGTTCACGACCCGATCTGGACAGTGAATAGGGTCTGGTCGGTGGAGGGGTATTAAAATGAATATGCAGGGACATTGAAAGGGTGAAGTGTGTAGAGTGGCACGTGTGAGTAATCCAACTGTTGGGTGGTGTGGAGGTGGTCAGAGGGTATGAATTTACAAAATGACGAGTTCGAGATCACGGGCGGGTTTGGGACATTGGGGTGAGCAATTTGAAAGGATGATGCACGGCCATAGTGGGTATCTGGCGTGCGATCACAGTGATTGACATTTTCTCGGTCGGATCTTGCTCCGGGGCCTCCATCAGCTGGAAAAAGACTTGTTAAGGTGCAGAAGTGCAAAGGGGGTGTAACAGGTAAAAAGCGCGTCCAAGCCGGGAAAGTCTGTCATTCGAATTGTGGCGAAGCGTGCGAAATGGGTAAAACCAAGATTCAATTTAGAGATTGTTGTGAGATTCACGAGTGGATGTGAGAATGTGGAGAGTAAGGATTTGAGATCTCGAGGATGGGAATGAAGAAATGATTTGGAGAAAGTGAAACGAGAAATAAGACGAAATGAAGAAGTTTCGAAGGCAGAAATGAAAAGAAAAGATCAAGTCTCGAAGAGACGGACATCAGAAGCTAATAGGATCTCCGAGCTGAGAATGAGATGTCAGGATACGTTTGGGTTGCGGTAGGTAAGGCAGGTGCAGAGAGGCGTGGAGCGAGGAAAGCGAGTGCAGAGAGGCGTGCAGCGAGGGAAGCGGAGTGCAGAGTGGCGTGAAGCGAGGGACGCGAGTGCAGAGAGGCATGGAGCGAGGAAAGCGGAGAGTGCAGAGTGGCGTGCAAGGGAAGCGAGTGCAGAGAGGCATGGAGCGAGGGAAGCGAGTGCAGAGAGGCGTGGAGCGAGGGAAGCGGAGTGCAGAGTGGAGCGAGGGAAGCGAGTGCAGAGAGGCGTGGAGCGAGGAAAGCGAGTGCAGAGAGGCGTGGAGCGAGGGAAGCGGAGTGCAGAGAGGCGTGGAGCGAGGGAAGCGAGTGCAGAGGCATGGAGCGAGGAAAGCGAGTGCAGAGAGGTGTGGAGCGAGGGAAGCGAGTGCAGAGAGAGGCGTGGAGCGAGGGAAGCGAGTGCAGAGTGGCGTGGAGCGAGGGAAGCGAGTGCAGAGTGGCGTGCAGCAAGGGAAGCGAGTGCAGAGAGGCGTGGAGCGAGGGAAGCGAGTGCAGAGAGGCGTGGAGCGAGGAAAGCGGAGTGCAGAGAGGCGTGGAGCGAGGGAAGCGAGTGCAGAGAGGCGTGGGCGAGGGAAGCGAGTGCAGAGAGGCGTGCAGCAAGGGAAGCGGGGTGCAGAGAGGCGTGGGAGCGGAAGTGCAGAGAGGCGTGGAGCGAGGAAAGCGAGTGCAGAGAGGTGTGGAGCGAGGGAAGCGAGTGCAGAGAGGCGTGGAGCGAGGGAAGCGAGTGCAGAGGCGTGCAGCAAGGGAAGCGAGTGCAGAGTGGCGTGCAGCAAGGGAAGCGAGTGCAGAGGCGTGGAGCGAGGAAGCGGAGTGCAGAGAGGCATGGAGCGAGGGAAGCGAGTGCAGAGTGGCGTGCAGCAAGGGAAGCGGGGTGCAGAGAGGCGTGCAGCAAGGGAAGCGAGTGCAGAGGCGTGGAGCGAGGGAAGCGAGTGCAGAGAGGCGTGGAGCGAGGGAAGCGAGTGCGAGTGGCGTGCAGCAAGGGAAGCGAGTGCAGAGTGGCGTGCAGCGAGGGAAGCGAGTGGAGAATGGACTGACATAACTAATGTTGCTGCAGTTGGACTGGAGTGAGTCCGAGTTCACTCCACCGTGCACAAACATATCAGATTCGTCGTCGGGGAGAGTGTCGTTGCGCGAGATGGTGCGTGGGATATAGGCATGCTGGCAGAGTGGGTGTCGATGATGGAAGCGTTGGTGATAAAGGGAACCCTTCGTCAGAGTAAGCTGGGTGAGTTGACTGGCGAAGTCTGTATCACTGGTTTGATGGAGCTGTGGCTGTCCGCAGTTGAACATTTAACTGAGGACGATCGACTGGAGCGCAGAGAGCGACTCTGTCGGCGTAGTCGACCAAGACATGCTTGTGAGGTGGTCGACGTTTGGATCGAACCCGGAATGCGTCGTGTGAACGACTTGATGTCGTAGGATAAATGTGAAGGGTTTACTGGACCATTCTTTTGAAGGAATACCACGAAGTACGTGCGCGTGCAGTTCTTGGTGTTTTCGAGATTGTAATCCAGCACGATGCGGTCGTCGACGTTTGGATCGAACCCGGAATGCGTCGTGTGAACGACGATGTCGGAGGCTAAATGTGAAGTTCTGTCCTTGACCTCACACGCTGATGGTTTATGAGTGACTGTAGAGTGCCACAGGAGATGTCAGCTTTAAGAGCAGACGCGTCGATGGAGGATTTCGTCAAGGTAAACTTGACGATTGTGATTCGCGCAGAGTGGACGTAGTTGGTTTGTACACTGCACTGTTGATGGTAATGGTCAATTTTGTGAGAGTGCTGTCGATGTTACTGGGCTCCACGGACGATTCAGGAAGGATGAGAGCGTGCAGAACTCGCATTGATCAATCACTTAATCCATAAACTAAGTGGCAACAATTCGAGATTCACTATGTTCGATTAGTCTAGACTATTGTGTGAGGCACTGATTTTCACCACTTTTCAGGGAGATAATGATATTTCAGAGATGAAGACTGCAGACGAGTTTTGAGATCCTTTGGAGACTATGGCATTTGCGAAATTTCAAGTTGTTGCTATTGCTGTATTTTTCTGACAGAATATCCTTCAGGAGCTGTACTTTGCTCCATATCTTTCGGGGCAAACTGTTGTTGAATGGCTTGTTTTGTTGCTCTGTGGAGACAAATTGACCAATTTTGAGTTGGATCGGGCTTGCTTGTTTTATTTGCATCTATTGTTGATGGTTCTGTTGGTGGTACATGTGATAGCGCTGTTGAAAAGTGTTCAGAACCAGAAGGTGTTGTTTCTTGCCCACTAGTTGTGATTGCTGCATCTGAGCTTGAATGAAGGCTTGTTGTTGAGTTTGGTGAGGCGGTCGGAAGTGTGTGCGACACGGACAGTCGGAGGAGATGAATGAGGAGTGAGTGAACACTCAAAAGTTGGGATTGGTGTGAATTGGTCGAGTTGATGACAAGGAGGAGGAACACGCTTTGTGATAGTTGACAATGGACGAAAAGATATTGGAATTGCGGGAAAACATGCATAAGTACCATCTAATCATCAAGAGCATGATATTCCAGAGCTGAGAGGAGTGGTTTTGACCGTCGATCCACTGGCGGAAGTGAGGGAAGGAGGTGAATTTGCGATGGGTGGAGGGAGGAAGGAGTGGGTGCGATGGGTGGAGGAGGAAGTAGGTGAATTTGCGATGGGTGGAGGGAGGAAGTAGGTGAATTTGCGATGGGTGGAGGGAGGAAGTAGGTGAATTTGCGATGGGTGGAGGGAGGAAGGAGGTGAATTTGCGATGGGTGGAGGGAGGAAGTAGGTGAATTTTGCGATGGGTTGAGGGAGGAAGTAGGTGAATTTGCGATGGGTGGAGGGAGGAAGTAGGTGAATTTACGATGGGTGGAGGGAGGAAGTGAATTTGCGATGGGTGGAGGGAGGAAGTAGGTGCGATGGGTGGAGGGAGGAAGTAGGTGAATTTGCGATGGGTGGAGGAGGAAGTAGGTGAATTTGCGATGGGTGGAGGGAGGAAGTAGGTGAATTTGCGATGGGTGGAGGGAGGAAGTAGGTGAATTTGCGATGGGTGGAGGGAGGAAGTAGGTGAATTTGCGATGGGTGGAGGGAGGAAGTAGGTGAATTTGCGATGGGTGGAGGGAGGTAGGTGAATTTGCGATGGGTGGAGGGAGGAAGGAGGTGAATCTGCGATGGGTGGAGGGAGGAAGTAGGTGAATTTGCGATGGGTGGAGGGAGGAAGTAGGTGAATTTGCGATGGGTGGAGGGAGGAAGGAGGTGAATTTGCGATGGGTGGAGGGAGGAAGTAGGTGAATTTGCGATGGGTGGAGGGAGGAAGTAGGTGAATTTGCGATGGGTGGAGGGAGGAAGGAGGTGAATCTGCGATGGGTGGAGGGAGGAAGGAGGTGAATTTGCGATGGGTGGAGGGAGGAAGTAGGTGAATTTGCGATGGGTGGAGGGATGGAGGAGATGAATTTGAGATGGATGGAAGGGGAAAGGGGGCATAACCTGTTCGAATAGAGTGGCAGCGGGATAAAATTAGGTTATTTGGTGAGGATGTCGGAGCATGAAGAGGTCGTTGGGAGATGGGTAGGGGGTGGGAAGAGGATAGTTGGTGATGGGTTGGAGGAGTAAAGAGGGAAATTGGACATCGGTTGAGGGTGTTCTCACTCTTGAATAGAGTCAGAGAAGATGATGACCCAGACTTGTGGGCCATTGAAGACAGATTTCTCACATCTTCAGACAACCCCAAGAAATATTCAAGCAAAACTCGAAAATTCTTATCCCCATCATATCTTCTCGCAACCATGGAAGCTTATATTACAAAACCCAAATCAACCATTAGCACGCACGGGAAGGAGATTTACGACCTTCTCGTCAAACAATATCGCGACTATCCAGCAGCACCTCTCATCAAAGCTCTGGATAGTCGTCATGAACTCATACCAATCAAGGAGATTGTCCTTGCTCATTACAATAGTTTGGCTTTCTTTTCTCTCATTCTTTCTCTCTTTAGATAAATTCACTTCACTTATTTCGTCTTTAACTCATTTACATCGTGAAATGAGGTGCAAAGACGACAAGGTGAAATTGATGCAGTGTGTCTCCCAAGTACTCTCACTTGGCGAGACACAGGCTGTTGGTTTCGACGTCGAGGAGGGGGCATATAACTATGCCCGCTCCCGATTCGACAGAATCGGTGGGAGACCTCGGAATCCCACTCGACGTCGACCGGCCTCAAAACAGGTTCCTTTTCCTTTTTTCAATCATTCTCACAGAAAATAAACATCCTCGAAGACACTGAACTGATGAAAGCAATAGAAGATAAAACGTCACCAAGCTGCGAAAACCAGAAAAGAAAACCACAGAAGAGGGTTAAGAAACGTATGCTCACACTCCTTTTCACCCAATTCTCTTTATACTATTAGAAAAGCCAGCAGTTGACACACTGGACGACGATGACCTGCTATTCCTCCTCAGCAGGTCAGATAGTCCATCAACTCCGGACAACTCCCTCGAAACCATAGCAACCGAAACACACCACATCGAAACAAGGCTCCTTGAAACAACGAAAAAGGAGCTTCACCGTCAGCTAGTTGAGGAAGGAAAACCAAAATCTCTTACTCTACTTTCTGCAAACAAACAAAATTCCTGAAAAAGCAACAAAGAACCGACCTCTGTTCCTTTGTGAACGAGGCAAATATTTACAAAAAAGAAGAAACATTAAAAGCACAAAACAAAAACTCACAGAAAAGAACAAAATGAACTAAAAACAATAGAAAACACAAAAAATAGCCGAAACACAAAGAAATTATTACAATTCATCCATTTCATCCATAGACGATGACACATTGGTCATCGTCATGGACTTTAAAGAAAATTGGACATTACCTCTTTCCAATGACCAAGTCGGACACGATTTTTATCTAAAACTTCAGTTTCTCATCTCTGCATTACTTGTTTCACCTCACAGAATTCTGTTATCAAAAACATATCACAACTTTATTTCCCTGTTCTTTCTCATGATCACCGTTTTGTTCAAGAATGTCTTGCCGATTTATTTTCTCTTGATTCATACACTTCCAAGAAACACATCACTGTATTTACTGATACTGGTCCGCATTTTAGGAACCAGTATGTTCTCGGTTACTTTCTGTCTTCTCAAAATCCCTTGTTTTCAGGGAAGAAAATTCAGTACTGTTTCTTTTCAGAGCAGCATGGGAAAACTGCTGCGACTCCGAATTCGGAGTCCTTTCAAATTTTGTTTCACATCACCTCACTGAACCAATCCGCTCCTCGGATGACCTTATTGATTTTTCACTTCACATCTCACTCAATTGAATGGGAATGACGGAAATTCCGTTCATTCCTTCCACCGGTGTGTCTCTTTTGATAGTTCATCTTTTTATTCACTTTAGACATACTGTCTTCCCAGACAGTCACTCATATTTTCGGGTCATAATCACCGGTCTGAAGGAATACCTTGGATTTTTCCGATCAGATACCTCCTTGACCGGGGCCCCTGTTTGTGTGAACGCGTCTTCATTTGACTTCTTATTGCGTTTTTCAGAGAAGAGGGGAGAGGACAAAAGGGAGAGGAAGGTGTTTGAGAAGGAGGAAGTTGAGAGACGGGATGAGAATGAGGTGAGTTCGGGTCTTCAGTCTCTTACATCTTTTCGTTATTCATATCTTTCAAATGTTTCTTCTTCAACTCCTAATTCTCATACTCTTCATTCTTTTCCTTCTTCACTTATTCATTCTTCCCCTTCTTCACTTATTCATTCTTCTCCTTCTTCACTTTTTCATTCTTCTCATTCTCTTGTTCATCCAATCACTCCAACTTCTCCAATTCTATATTCACCTCCAAGCTCTCCTATTCTTTTTGATTCTAATTCATTTTTCACCTCGCCATTTTATTACAATTAAACCCCCTACCACCTCGCTCATTCCATACCTGGCTTATCCTGCCAGGCCTTTTGGCCGAACAGGGCTAGCCTAGTACCATTTACGGCCTTGTGTCCGGTACTAGGTTCACAGCAGGACTTGGAATGAGTGAGGACAACACTGAAAGACATATTTTTCATTATTGATTTCTGTTTTAGAACAATTCCGTTTATATTTCACAAATTTTTTCTCTTTCATCAACAATCATTCTCATTTTTGTCTTCTCCTCTTGTAGGTTGTCTGTCATTCACTCAATTCCTCCACTAGACTTTGGATCATAGCATCAAGTTCACTTCAGTTGTGGTAAGAAAAACGATATGTCTCAATCCTTCTTCGTGACTTCTTTATCTTCCAGGTCCAATTAGCGATGGTGTACATTCCTCCCAGCCACCAACCTAGCACTCATCTCCACTCCCCCACCACTCAGCCAACCTCTCATCTCCACTCCCCCACCACTCAGCCAACCTCTCATCTCCGCTCCCCCACCACTCAGCCAACCTCTCATCTCCACTCCCCCACCACTCAGTAGTACACCACCATCAATATTCCCACTCAAGCAACCACCGCTATCTCAGTCCTCTTCGTACCGATGAACTCAGCTGTCCTTTATCGCTCTCAAGCTCCACCACACCCTCACCATCGCCATCCATCGCCACCAAACACTCCACTTCGCTCCCTATCGCCACCAAACACTCCACTTCGCTCCCCATCGCCACCAAACACTCCACTTCGCTCCCTATCGCCACCAAACACTCCGGTTCGCTCCCCATCGCTACCAAACACTCCGCTTCGCTCCCTATCGCCACCAAACACTCCACTTCGCTCCCTATCGCCACCAAACACTCCACTTCGCTCCCTATCGCCACCAAACACTCCACTTCGCTCCCCATCGCCACCAAACACTCCACTTCGCTCCCTATCGCCACCAAACACTCCGCTTCGCTCCTCATCGCCACCAAACACTCCACTTCGCTCCCCATCGCCACCAAACACTCCACTTCGCTCCCTATCGCCACCAAACACTCCGCTTCGCTCCTCATCGCCACCAAACACTCCACTTCGCTCCCCATCGCCACCAAACACTCCGCTTCGCTCCCCATCGCCACCAAACACTCCACTTCGCTCCTCATCGCCACCAAACACTCCACTTCGCTCCCTATCGCCACCAAACACTCCACTTCGCTCCTCATCGCCACCAAACACCCCACTTCGCTCCCTATCGCCACCAAACACTCCGCTTCGCTCCTCATCGCCACCAAACACTCCACTTCGCTCCCCATCGCCACCAAACACTCCGCTTCGCTCCCCATCGCCACCAAACACTCCATTTCGCTCCTCATCGCCACCAAACACTCCAGTTCGCTCTCTATCGCCACCAAACACTCCGCTTCGCTCCCCATCGCCACCAAACACTCCATTTCGCTCCTCATCGCCACCACACACTCCAGTTCGCTCTCTATCGCCACCAAACACTCCCGCTTCGCGCCTCATCGCCACCAAACACTCCACTTCGCTCCCTATCGCCACCAAACACTCCATTTCGCTCCTCATCGCCACCAAACACTCCACTTCGCTCCCTATCGCCACCAAACACTCCATTTCGCTCATCATCGCCACCAAACATTCCAGTTCGCTCTCTATCGCCACCAAACACTCCGCTTCGCTCCTCATCGCCACCAAACACTCCAGTTCGCTCTCTATCGCCACCAAACACTCCGCTTCGCTCCCTATCGCCACCAAACACTCCGCTTCGCTCCTCATCGCCACCAAACATTCCGCTTCGCTCCCCATCGCCACCAAACACTCCGCTTCGCTCCTCATCGCCACCAAACACTCCACTTCGCTCCTCATCGCCACCAAACATTCCGCTTCGCTCCCCATCGCCACCAAACACTCCGCTTCGCTCCTCCTCGCCACCAAACACTCCAGTTCGCTCCTCATCGCCACCAAACACTCCATTTCGCTCCCCATCGCTACCAAACACTCCGCTTCGCTCCCTATCGCCACCAAACACTCCACTTCGCTCCCTATCGCCACCAAACACTCCGCTTCGCTCCCCATCGCCACCAAACACTCCACTTCGCTCCCCATCGCCACCAAACATTCCGCTTCGCTCCTCATCGCCACCAAACATTCCGCTTCGCTCCCCATCGCCACCAAACACTCCGCTTCGCTCCCCATCGCCACCAAACACTCCATTTCGCTCCTCATCGCCACCAACCACTCCAGTTCGCTCCCCATCGCCACCAAATACTCCACTTCGCTCCCCATCGCCACCAAACATTCCGCTTCGCTCCCCATCGCCACCAAACACTCCGCTTCGCTCCCTATCGCCACCAAACATTCCATTTCGCTCCTCATCGCCACCAAACACTCCAGTTCGCTCTCTATCGCCACCAAACACTCCGCTTCGCTCCTCATCGCCACCAAACACTCCATTTCGCTCCTCATCGCCACCAAACACTCCATTTCGCTCCCCATCGCCACCACACACTCCACTCACCTCTACTTGCCTCCCTCGTCTTCTGCACTTCTCCCCTCCCCTCTCTAATCCTCCACTCACCTCCCTCGCCCTCCACTCACCTCCCTCGTCCTCCACTCACCTCCTTCCGATAGACTCCCTTTTTCCTTCTGCGACATCCAAACTCACCTCCTCGAGCCTCCGCCTCCCTCCACTCTTTCTCTCATCAGCACTTTCCATCTTAATTGTGTCTTCCATGAATCTTGTTGTTTTCAACTCACAATTAACACTTTCTTGAGAAAACAAACTAAAGAAAAATCACTTGTTTGAGATAATACACCACCAAAAGTGAATAAAACTGAAATCATTCATCCAAGCTTCAAAATCGTGCGAAGAGAGGGAAAACAGAAGAGAGAGAGAATGAGAGAAGAGGTAATATGGTGGTGAAGGAGACATTCGCCCGGAACACCACATCCAGTGCAGTGAGGAAGATGGTAGACCGTACATAGTCCACCAAATGACGATCAACCCATATTGTTTTGTAATCCACCTCCAATTTGTCTACTGGTATGAATAGATCGAAAAAAACACATGTAATCAGTTCATGGAGGTGAGAAAGAGCTATTTGAGATTTAACAGCAAATTTGAAAAAAAGAATGCGGAGAGGAGGTTTTGAAGGGGTGATCTCGAACTTTTCTATGATGTCAAAAATATTGACCCAAATGTAGAAAATGTGACTTAACGTGGAGTGGTTCTCGTACGGCCTGATGAACATGTACGGCCTGATTCGAGAACTATCATCTCGTCACAGTTGTTTGAGAGAGGAATAATGAACCAAACTATTCTCGCTCGAGAAATCAAAACGAAAAGTTAATTCAGATTGACCCACCTTTGAATCTTTTATTAAAAGTCTTTGATGGATTCAGATGATGTCAACATAAGACCTAAAGTCCTAACAATAGCTCAAATATTGTGAACTCTTTTCAAACATCTTTTTAGAAGGAATTTTTGGGGCCTTTCAGAAAAAAAAATCGATTTCTTTTTTTCACTTTTTCAATTTGGATAAAAAAAGCTGCTAATTCATACCAATTCAACGATTGGAAATGATGAAGAAAGAAAAAATGGACGATGAAGAAGACGGTGAGAGATGATAAAGTTGAGAAAACGAAAACATCGGTAATCCTGCACTTAACGGGCCAAAAATTTCAAAGGAGCAAAAAAAGAAAGGACGCAATGGGAATTGAGCCCTCAACCTGTTATGTTGGAAAGATGCTGAGTGATCCAACAGTAATGTCGACAGGGTGGGTCGATCAATAAGTCACGAAAATTGGATCGCAGCATCAACTATCTTTCTCATTTTGATGAGGCTTTTAATACTCTTTTCCAATCATGTGATGTATGCCTTGTTGACAATCAGACCCTATAAGCAAAAAACACAAGAAAAGTTGAATTCATCTGCCTCATTTTGACAGACTTGAGGGCATAATTATCGATGAAGGAGACGCGTGAAATGATAGAAAAATGAAATTGAAAGCCTCATCAAAATGAGAAAGATGGTTGATCCTGCGATCCAATTTTGTGAATCAATCAGGACAAAAGTTCCTGGCATACCTGTCCAGGAACTCTCAGCAATCACTTCACTAACCAAAAAGAAAGATGAGGGGAGAAACAAAGCGAACATACGCGTTGGGAAGGAGAGAGAAAAAAGAAGAGGTCGAGAAAAGTAAAAAAATCAGAACCAACTGTCAGCGAGGAAATTGGCATTAATTACTTTAGGTGTTGTCAAAGTGTCGGATCATGGTAGTTGCACCATGACGTGAATATTATCATCATTTATCGAAGTTTACACAATCTGAACGCTTCAATTCACCAATCAGCTTGTTCAAATGATTCTTTTTCCACTGGATCGGGTTCAAGCGATTGTCATCTCCTTTACATGAGTCAGACGATTTGATATCATTCAGAAGTTCGACATTCACAAACCAAAAAATGAAACGTACCGTCCTTGACTCAACTCGATCATCTATCACAAAAATAGTATTCAATTGAATCATCCATCATTTCGAGAGAAAAGTGGATTCATTAAATGATGTATAAAATTCTGATCCATGTCGAGTGATTCTTCCGACATTAAATTCAGGCATTCAATACAATTCAACCAGTACTTGAACTTCAATGTATTCACGAGACTAAGATAACATGATTCAGTGAATAGTGTATGATCCGACACTTTGACAACACCTAAAGTAATTAATGCCAATTTCCTCGCTGACAGTTGGTTCTGATTTTTTTACTTTTCTCGACCTCTTCTTTTTTCTCTCTCCTTCCCAACGCGTATGTTCGCTTTGTTTCTCCCCTCATCTTTCTTTTTGGTTAGTGAAGTGATTGCTGAGAGTTCCTGGACAGGTATGCCAGGAACTTTTGTCCTGATTGATTCACAAAATTGGATCGCAGGATCAACCATCTTTCTCATTTTGATGAGGCTTTCAATTTCATTTTTCTATCATTTCACGCGTCTCCTTCATCGATAATTATGCCCTCAAGTCTGTCAAAATGAGGCAGATGAATTCAACTTTTCTTGTGTTTTTTGCTTATAGGGTCTGATTGTCAACAAGGCATACATCACATGATTGGAAAAGAGTATTAAAAGCCTCATCAAAATGAGAAAGATAGTTGATGCTGCGATCCAATTTTCGTGACTTATTGATCGACCCACCCTGTCGACATTACTGTTGGATCACTCAGCATCTTTCCAACATAACAGGTTGAGGGCTCAATTCCCATTGCGTCCTTTCTTTTTTTGCTCCTTTGAAATTTTTGGCCCGTTAAGTGCAGGATTACCGATGTTTTCGTTTTCTCAACTTTATCATCTCTCACCGTCTTCTTCATCCTGCGGACCCATTTTTTTGAATCTCCTCATGATCTCGAATAACCTGAAACGAACCTCGTTCAAATCGATCCCTTTGATTGAAGTCAACTTTCCCGCAGATTGCCTTTGCTTTTTATCGTTTCAGACCACTTCTTTTTCCGGCACACCTTCCGGCGCATGATCTCGTAGATTCCCATTCATTATCATTTATTTTCCTTTATGTCGGAGAATAGAGATGTATTACTTTGTTGTATTGTGTATTTTTCCGTTTATAGACACCAACACTCACGATGTCAGACACTGCATCATTCTACCATCCAACGCTTGGAACTGTAATCTGTTCTGGGCACTCAATTTGTGGAGATGGTCGATACTCCTACAATCAGGATCGGTTCCTAATCCGCCCCAATTTTGTTCCATCAGTCCCTGGATCAGTGTACCTCAGTTCGTCTCAAACTTTCTCATCCTTTCAGGCATTACTGATGGCCATGGATCATTTCCATTCACTGCAGATCGGTCTGGAGGGGCTATTTCAGAGTATGTGACGCAAAAACTGTTCGAACATACTCAAAACATGCTCACCACCTATTTTGAAGGACAAGCTGGTTTTCACACCGAAGGGCAGAGCTCTCCTCAGGAAATCCCTCCTCTCAATTCTTCTCCGTTTGCAAACATGGTATCGCCTCCCGGATCGATCATCTATCCATCTAAATCTGAAAGGAAACATTTAAGTCGCATCACCTCACGTGGAAAGTCACAACTCTCCATTTCAAATTCACAACTTCATTCACAATCACCTCAGAGTGCTCCGAGGCACAGAATCAAGACAGACAGCCAAGAACAGGAGACACCACACGACGTTCCATTTGACGAGTCAAAAATAGAACAGATTCTCAAAGATGCGTTCAGTGAAACAAATGAGGAGCTTCGAAGGCACCTTGACGATGTTTGTCCTCGCTTCCATTCCAATCTCTTCTTTCCCAGCTGAATCTCCTCGACAAATGTGCGGGAGGGTGCACTGCGACAGTCTGTGTCCTCCTCAACAGAACACTCTTCGTTGCATCGCTTGGTGATTCGCCCGCCGCACTGGGGTTCTACACAGAAAGCGAGGTCTCGCTCCTTCCGCTCTCCCGCAAACATCATTGGTGCTGGGCGGACGAGAACAGCCGGATTCTCCAACACAACGGCGAGTTCATCTGCACCGCCTTTGGCTCGTATCTGGTCGACGAGCACGGCGAGAACTGCCTCTCCATGTCCCGCGCTTTTGGAGATTTCGAGTACGAGCCTTCGGGACTCATCCACACTCCCGACATCTGCCGCCAACGCATCGAGCCGTGGAGGGAGTTTGTGGTGCTCCTCGAGAGCGACGGGGTGTCGGATGTGATCAGCCTTGGCGAGACTGTTCGGATGACCGGGCAGTGGTACAACAAAGTGGCGGCAGTTCAGGCAGAGAGCGACAAGGAGAAAGAGAACGAGAAGAAGCACCCAGACGAGAAGACGGAAGCTGAGGTGGCAGAAAGTGCCAACGCCATCATCGAAAAGAAGGAGCGCCTTGCCTCTCGTGCTGCTCGCTCCATTGTCATCCACTCGCAGAAGCGCTGGATCGCAAATGGAACAGCCGCCGACACCGACAACATCACATCAGTCGTCATGTTCTTCCCACACGTCCCGCTCCTCACTCCAGCCGTTGCAATGACCTCAGCCGGAGAAATAGCCAGTCTCAAGGCAACTGTCTCTGAAACCGAGAAAGCCACCGCGGTTGACGTTGAAAGCGGACGGGAGCAGGAAATCAAACCAACACCGTGTGTGAGAGACCCCATGCCAGCACAGATCGAGTCAGACAAGAATACGCCAGCACAACAGCTTGATTCGGACACAGACACCACAGAAGTGATGACAAAGGAAGAGAAAACACGAATTGGGGCTCTTGCTGACCACACCTCAGTCACCCCTTCCTCAGTCACCCCCTCCTCGTTCACTCGCCCCAACTTTAAGCAATCACTGCAGAACATCCACTCGAAAGGACGGGTGAAAGCACTTGCTTCAGAAATTGATCGTCAGAGCAAGAAGTCAGATGCACCCGAAGAGAACGAGCAAGATTTCGAACTCCGACCCACATTTTCGATTCCTCGCCGCCTCCCCACTCGCCATCCAACGCAGCATGCACCGTTTCAGAAAGGTGAACCCACCGGCTTCCAGAAGAGGAAGGAAGATTACACAAAGCGATTGAGTGGTGCAGAGGGAATCTCTTCTCCCAAGTAGTGTACACTTTTCACCGTTTCTTATTCACCTCCTTCTTCAATAATGGCTATCGTTTTTGGAAAAGGTGATCAACTGACACTCAGGAAAACGAAAAAAGTCTAAAAAAGAAGAATCAAGAGATACCAAAATAATCCTGAAGCGTTTCATGAATCGCAAAAAAAGACGTCGGTCAGAGTTTTGAGTTGGTTTAGTGGCGATGGAGCTTCTAATTCAAGCTCGACTGAAGATTGGGGCTGATTGAAAGTGGAGAGGAAAGAATGTGACGACGATGACAGGATCGTTGGAATCGAGTCTGGTTGCGTCATGAAAGTCAAGAAGGGATGGCTGTGTGTTGCTGCGTTGTTGAAAGTGTGAAAAGGACGGGATACGCCGAGTTTGGAGTGAGGTGCGTGTTGTGTGAGTGATGGTGTCTGTGACGACGAGAGGGTGGCGATGAGGGCGACCAGTGTTTGATTTGAAAGCGAGTGAACCATTTCGGGTGGGATGGGGACATGCGGCACAAATGAGAGTGTTTTGAGAGATGTCTGAATGCCCTCGAGAACCCTTGCTGTTGAAGGAACCGAGTCCGCATTGTCAGCGAATGGAGAGGTTGTCGTAGCTGGAGGCGAAGCTACAGTGAAGAGACGCAAGAAACACGCGAGAGAGAAGATTGGTATGGATGTTGTTGAAACAATCTGTTCCGGTTCGCGTTTGGAGTGATCTGTCTGTTCAGCTGTTTGTTCGGTCGAAGGGCTGGCCGTCCTCTCCTCGTTTTCGCCTTTCTCAATCATCTGTTGGGTAGAATCTGAGTGTGTTGGAGTTGCTGGTTGAGTTGTCGGTTCCAATGCTTCGTTGTTCGACGGCGTATCCACCTGTATGATGACTTCCTGCGGAGATTGTTCAGATTCATTTTTGTTTTGTAGTTTGATTCGTTCCTCGAACAGTTTCTGCATGTCAGCTTTGACTGCTTCGCTTTCACTTCCAAAGCAGATCTGGGCGAGCGATCCAAACACCAGCTCGGAGAGATTGGAAGACGAGAAATCAGCCGAAAACTTGGCCAGGTGAGTCTGCATCAGACAAATTGTGGAATCGAAGAAGTTCAAACAATCCTGTTTGAGAGTGTCCATCTCGAGCCATCGTGCAATCATGAGAATCAACAGGGAGACTGTCGTAAAGCTGAGGATGGCATCTGCGAGGATGTGTTGGTTGGTCTCCACGGTGAGTTGTGACCACAGAGCAGAGACAGCAGTTGTTGGAAGGTCAACGGAAGATGTTGTGCTGCTTTGGTGGTCAGCTGGATGAGGCGTGTTGGAGTTTGAGGCCGAGTCCAGCGATCTGATCGACATCTTTTGAAGCTCGAACGAGAACAAGAGCAAATGTGGAATCAGATCGACGCCAAATTCCGAGAGAAGAGCGAGGACTGTCCAGAAGACGGTTCGGACAACATCGGAATGTGCGGACAGGCGTGCAGCAATGGCCTTGAACGGGCTATCGTCGGTGTGTCCTGCTGGACGGTCGTCTCTGCAGGTGCAGTGATACGAAGACGGGGCGAGGAGCATGGCGAAGAGACATGACAAGATTGAATGAACCTGCGATGTGAATGATGAGATGGTGGAATCGTGGGGAGAGAGTTCGGCAAAAGAGACGGCGAAGAGGGTCGCAAATGGTGCGATGAGTGGAGGTGACGGTGCAGGCGGGAGGAGCGGGAAGGTAGATGGGTGATGTGACGACACTGACGAATGCTCTGATGTTTGGGGAGACCTAACGCCA
This sequence comes from Blattamonas nauphoetae, assembly GCA_033064195.1. Classification (NCBI taxonomy): domain Eukaryota; phylum Preaxostyla; order Oxymonadida; genus Blattamonas; species Blattamonas nauphoetae. The sequence continues at coordinate 92,899 of JARBJD010000252.1, read as the reverse complement.
ATGTGAAGCGGGAGGGCAGAAAAACTGGAGCAAGTGTTCATGTCATTCTCTGCTGGCCCCAACGAGAGAGAAGACGGAGAGAAGAAGGGGCGTTTGGGCGGAGAAGATGTGATAAGAACATTCAGAAGGCGGATGCAGAGGAGAGACATCGAGGGGCAGAGGGAATGAGATGTGGCGGGAGAGGATGGAGACAAACTGGGGTGATGTGTGAGGCACCGTTGGGGAAGGGAGATGTGGAAGAGAAATGGGGAGAGCAGAGAGATGACAGAATTGATGAGATTGATGTGTCGTTCGTTTTCAGCTGATGCAAAAGAGTCGTTGAGAGTGGGATTGTGGAAGATGGAGCTGCGGCGGGTGGCAGCGTCTTGTCTGAAAGTGGAAATAATGGCTGGATGAGGTGGCGAGAAGAAGTGGAAATTAAGAGCTGATGAGACGCCGAGCATCACACGAAAATAGAACTGAACAGTGGCATTGATAACGTTCGTTTCAATGACAGATTTGCGGATCAGCTCGTGAGTTGGGTACTCTGTTGCGTTGCTTCTGTTGTTGACAGGCGTCTCAGTCTCTTCGGTGGGAGGCTGTGTCGCGGCGGGGTTGTTGAGTGGTAGTGGCGATTGTGCTGTGAGCGACAGACTTGTTCGTGGATTTGGCGGTTGCGGAGAGTTCCGTGAGGAGACGACGGACTGCAAACGAGTGAGAAACGGTGCGTAGAAGTTCAAGAGGACAGGAGGATGAGCTGATTGGAGCGAGGCGAAGGTCACAAAGAGGGTTTGATAGTGATGGAGAAACTCGGCAGCCGTGCTTCGGATGGTGGCAAGGGCTGACTGGAAGAAGGCAGCTGTAAGATGAGTGGAATCTGCGGAGAGACTCGCTTCTCCCATCTCCACATCGCCCTTCTTCTGATTCGACAGCGGCTGGAGTGGTTGTGTTGAGTGTGATTTCCCGATCTGGATGAGCTCCGACTTTTCGCTTTGACTCTCATCAAACTTCACCTTGAGAATGTTTTCGTATGCTTCAACAAGAAGAATGAGACGAAATGCAAGATCCACGAGGTCGTTCAGGCCACTCACGAGAAGTGAAGGGATGCTGGATGCCAGTCGCGTCGTGAAGGAATGCGACATCCGAGTCAAAAGCACGAGAAGAACGTTTTCTCTTTCGAAAAGCTGATAGAACGAATAAAGGGCAAATTGAGTCTGCAGAGGAGACGATGGGGTGCGAGTGGTCGAGTTGAGGTGGTCGTCCATTGTGGAGCAGATGATGTCCAGTTTTTGTGAATTTGACAGTCTTTCCCCATCAAAGATAGTCGACGAATTTGAATTGTTCAGGTTTGCTTTGATAAGTGACACAATGTGATTTATGGTGAATGTGATGAACGAGTGTGGGATACTGGTAGAAATGCATTGTATCAGTTCGTCCGGAGATTGAGGAAGATTTCCAGACTTTGTGGAAGTAATCGAGTCAAAGGGGTTGTTGAATCCGATTGAAAGTCTGATAGAATCTGTAATTGTCCGTTTGACGACAATTGACTTGTTGAGAGAGAGTTTGTCAAGTTTTGGTTTCAAAAGGAGTTGGATAATATCACGACAAAAACAGGACAGCGAACGAGATGTTGGGATTCGGTCCAAGCACAAAAAAAGCGGTGAAGCTGTTGAGATTGATAAGGAGTTGTCCTGTGACAATTGCTTATCAGTTTTCTTGCCCAATGTCGAAATATGAGAGGAGTAAATCAAGGAACATCCAGTCTCCGTTTTGAATGATTCGGATATCGCGAATTTAATTGGTATTTCTTCCCAAGAATTGTGTGGATCTGGTGTCGAGTTGTGAGCCACTGGTTCATGCTCATTTTCATCAGACAGAGAGCAATAACAAGGTGAATTCAGAAAAGTGTTGATTGTCTCCAGGAATTCTGGATAAAGTGTGAGTATGTTGTTTCCAAAGCGATAGATACACCGATGGAGGATGTGGAGGACACACAGCCAACGCCTATTAAGAGAGATAGACATCTAAAAAAGAAAAAAAAACAGTTTCTGGAAATGTGGAATCTGTGAATTCTGGGTTCCTAACGAACAAAAGTGCATAATAGTTGGGATAATGTTTGGAAAAGTCTGTGGATCTGTTCTGACAGATAGATATTCTAAAAACTAAAAATAATCATCAAATCAGAAGAAATGTACCATTTTTGTGGCAACTACTACATATAATCCATCCATGTCATTTGATTTATGCAGAAAATCAGTGATTGTGTCAAGGAGAAATCTGTCGAATAAGCGAAGATGCTCAGAGAGTTCTCTTAACATCTCTACAAATACAAACGAAATGTTTGCAATGAGTTCCACATTTCCCTTTTTGACAGCTTTCTGAAGTCGAACATGGAGGAATTGGTTGATTGAGTTGATTTCTTTCGGTGTCGTCCGTGCAAACTTCATCAAGTTCTCAACACCATCTGCAGATCCGTGAAGTGCTTCATTACCAAATAAGTCGAGTCTACGTCCAGGGAATAGGCATGTACAGCAAGACATCGCATGGACCAGAATCCTTTTGTTGGAATATTCGGCGAATGAAAAATGAATTCTCTCACTTAAAAAAGGAAATGTATCCATGAAGAATGAATGGTTGAACAATTTGAAGGTTAGATCTTTGCGTAGAAATTATGAAGATGAAATGACATAATTATCGGATATATCACATAATAATCAGGATGAAGAAAACCGAAGCATCTTTGCAATCTCAATCTGCCTGTAGAATTCCTGAAATGTGATTGGACTAAGAATGGTGAGCACGGAGAAAAGAAGAGACCTTGTCGTTGGATCGGCTTGTGCACTGATATCTACCATAAAGTGATGAATATCAGCCTGCGTTATTTCTCGAGAGAAGCGTCGAGATAGGATCAGGACACATTGTTCAACGGTAATAGTTCCATTGTCTTTGTGAGTAGGAAATAGACGAAAATGGTGAAATAGCCCTCAAAAAACAGACTGTCTGTGTCATGCATCAAAAATTCAAAAACATTTAAAAGACGCGTCGGTTCTGGTGAGAGAGGATTTTCACGAACTCGTGCGAAGATTTTGATCATGTCATCGACAGTGATATATCCATCTCCATCACTATCAACCTCCCAAATCATGTCTTGAAGAGTTTCCTAAAGCATAACAAGAACATTGGACGGAGATGACATTCACAGACCTTTGGTATTTTCTTACCTAGTTTATTGATTGGTTTGGACAGTTCTTTCACACCGAGAAGTCCTGTCTTCTCTTTATCAAGATGTTTGAAGACATTTTTCAGTAATTGTTGTTCGTTGGAATCCTAAATGTAGACAGATCATGAGAACAATGAATCAACGGCTAACCATCTTTTGCTGAGGGACGATCAGATCGGTGACATATTGATATTGCTCACATAGGATCTATTAAGTTGTCATGGAGTTACAAAATCTTCGCGTAGTTCTTTGTTTGTTGCAAATGATCCCGATGCTCATGACATGCACAACATTTTCAAAAGGAATTGCTGTGTTCATTGTCAGTATCATAAACTGTGTGTGTCTCTTAGCTGAAGTCGTTATATTCTACTTTGGTGTCCTTCCAACCCATCGGTACAATGGATTTACGATCATCCAGTGCTTGGCCAGAGCACTCGGAGTCGCATATTTCTCCTTCTTTTCCTACGACCCTCTCTCTGACCGATCAAATATTTGGGTTTTATCGGCTCTATTTGTGTATTTATTTCTGTTTCAATCCTTATTATTCTCAGATGGATTCCATTACTCGCAGAAATACTCTTCGGAATATATGCGCAAATGATGACGGACAGGAAAAGATCTCGGGGATTCTGAAGTGATAATTCTGGATGGTCTTGTGATGGATTATTTATTTCGTTCTTGATTTGGATCTCTCCCTCTGAGACGAGATTTACTCTTGCTTAAATTTGATTCAGTCATTTCTCTCTGAAAACGTGTAAAAAATAAAGAATTTAACGTGTCTTGTCACACGCACTAATGAAGAAAGAAAATTAGGATTTAGTCCTCTTCTTCAGATGAAGCTTCTCTTCGGCTTCTCTTTTTTGAATCTTTCGTCTTGGTTCTTGTCCGTTCAGCCTGTTGTCTCTTTCGTTTCGCAAGATCAGCCTGTCGTGCATCTCTTTCTCGTTGTGCCCTTCTCTGTTGTTTTTCAATCGCTTTCTGTTCTCGCTCTAGTTCTTGTCTGATTCGTTCCTCTGTCGACAGAGTTTTCTTTTCTTTCCCTGTTCGATCAGGAGCTGCCTGACCAATTTCCTCACGTCCGGTAGTGGTTGTGGCTCGTCCACCTCTTTGTGCGCCACGAGTTTGAGCTGCTCTTGGATTCTGATTTTGTTGGAACCTGAATTCTTTGTCAGAAATTGCTCGTGTGCCGTCAGTGCTCTGTCGAGCAGTCCCTGTCACCTGACTAACCACTGCAACACGTTCGCCTCTTCGGTTCACCTTTTGTTTGAGGTAGGGGGCAGATCCGAGTTGGGCAAGAAACTCTGGGACAGCTGGTGATGAAAATCCATAAACAATATTTGCATGCAATCCTGCAATGATGTCTGCTCCAGATATAATAACTTTCATTGGAAAATTCCCTGTGTTAAACTGGAAAAAAAGAACATGATTGTTTGAAAGATGAACAGACTAAAAATTCGACGTTCTTCACGATGGAATGATTTGTCAGTTTCAATTCCGTTTGAGGTCGAATTCCATTCCGGATCTGACGAGATTCATGAACATTTCCAAATGCTGAATCTGCAAATTTTTTGCGGGTCAAGTCAAGCTCGGATACTCCTGGCGTGTTCTTGGTGATATGTGTGAGCAACTCTGGGGGTGAGGTCATAGGCTTTTGAAACTTCTGGATATTCTCACCTAGAGGACGTGAAAAGTTGAAAGTGTTAAACCTCTCAATTCCCTTGCGAGGGAGAGATTATCTTGGGGTTCTGATGATTTAGCAGGGCCATGCTGAAGCCTGTTCAGGGTTTTGTCGATTAATGCATCTGATGTATGATCGATGAGAGAGTAATGAATGAGAAGAGAGCAAACCGAGTGAATCATCTTGGAGACCAGTTTCATAAATCGGTGATCCAACAACGAAGGCAATAGATCCACAGACTATCGGGCGGAGTCCAGTTCTTCCAGTGATAAGTGATGTGAAGATATATGAACTGTCTTTTAAAAACATCATTGTCAAATAACGAGGTTTTTGGTTGACAAGCATCTTGGTAACGGAAAAGAGCGTTGCGTTTTGCTCCTGAAAAACTTGGGTTTCCTTGAAGAAAAAAATGCATTGAGTGAAGAGAGGGAGAAAAATAAAACTTGTCGGAAATAGATTCCGAGCTCGCTTGAGATCGATTGCTGAAGGGTTTGAGCATCAAAATCTGGACATCTTTTATCAAGGAGGAAAGCTTCCCACTTCCGAACTTTTGGAAGGTGGAAGACCATTCTTCTGATATCGAAAAGGGGAAGATCTGTCAATTTTTGCCAATCACGCCAAACTGTCAGGAGATCTCACCAGTTCGTCATGTCAACTAATCCACTCGATCGTGTGCTCTTTTTTCTTCTTGACGGTTCGACATTCACTCTCATAAAACTTTCACCTCATTTCTCCATTTATCTCGATAAATTCGTCCCTCATATTTGAATCTCCATAGAATTTGCGGAATTATCTAAGATAATTTCTGGAGCTCAGCAGAATTTGAAAGGCACAGAAAGATCAAATCGGAAAGTCGTTGATGAAGTGGAAGAAGGTCTAAAGGACATTGTTGAATCCGTGAAATTCGGATTAAGTGAACGAGATCGTACAATGCAGCAAACTTTGAACAGGATGGCGTTCTTAGATGCAGAAAACGCAGAATTGGCGTCAAAAATGAAAATGGAGAAGCAGACGCTTGCTCAATCTCTTATCGATTCTGAAACAAAAGTAAAAGAACTTACAGAGGAATTGGAAAAAGAAAAAGCATCGAGGGCCAATGAAACAACCATACTAAGGAAGGAAATTGAGGACCATTCTCAAACCAAACAGCATCTTGAAAATAAAGAGAAATCACTAACTCAGACATTAGCCAATCGAGATAAGGAACTAAAATCTACACAAATCTCCTTAGAACAAATCACTCGTGAACGAAACTCGCTTCAAGAACTCATCCCCCTAAAAGCTCAACTGTCCGACGTTCAACGAGCATATTCTCAACTTGAAGCAGAATACAAATCACTCACTAGTAAAGCAACAACTTCTCAACGCGAAACTGTCGAATTAACAAGCCTTGTCTCACAACTGCGTGAACAGAACAACACATACTCACAGGAACTTGCAGACACACGTTCAAAAGTCTCTGCCCTTCAACAACAACTTATTGAGCGAGCACAAATTTCTCAAAAACTCGAAACAGATTTGAGATCCGTCCAGAAACATCTTTTGGACAAGGAGGAACTTCTTCAGAAAATTGAGACGGACAACCGAAATACAAAGAAACAACTCACTCAAAAGGAGAGAGAAAGTCAAGTTACTGGAGCTGATCTCAAAGAAATTACCCAAAAATTGACAGAAGTGAAAAATGAAAAAGCCATCAGAGAAAAGGAACTAGAAACACAAGCAATGAAAAACCAAAAAATGTTGGAAAGCAAAATGGCTGAAATGCAGAAAGAACTCGAAGGGAAAATCCATGCACTTCAAAAGGAAGTTGAGATGAAAGGGAGAATGGTGGAACAGCTGGAATCGTCACTGGCAGAGGTGCAGGACACAGCGATGACGGTTCGAGAGGAGAAGCACGGAATTGAAGTGGAGAAGGTGAAGATGAAGAGTGAGATTGGGGGATTGCAGTCGTCGGTGTCGATGCTTGAGAAACAAATCGAGCATCTTCGATTGGAGAAAGAAAAAGTTGAAAAGAAGGAACAGAATGTGTCCGAGACGCTTCTGTCGCGGGAACAAGAACTTGAAAGCACTCAACGAACGCTTTCTGAGATTCGTCAAGAACGCGACCAACTGAAAGAACTCCTTCCTCTCAAATCCCAACTCTCCGAACTTCAACGCAACCACTCGCAACTCCAAGCTCAGTGCGAGTATCTCTTGAGCAAGTCGACAACAACAGAAAAAGACTTTTCGGAAGCTTCAGCCCAAATTCAACGGCTTCGTGATGATGTCTCAAGGTTGACAGTGGAGAACAACGATTTGAGAACACAGCTGTCGCTGTCTGAGCAAGAACTGAAGAAGAAAGAGGAAGATGTGGTTGTGTTGGAAGAGGTGAAGAGGGAGAAGATCAAGAAAGAGAAGGATTACGAAGCCAGGCTCTTGGAGATGCAGAAGGAGTTGGACATGAAAGGGAGGATGGTGGAACAGCTGGAGTCTTCACTCACAGAAACACAGGACACTGGAATGACAGTCAGAGAAGAGAACCACAGATTGGAAATGGAGAAAGTGAAGCTGAAGAGCGAGATTGGGGGACTGCAGTCATCAGTGTCGATGCTTCAGAAACAAGTTGAACATTTGAGTGGAGAGAAAGAGAAACTCGAGAAGAAGGAGCAGACACTTTCACAAAAGCTCTTTGAAACAGAAAACGAATTCAACAACCTTTCAGCTGAGTTCACCACTGTCACCAAAGAACGGGACCAACTGCTCCAACTTCTCCCTCTTCAGGAACAACACGCAGACCTCCAGCGAGCTCATTCTCAACTCAAATCTGATTATCAAAAGGCACTCAATCTCATCTCTGATTCTGAGCGAGACTCATCGCATCTGTCGACCATCGTGTCTCAACTTCGCGAGGACTCAGAACGAGCAACGAAAGACAACGCTGAAACACGAACGAAGCTGGCCACAACACAACATCAGCTCTCGTCGCTTCAGAACGAGTACCTGATGGTGCAATCAGAGTTGAAGAACACAAAGGACCTTCTCATTGAGACGGATCAGAAGTACAGGCAGCAGCAACAGCAAGCGAGTGTTCTTCGGACGAATCTGGACAACATGCAGCTGGCGTCGGAAGATCTCAAGGAACACGTGAGCTCGCTGGAGAAGAAGTTGAGAGAGAAGGAGACCGAGATCCTGTCGATGAATGAGCAGATTGAAGCAGAAAAGGAGACGAGAGTGGGATCCGAAACGACGCTAAAGGAAGACATTCAGGAGAAGGAGCAGATGCTCAGACAGAACACAGCTGAACTGGCAGAAAGCAAACAGCTGATCGCCTCACTCACTCAGTCAGCTCGTGTGCAGAAGAGTGCACTGGAAGAAAGCCAGAGGAAGGAGAGGGAACTTGATCAACAGGTTCAAGAACTTCTCACACAGCTCACAAACGAGAAGGAGAAGAAGCAGGAGGAGGAGAGTGAAATCTCGATTCTGCTGAGGGAGTTTGTGGTGTCAATGAGCGAGGCACAGAGACAAATCTCTGAAATGGACACCGACCAAGACACATCCCCATTTGACACATCCCAACTCACTCTCACGCCCTCCACGCCACACTCCGCGGCAGGATCCATGTCACTCAACTCGACCACCACCAACCCACAATCCTCCCCCAAAGCCCCGCTCTTCTATCAAACCCCAAGTCCACTCACAGCAACCACTCGATCGTCGGACGGGGCGCTTCCGAATTATCTGCGGGGACTGCTCACACACACCCTCCGAGAGAGCACGGATGCTTTTGCTCAGAAAAGGTATTTTGCGTCGATGCTTGATCGGTCGCAGCAAATGATGCGGAAATTGAGGGATTCGACAGATCAACAGTTGAGGGAGGTGTTGGCTGAGAAAGAGGAAGAGATCCAGAAATTGGAGGGAGAGAAGAGAGAGGTGAAGAAGCTGGAAAGAGAGCAGGAAGCCAAAATTGGAGAGTTGAGGAAAGAGTTGGACATGAAGGAAAGGATGGTAGAACAGCTGGAATCGTCACTGGCAGAGGTGCAGGACACAGCGATGACGGTTCGAGAGGAGAAGCACGGAATTGAAGTGGAGAAGGTGAAGATGAAGAGTGAGATTGGGGGATTGCAGTCGTCGGTGTCGATGCTTGAGAAACAAGTTGAGCATCTTCGATTGGAGAAAGAAAAAGTTGAAAAGAAGGAACAGAATGTGTCCGAGACGCTTCTGTCGCGGGAACAAGAACTTGAAAGCACTCAACGAACGCTTTCTGAGATTCGTCAAGAACGCGACCAACTGAAAGAACTCCTTCCTCTCAAATCCCAACTCTCCGAACTTGAACAATCCCACGCGAAGCTCCAAAGCGATCACCAAAAAGCAGTCAACAAAGCCAACACCGCCGAACGAGATTCCAACCGCTCTCTGTCGATGGTCACCCAACTCCGCGACGAATGCGCCAAGTTGACCGCAGAGAACGCCGACATCAGCTCAAAAGCGACGAGTGCCCAACAACAACTCTCTGCACTCCAAAATCAAGTCGAGAACCAGAAAACGGAACTTCAGAACGCGAAACGGATTCTTGTTGAAACAGAACGGAAATATCAAAAACTGCAGGACGACGTGGAGATCGACAAGTTGAAGATGGACCAGATGAACCAGGGCAGAAAGAAGATGGAGAGTCAGGTGAGGGAATTCGAGCGGGTGGTGGGTGAGGCTCAGCAGATGCTGGAAAAGGCAAACGAGAAGATCTCGGAGCTGGAAAAGGAGAGGGAGAGGCTGTTGGCGCAGCATGGAATCACACTCGAGATGGTTGAACAACTCAAAGCAAGTAACGACAACTTTGTCAACGAGAACGAAAAACTGCAATATAACATTCAGAGAGAACAGAATCAGAGGGCCGCTCTCAAGAAGGAGATGGAGGAGACAACTAGAGAATTGGAGGAGCTACGAAAAGGAGAGAAGGAGAGAAGACAACGCGCCGAACAAGAAGAGCGAGAGAAGAGGAAGCGAAAACAAGAAGACGAGAAAGGGATTTACACGGAGGCCCTCGCTGCCCAACTCAAAGACGACGTCCAGCGCAAAGAAAAGCAGCTCGCCAACGCCAAAGACGATATTGTCGCACTCACCGAAGCCATCGAGTCCCTCCACACATCATTCATCAAACTGCAGACAGGAATCACATCGTTGGGGTCGAGCAGGCCGAAGCGGATTCCGCCTTCGTATTTGGAGGTCGACAATCCGAAGACACTTGCGCAGCAGATCAAGGAGTTGTCGTCCGAGGAGACAGTTGCCCCTCTTGTCAGAAGCCTGGCGGATCATCGATCAACACTGAAGCAGCAGCGAAAGGACAAATCGGAACTGGAGTCGCAACACTCGTCAGTGGCGGATAAGGCGACACGATTGGAATCGAGTGTGGAGCACCTCAGACACAAATACGAGTCACTCCAAAGCGCTTACGACGATCTCTACCGACACACTGTTGCCCTCCGCAAGTATTGCTTGGAACTTCAGCAGAAGTGGGTGGAGCAGACGCGCGCTGAAGACAACGCTGATTTGCTGTCTGAAGCGAATCGGCTGTTGGAGACAGCGAGATGGAACCAATTTCCATCGCCTGAGAAAGGATCGAGTCTGCGGAGTTCTTACGTCGCGCAAGACGTTCCCACACTTCTGCAATCTCTACCGCCACACTTCACAGCATCGCCTCTTCCCACTGAACGATCATACGCACCCACATCGATGACACAACGCTCGCTGTCGAGTGTGTCGTCGCCGTCGATGAGATTGTCAGCGAGCATCCGGCCGGCCCAGCTGAACGAAGACTACCAAAGAATGATGGAACAATACGGCTTGGGATCGTCCATCGCTTCAGCAACACTCAACCAGCCGCATTCTGTTTTTGGGCAACAAACGCCGTTCACACCGAGTTTTGAGAATCAAAGGGATTCTGCCCGACTCTCTCAGTTTTCAAGTTCGCTCTCCTCTGCACAGCTTGCTGATGGAACGTTCAACCCAACAGGCTCAATTCAAAAACCACCCTCAACTTTCACAAACCTCTCTTCCCGGAATTCAACTGCTCGTGGAAGCTCCATCATTCAAGACACCGACGAAGAAACCGTCCCGTCGGAGAAAAAAGAGAAAAAACGACACAAAAAGGATGAAACGAAGTCCAAAAAAACCACGACAAGAAGCGACCCTGCCTTGGATGAAGTCACGAGGCCTTTTTATTCGTCCTCCCTCCGGAAAGGACACCAAACTGCGTTTATTCCCACATCTGGACCGTCTTGATTTCTTTCTTTATGCCATCGTTACTCCATTAATTCTATCTCATCTCACAAGTTTTTTTTAACTTTGCTTTTTTCGGAAAACTTGATGGTATCGTGTTCCGAGGAGAAAGGCACGATCATAAGGAACAGAAGAGCCTGATTTGAAATGGCAATGGGAAGAAAACGATGACTGAAAAAGAAAACAGACCAATCAGCGTTGTTTGTTTTTACAGAGCAGAAAGCGAGGGACGCATGAAAGAAGGCGAACCCTCTGACATCTCCAAGAGCTTTTGGAACTCTAGCTGACAGACAGAGCGAACAGGAAGGATCGTGCCACAATGTCGTCTCTTGTTTACCACGCAGCCACGCGTGTGCTGCAGAACTTCCTCGATGAGAAAGGGTCGCTAAAGCATCTCGTGTACAACACAACACCGGAAGCGGTGGCCGATCGTCGGAAATACATCTTCAAGATTGTGTTTTCAACTGTGAAATGGAAACCAGTTTTGGAAGCGATATTTGAGGAGGTTCGTGATTCATTGGGGACTGAACGTACAAAGGAAGGGACGGCAGCAGATAAACTGAAGCAGATAGTTTCAAGAGAGAAAGTGGAGGCGGGGGCGTTCATCTACACTTTTGGTTTGTTTTCTGATTGTCACGGGAGTTTTTGACGATGTAGAACTTTTGCTGAGTTCAGACAAACGAGGACGGCGAGCGTTGGAAAAGCAGATTTCGAAGCACGGAGAAGTCGGGCGTGTGATATTCGACGATTCAGTTCGTGGACGTCTTGAGGACGCAGTTGAACGAGTACGCGTGAAGAAAGGGGTGGAGTCGGTGGAAGAGCTGATTTCGAAGGAGATAGCTGAGATTGATGCGTCTCGGAACTCAGTGCCTGTGTACATGCGAGTGAACGGGCTGGTGACGAGCACTGGGGAGTTTGAGAAGACACTGGTGGAGTCGAAAGAGTTCAGACTTGTGAGGGAAGAAGGAGAGGGCGGGGCGGGAGGGGGGGAGGCGGACGTGGACGAGGAGTGTGGGCATTTGAGGGACAGCCTTCACGTTGTTCTCCGAAGCGACGTGCGAGTGCGGCCGGGGCTGTTTGCGCGGGACAGAGACGTTGGTGGGCTGTACGTGTTTGCGCCTGGTGTGCTGGGGATGGGAGGGGTGGTGGGGTTTGGGAGTGCGATGGTGGGGGAGATGAGGGTGGTTGTGCAGGACAAAGCATCGTGTTTCCCGGCTCGAGTTCTGCTGCCGCCGTTGGGAGGGAAGGCTGTTGACTTCTGTGCAGCGCCTGGGAACAAGACGCTGCAGCTGGTGGAGATGGTGGGAGAGACAGGGTCGGTTGTGGCGTTTGAGCGAGACGGTCGGCGAGCAGGGCTTCTTCGGAAGAGATTGTTGGAAGGAGGATGCTGTGTGGAAGGAGGAGTGGAAGGGAAAGGGAAGAAGGAAGGAGGAAGGGAGAATGGGAGGAAGGGAGGCCGAGTTCGTGTGTGTGAGCGAGACGTGTTGGGTGTGGAGTGGTGTGACCCTGTTGTGCGAGAGGTGGAGTGGGGTCTTCTTGATCCGTCGTGTTCTGGAAGTGGGATGCGGCGGACAGTGGAGACGGTGCTTCGTGGTGGAGGGGAGAGGGAGGGAGGAGAGGCTGGGCAGGCGGAAGCGGAGCGAGTGTCGCGTCTGGCGGGACTGCAGCTGCGACTGCTGCGACACGTGGCAGAGTTCCCGTCGCTGCGAGTGTTGGTGTATTCGACGTGTTCTGTGCACGAGAAGGAGAACGAGGAGGTTGTGGGGGCGTTCCTTCGATCGCGAGAGGCGCAGGCGGAAGGGTGGGTGCTGAGGAAGGCAGGGGAGTCGGAAGGTCTGAAGCGGAAGTGTGAATGGAACGGGAGGGTGGGGCTGAAGGAAGGGGTTGGACTGACAGAAGAACAGGCAGAGAGTGTGATTCGGTTTTCGAGTGAGGAACACACGAATGGATTCTTTGTGGCGAAGTTTGAGCGAGTTGGGTGGGAAGAACGAAGGAAAGAGCGACTGAGAGAGGCGGAAAGTGAGTGGAAGCGAATGGAGTCGGAGAAGGAAGAGAAGATGGAAGAAGGAGGGAGAGTGGGAAAGGAGAGACGACGAGAGGTTGGTGGAAGAACAGAGAAGGGGAAGAGTTATGGCGGACACCAACCATTTTCCAGGAAAAGACGATGACCCAGATTGATTTTCTCCGATTATGGCTTTCTCTCGCCAATACTGTCTGAGAAAGGCTCAATTCTTGATTTTATTGGGATCTCTTCATTCTCCTCATTTCACCCAGAAAATGATCGAAGACCGATCTTTATGAAAAGAAGGCGAAAGCAATGCTTCACGGCCTGGGCTCACCCAAAGAGGGGAATTCAGGTGAGAAGCGAAACTTCTCAGAATGACATGGATACACGATGAAAACATCAAAACCAGTCTGAAAGTTAAATCTGTGGCGAATTATTTGAAGATAATACGCGCATCAAGTCAGAGCAGTTCAAAGGAAGGATGTTTGCATGAAGGAAGAATTATTCATATTTGAGCGTGATCAAGGAAAATAGGTGAGCCCTATGCCAATAGGACAAACGTGTTAAAGTGCTGGCCGAGCGAGGTGGGTGAGACCGTCACGTCGAAGCCGAGGAAGTTACACACGAGCTGTTCAGAGGTGTTGATAGTCGTGAGGGGTATGGATAGAGCATCCGCCCAACACTGGTTAGTGAAAGGTTTATCACGAAGGAACTTGGTCGCCAGCATGATTGCACAGACAAGGATTGTTCCAAAGTTGTCGCGGGTCGGTGTCAGTGAAGTGAGATGTGGAGATTTCTCCAAAGATAACTTGAAGATACGTTCCACTAGTGCGACTGAGAACACAATTTCTTGATCTGTCAGCTGTGCGGTGTAGATGAGTTTGTGGAAAATCCAAACAATCGAGCGGTAGATGACGTTCGAGTCCACAAACGGTTGTGACGCAGATTCGGGATCATTTGGTGTTGAAATAGAAGTGTTTGAAATAGTGCCGAGATTTGTGAGTGTAAAAATCACGTTTCTTGTCAAGAAGACTCCAAGTCTATGAAGACCTCGAGATGAGAAAGTTGTTGAGGCTGAAAACTGCGAAGGATAATTTTGGGTAACATCGGAGCTCTGCACTGATGGTGAGGGCGAAGGGGACGGAATGCAGAGGTTTGGCAGTTGAGAATCGGTCAGCTCAGCTCCGTGATGTTGAGCAATGAAGGGATTTGTTTGGTTGAGTTCATCAACAAATGAACAATTCGGTGGGGGCATTAAAGACATGGTACAAGTCCCGAATCTGGTGAACAACTCACAAAGGATAAAAACGAAATATGGGAAGATCAAGCATTACCTCCGAGAGAGAGATTTCAATGAGTGGAAACTCGTCGTTCGTCTTTAAAGAAAATTTTTTAGGGCAAGGTTCCTTTGGTCATATTGTAGAATGTTATATGATCGGTGCACCAAGCCAGAAGTACGCTGCAAAAGTTGAGGTCTCCTTCTCCACTTAACCTATATCACAGCTCTCTTTTAACTTCAGACTGTTGGTGAAAGTCGTTTTCTCCAAAATGAATTCAAAATTTACCAACAACTTGCAAACGGACCTGGAATTCCATCGGTCTTCATCTTCTCCGGTCATATCTCTCAAGTATAGATCAAATGGTATGGAAAAAATGGAGAACGCAATGCGCTAGTGATGGATCTTCTTGGAGCCAATTTGGAAACACTCAAAAATAAACAAGGAGAGCCAAACAGTACGAGCAAACTAGACCTCAAAACAATGTGCATGGTTGCGGACCAACTAATCAGCAGACTGGAATTTCTTCACTCAAAAGGATACGTATTCTCACCTCTCTTTTTACAATTCATAGATCCATCAAGACGTGAAACCCGACAACTTTGTAGTTGGACTAGGAGAAAAGAAAACAATCATTTACATGATCGATTTCGGTCTCTCTCAACAACTCTTTGACCCAGCTAACATTTCTACTCATCCGGAAGAAGACACTGATGTCTATGGTTTTGTAGGAACATTGAGATACTGTCCACCGGTTTGTCATCTCGGCATGGTCACCATTTTCTTCCAGGCCGCTCATCAAAAGAAACGCCAAACACGAAAAGACGATATGATTTCCCTCGGCTATGTGCTGTACTATCTTTCACAAGGGAGTCTTCCTTGGCAATCCAGTCAGATTCCAAACATCACAGTCGACAAAATTTTGGAGGCAAAACTCAATTTTCTCCAACACAAGTCTTTTCTCGAGAAGGAAAACGAGCCGTACAGGCGATACATGGAAATAGTCACGAACCTCGGGTACAGCCAAGTCCCCCCGTACTTCGAACTGTGCCGGATCTTCCGATCAAAGTTCATCGAAGAGGGGATGGTGCTTGACTTTCAATTCAATTGGAATGCCCCAGAGCAGGTCAACGAAGCAAGTGATCGAGCAGGAGTGAATCCGATGAAGACGGTGTCGATGGCGGTACACGCGTTCTCACTTCCGATGTCCCGATCAAACCTGGCCAAACAGCCTGACGAAGAAGAGAAGGAAGAAGTTACCCTCCCTGATTGCCGAGATGACTATCGGAAGACATTCTTAGAATATACCGGGCGATGGAATGAAGGCACCAACCAACACTCGAAAGGTCAAAATTTTGAAAGATCAATCTCAAAAGACTCAAACCTTGGTCTTCAAGATGATTTCGATGAGTCAGTCTCCAACCCACTTCTCCCCCCGAAGAGAGATCGCACGTTAAAATCGAACTTCAATTCAGCGGAAGAAATGGACAGCCGACAGCCCTCAACTTGATCTCATATCTATGCAGACCCAAATGTCAATATCCCTCAAACGAAACTCAGAGTTTCAACACACGTATCAGTGTTCTGATCGGAGTGTTCCAGATCGGACCATCTTTTTTCGTACTCAGACCGCTGATTGTTTCAATGCTGTTATTCCTTCTTTTTCAGTCCTCTTCTGTTATTCTTGCTCAACACTCAACACCTTCTGCTACAGCAAGTGCATATTTCCGGAACGATAAATGCGTTATCGAAGCCGAGATTGTTTCTCATTCTTTTGCTTTTGGAACGAAGTATAATCAGCGACAAATCAATGGATGGGATAAAATCTATCTGTCGATGAATGGAAGCGTTGATCCTATGCAGTCAGCATTCTGTATGGGTGCTGTGGAAGGATACATGATGCAAGAAGAAATTCACGCACATAGACTAAATATGGCTGATTATTTGACAGACAAAATGGAGTCATTCGAAGAAAAGAACGTCATAAATGATTTTGCATCCACAAATCGACGATTTGTTGAAACATGGACCAAGGATCCAAATCAGTCAGAAATTGACTTTGTCCGATGCCTACTCATGGAACAATTCAATGGTCTTCATTACGGCTTTAACTACAACATCAGTGATCAGTTCTCACTCTCAAAGCGTCAACTGTGGAAGCTGCAGTGTTGGCGAGATTGTGAAGACTTCCTCCTCTCCCACCAAACACGCCATGAACTTCCTGGAACCCCTGAAGAGATTGACGACATCTTTATGCACGGCTCAGGGGGAATTATTGTGAAGGTGGTTGAGACAGAAGGCGAAGTTTTTGTGGGTCACACAACATCTGGCCATTACAGTAGCCTTGTTCGCTGTCTGAAAGAAATTCGATATGTGTGGGATTCACATGATTGCCTGTTATCATATAGCGGATATCCAGGAGTCCTTAGCTCAACAGACAGTTTTGTAGTCATCAACGGACAGACAGCGATCACTACGACTCCGATGATGATTCTGAATCACAGCATGTGGGATCCTGTAACAAAGAATGGGTTTCCGTTTTGGATTCGTGAAATGACTGCCAATATTCTGGGAAAAGATGCTGAAGGATGGACAAACATTATGACACTGAATTCAACGTTCTCTGTTCCTCTCCAAGGGCTCTTTGTTGATTATTCAAAATTAAGCAAAGAAAAACATATTGTTTTGTCTGGAGTTGTGACACGAATGGAGGTTTTTCGAGATATGTCTGATCTTCACGATCTCACGCCTCACCTCACTGCACGCAGACATTACACCATGTTTGGGGTTCCAACCTCGAAGAACTTTCACACATTGCTAGGTTTCGAGAATGTTGAAACGAGCCAGACACTGAAACCATATTTTGGTCTGAACACATCAGCACGCCACACAGTGAGCGAGAAAATCATTGAAAAGGTATTCAACGAAGAGGGAATGCAGAATTTGATGGGCTACAACGATTGGACAAACGATCGCGAAGGAAGAACAGAACACGAACCAGACTCCATCCTGACCATCGCCCAACGCGGTGAACTCCGGGAGAAGCGGAAGAGAGCGTGGGGGAGTCTGGATTGGAAGGTGTGCAGGATGAGAGTCTTCTTGTTGATCTTTGGAAGTTCGACGGATTCACTTTATGTTGATTCTTCTCTCCTTCATTCCCAGCTTTCACTCACCTCTCTTTTCATCTTCTTCTCTTCTTTCCTCCTCCACCTCTTTCCCGTCTTGCAGATCGCTTCTGCCCGCATGACTGCACAACAAGACTTTTTGGCTCGGGCCTTTCCTACGAGCACACATCAACTTCCTCTCGTCTCGGTGTGTTTCTCCTGTTTCGCTCACCATCGTCGCCCTCTCCCCAGCTCTCCTCTCTCCTCTCTTTCCATCCCTTCTCCTGCCGCGGAATGCCCTCCCATTCTTCGTACCCCGTCGTCCACTTCTCACTCTCGCCGAACCATCCTTCGTCTTCGCTCCTCTTCATCATCATCGCCGTCGTGGCTGTGCTCTCCGGCACTGTGTGTTTCATCGTCACGCTCATCTCGTCTGTTCGGACATCGAACACTGCAAGGCGAACTGACAAAACGTTGGGCAAGTGAAATTTTCTTCCTTTCTCCACAACAGACAACTTCTTCATTGTCATCTTTCTTCAGTCTGATCCTGTTTTGTCCATGAACACTTCACCTGCCTGTGAAATGATAATTGAAGGGTGTTCATCAAGTTGGTTGTGCCAATTGAACGACACTTCACCTTTGTTTCCCCTTCGGACGTTTAACAAAATGAATTCAAGAATAAAGAAGAGAGACATGCGATAAAAAACTAATAATCGCACACATTCTGGATTGGTGCTCGATTTCTTATTCTTTATCCCAACTAGAATACAACGAAAACTGCTAATCTTCCGGTTCAAACCAGGTTGACCATTTGTCTCTTTTCTCGCCTTCGTTTTCTGGTTCGTCTTCCTCAAAGAGCTTCAAATCCCGAGGGGGTAGAGTTGGTACTTTGGTGTGCTTGTGTGGGAGAGGTGCAGTGTGGAAGTACATCGCCTGGCGGGCAGGAGGAGTAAGAGGGGAGAGGAGCGGGGTTGGGAGGAGAGGAGACTGTGACTGTTTGAACGGACTCGATCCAAGTGAGGCCGAAGGTGAGTTGGATGGAAGACGTTTTGATAAAGACGATGGCGAGCGTGAATGAAGGTGAGGAGGAGGGGGTTGGAAGAACATGGACTCAGAATACCCGCGCAACCACACTGCTGCCGTTTGTGTGTGAATCGCTTTTTGCCGGTGCTGGCTGGAGAGTGCAGTGGAGAGGCCATGCTGTGTGGAGTGGAGGAGTCTGTTGTAGTCGTCGCGTGAGAGCATCCCTTCGCGCTTGAGCATCACGACCATGTCCAACACCCCTTCTTTCTCCCGCCGCTCGACAGTCTCTTTGAAAGAGGCGTGGAGGATCCACTCCACAAACGGAAGGAGCTGCCCCCGGAAGAAGAGGAACTCGATGAACAGGCTGATGAGGAGGGCACAGAGAGGAATGCGCTGTCGGCTTCCCCGCCCCACTCGGCACCATTCCTCGCACACGAAATGGGCAGCAACTTTCACCATTGCTTTTGAAGGAGTGTGCGACATGAGAGAGGAGAGGTTGTTGGATTGGGAGAGTGCGCACTGCCTCTTCCATTCCTCCAGGACAGCATGTTGTGTGGGAGTGAGCTTCGATGGATGGCAGGTCGGGATGGGTGGGCGCTCCGATTCAGCCAGACTCAGAACAGCATCGTTTGCCTCAGCCGCACTCAACTCGTTCAGCGTGCAATACAGTTTCCAGATGACGTATGGAGCTGATGGATCGCGAGACTTCATCAGAAACCCAACATCCACCTCGCCCAACGTGATGTGCTGGATGGGCGGACGGGAGAGGATCTCGCTCACCTTGCGGTCAACAATCTTGGCCATGTCAACGTTGAGAGGATTGCCCACGGCCGGCGGAGGAGAGGAGCGCCACGTCTGGAGGAGGGAGTGGAGAGTGGTGGCTGATGATGGGCGAGGGACGGGTGGGGAGAGAGGAGTGGGGTCTGCTTTGCTGAAGAGAATGCCGAGTTGATGTTTGCCGAAGTGCACTTTGTCCAGACTGAGGAAGGCAAACACAGCGTCTTCCCGCACACAGAAGGACACGTGCCATTCGTTGAGAACTGCAACGCTGACGGTCTCGTCGACTGCACCAAACACTCCAAACAGACTGTGCACGGTTGGCTCTGTTGCATCAGATGGCAGGCCACGGACGACGAGGACACGTGAGCTGTCTGGGCTGGTCATCGCAGCTTCGAAGAGCGATCTCTCCACAAGGCCCAATCTCACCAGCGCCTCTGCGTCGGTTTCCTTGCCAAACCCGAAAGACATGAGCGATGAGACAAGAGGGAGGACGTCTGGTTCGGTTGTGAGAGAGATTGGAGTGGGTGCGGAAGGCAGAGAGAGGTGGAAAGATGGGGATGCGGGTGCGAGTGGTTGATTGAGAGACGGTGAAGTGGCGACGCTGTTCTGTCGTGCTGCGTGAATTCTGTGAAGTAAATCAGAGCAAACACTCTCCTCTTCAAAGTTCACAAAGGCGGCATTCTGTTTTGGGATCGTACGAACACTTTCGATCTTTCCGAACCGGCTGAAGAACACCATCAGACTCTGTCGATTCCATTCCAAACCAAGCTTTCCAATCCACAAAGTTTTGCGTCGTTCGGTTTTGTCGAGCTGAATTTTTGGTTGAGAGTAATTGGAGTCTGCTAGAGATATCGCACGTTTGGTTTCTGATTGGAACGAGTGAGGAGGATGATGTTGACAGAATGGTAGAGAAAGAAGTTGGGCAAAGAGCGGATTGTGAAGGGTTGCGTACCCTTTTGGTGATGTTGTTCGTGTTTCTTTGTGTCGAGTGAGAGGTGAATGTGAGATTGAAGTGTTTGCTATCTTGATGTGATTAACTTTTGAATCCGATGAAAACGTAAAAATATTGATATCATGATCAATATTTGTGTCTGATATGTGAGTAGAAGCCATTACAGCATTCGTATTCGATGATATCGTCGAGAGCTGGATCGATGGCTTTAGCGACTATTATCGAAGGTAGCTCCGTTTTTTAGTTGCTCAAGTGTGGATAACTGAAAACAAATAACTCAGATACAACCTGTGACCCCTTTATAGCTCAATTTGCATCTGCAGGAACAATTCATTTCACCCATGAAGTTTTTTTTGACTTTCAGATTGAAAAAAATGCTGTTATATGACCAACAGAGAAGTTGATCGCTTCCGGATGGTCTTATTGTTCCTTTTTTGTCAGAAACAACGTGATACTCCATTAAGAACGCGATTCAGACTCGAGTCTCTTGTCTCCGAGGGCCGATCGTGGACACACTCGACAGGATTAAAATTGCAGGCTGTAACGCGATTCAAAGGACAAGTTCTATCGTATGGGCAATCTCACAAAGAGTCATGTAATCACTGATGAGGTCCTTCCCCTTACAAACGACCGCTTCACAGATGCCCCTCTCGAGATCCTACAACAAAACCATCCACTTGTCAGAGCCTTGGACTTGCTTTTCTGTGAAATTTCTACCATTCCACATCTTTCTATCGCATTTCCTAATCTGTGTGTCTTACGAATCAATGGAACCCATCTGAACCTCACAACGAAAGCATTGACTGTCCTCACCTCACTCCACTACCTTGTGTGTCTCTTTTCTCATTCAACATTCCATTTTCATACTTTTCCAAATTCTTCATTGACTTCTCTTTGAAGGACTTGAGCTACAATCCTCTTCGCTCGTTTCCTCACGTTCACATGCCTTCTGTTTGCCAACTGAACCTAATTGCGACTGGACTCCCGTATTTCGGGCATGAGCTCAATTTAACGTTTCCTAACCTCCGCCAACTCCAGATTCAAAAAAACCAGTATGAATCCACATTTTTTTGTAATTGACTATTCTTCATCTTGTTTAGTCTGACAAGTTTGAGTGTAAATGATCATCCTCATCTTCTTGTTCTCAACTGTGAATCAAATCACATTCAAACTCTCCCGCGAACGATCACACTTCCAAACCTCACTCACCTTGGACTGTACATGAACCTTCTCTCAAGATTTGATATTTCCCGACAATCAGATCTTCATTCTCTGAAGTATCTCGATCTCCGGATGAACAATATAAACGAGATCCCTCGCACTGTCTGTTTTATATCTATTCTCAATTTTTTCTATCATCCACCAATTTACCAAGTCATTTGCTGTGATGCCAGCATTACGTTCGATTTATGCATCAAATAACTCTATATATTCACTTCCTATTGACCTTTTCGAGCTATGCAACAAAATCGAAGATTTCGTCATTGATTCGAATGCAATCACCTTCATCCCACCCTCAATAAACAGCACTGATGTTTACAATTTCCTTTTTTCACACAATTGCTTGACATTTTTGACAATTCTAGACACTCACATCAATTTTGGCGTCTAACAATCGAATCATCTTCTGCCCTCCACTTCTCCGGAGCAACCACGCAACACGCGTCGACCTGAGTGGAAATTTTCTCTCTATTACACCCTCACTCGGACGATATGTCACTTTTTTTGCAGCAGACAGGAACAGAATCGCAACTGTTGGCCGTATCCATTTCTTTCTTTTGAGCTGTTCCTTCGATATTCCATTCTATCCCTCTTAGCAATTGCTCCAAAGTCAGATCTATTAACTATTTCTCTGAACCACAATTGCCTCACACATTTCCCCACCAACCTGACAAATCTCCATCTCTCTTTCTTGTTTCTGTCCCACAACTATCTCCGATCAGTTCCCCTCTCACTATCGAGAATGCACACTTTGCACACCCTCGATCTTTCTTTCAACCAACTTGACCACGTTCCATCTTGTGTCTTCTTCCTTCCCAATCTGACCAAGCTCAATCTGGCCTTCAACAAAATCTCGTCTGTCCCACCGTGGCTCTTCATACTCCCGTCCCTCCGCGTTCTGAACATGTCAGGGAATCTCATCGCAGAGCTCCCTTCTCCAATGAAGCTGATTCAGATTGCGGAGCCGATCAACTTCTCATCAAGCGAGATGGTGCTCCTTGCTTCCTTCCAACAGACACGCTCCTTCTTCGAAGAGATGGTGAGCGCTGAGTGGTCGGAGCCCTTCCCATTCACAAGCATGTTCACCGACGCTGACAAGTTCGATCGCAGAGAGGTGGCCCAAACCGTGCGGGAGCTGTGTGAGCTGGCGGGTGTGGAGGTGGTGTGGGAGGCGCAGATGGAAGTGATTGAGCGCGAGAAAGAAGAGGACGAGCTGGACGATCTGTACGACAACCCACTCGACCAAGCGTTTGGCGTGTCGACCCATCCGAGCTACCAGCGACACTTCTTCCAGCCGCCCTTCACTCCGCTTTCCGCCCGTTCAGGCACGTCCCAGTCGGACGTCTTCCCGACCTTCAAGCGGCCCCAGTCGCCGTCTCGAAGCTTTCCTCACTCGCCCGCCAAACTGCTCAGCAGCAGTCTCCCCATTTCTGCAGCAGCAACAACAATTCTGAACAAACTGCCGAATGTCGTACATCTTGTTCGCCCGTCGTTCTCTCCGCTTGTGTCCGTGAACTTCAGCTGCAACCACCTCACCGCTCTCCCGCCCTGTCTTCAACTCTTCCACAACCTCCACACACTCCTCCTGTCCGACAACGTCATCGAGTCGGTCCCTTCCACTCTCTTCCACACCTTCCCTTTCCTTCAGCGGGTGGACCTCTCGTTCAACAACATCCGAACACTCCCCCACGACTTGTTTGACGGCCCTCTCTCGCTCGTCTTCTTCGACGTCTCACACAACCTCATCGACTCGTTCCCCGTCTCTCTCATTCGCGATCTCGCCTCTCGTCTGGACATCATCCCGCATTCCGAACGGGCAGATCCCAGTTCAGACAATCCCGTCTCACGCAACACGTCGGCTACCAACTCTCCGCGTGCGAGAGGACGGGCAATGACGCCACGCCTCCACCAGGGCCTCTCATCATCACCGTCAGTGAAGCTGAACACATCCATCCCTCCCCCACAGACGAATGGCCAGACCCCAACAACTTCGCGGGAGGGCACGAGCCCCTTCGAGAAGAGAGATTATCTCGAACCACCCAAAATCGGGTCGCCCCTCGCAGGCCAATCACTCTTCATCCCAACCTCGCAGGATCTGATCACCGCGCGGGATGGGGAAAGCAGAAACAACTTGAGTCTCTCGCAGACAATCCAATACAGCGAGACCACTCCATCGGTTCTTGTCCAGCAGCTCTGGCGAACACGGAACCAGAAAGAAGAGTTCTCAGCGCCTGCCGACCTCCTCATGTCGTTCTCCACCCGCCCGCGGCCGATCAGCACCGTCATGGAACTTCTTTCGGCGGAACACAAGCAGCGATCCCTCTTGCAGTCGAAGGTCCAATTTGAGTGCAACACCGATCTGATCGCCATGTCGTCGCGTTCAATCCCAACAAACACAATCGCTTCCGATGAGCTCGAACGACCCGATTCGCCATCCGACGAGCTGTTTCAGTCACCCTCCCCGTTTCAGGAAGCAAAGCCTCTCACGCCTTTCCAACTGTTCAACAACGGAGAATACACAAACACTGTCCAGTCGTGCTCCCCACTCCACTCGGCCGTGCTGAACATGCTCCTCCGACGCACAATCTCAGTCAGCTCGTTCCTGACCATCCAGAACCCCCTCTCACTCCGCTCAGCCCCCGTTCTATCTCTCCAATCTGGATTCCCGTCCAATCTCCTCTTCAAAGCAACCACAAATCTGAACACCCCGTTCCTCATCCGACGACAAGATTCGCAGTCGTTCTTCGGCGCACCTGCCCTCATCTTGAACCTACTCGGCATCGGAGTTGTGAAAGGCGGACGAAGACTTGGGAGAGAAGTGAAGCGAATTGAGATGGAAACCGAAGACAAGCTCGAAAAGGACGAAACCGAATGTGAACCCACCCCGCCGAAACAGGAACAGCAGGACGCTGAGACTGATCTGGCAAATCCAGATGAGCCGGAAGCAGAAAATCTGAACGCCGAACTCGAAGTCCAAACGGAAGGAAAGGAGCTGCCAGATGGCGATGAAGTGGAGCGATCGGAAGTCCAGGAGAAGGTGGCGATTGCCGAGGACACCCCACGGCTCTCATCCCGCACACGAAATGAATCGCCCTCGCCAGACCAACATAACGTCGCATCTCCCCCTCGGCCACCACCACTCCCAATCATCGCCACCCCTCACGTCACTCGGAGCAGGCCAACCTCCAAATTCGGAAACGTCGATTTCTCTTTCAACAGAATCGGGCTTCCTCCAACCAACGGAGAAGTCGATGCCCTCTTCCGGAGTCTGCTTCAGTCCCTCCAAGACACCAGCTCGGAGTCGCTCCAGTCAGTCGATCGGAAAGACAAGAACGAAGATAGCCCGTCACAGTCTGAGCCTTCGTCTGCTTCGAAGGCAAAACGAGGACTGAACGACCTCACATCGTTTCTCGCCTCACCCTCAACCCCATTCTCGGCCCCTCATCCATTCCTCGACACAGTACTCGCATTCTCACCGGCATACTCCAATCTGCTCGTCCTCTCGCACATGAACAGCCTCCACTTCACTCTCACCTGCCACCCCGCCACAAGCCACCCGGCTGCCCATCACCCCTACCTCGCCCAATCGTCACTTTGGATTCTCGAGCATCAACTCCGAGATTCCATCTTCAGAATGAGAAGGCGGAATGAACTTCCTGTCTCCGTCCAGATTGGCGACCCGCTTCTCAGACACCCACCCTTCAGTGCCGAGTCGTCGCGCCTCTTCATCCAAACAATGCAGGTGATCAACACGCCAGCGCAGATTCCGTCCACAAAAGTCCAAATCGACCGTGCGCTCAAACAGAAGACATTCTGCCTCCCGTTCACCCTCCCACATTCTGGATTCACCACTGTGAAGATCACATCCGACAAGACACCTGGTTTTGGAGAAGTGCTCGATGAACTCCTGGACGAAGTGCGAGAGTGGCGGATCGAGGAGCACACTGCGAGTCCAGAGGATATCAGCAACGACGTCGTTCAGACGGTGCCAACACCTCCCTGCGATATCTGCCGAGCATATGCCGCTCTTGACGACTCTGATTCGTCTTCAGACGAGGACGAGCTGTCGGACTTGTCGGAGGACGTTGAGGTCGAAGCCCCGCCAAAGAGATCACTCCGCGAACGGATCGGAAACTGGTTTGACCGCCGAAAGAAAGAGAAGCCGAAGGGAGAACCACTCGAGATTGACTCAACGGAATCTGTGCACCGTGTTCAAGTCCAGCAGCCCATCGCCACATCACAATCACCCGATGCATCTGAACATGAATCGATGACAAATCAAGAAGTCACGCGATGCCTGGAACTCATCGACCCGCTCAACTTGATCACTGAAGAGTGTCCGGAGTGCGGCGAGACAGTGCTCGCTTCACGTTTCGACAGCCATCGCCAATTCGAGTGCATCTTCCAACAGCCTGTCCAGCAGGAGCCGACAGGACAGAAAAGTTACATCCGAAGCATCGCAAATCAAGTCACGTCCTCGCAGACGCCGACAGCCCCCCTGAACTCCCCCACCTCAGCCGAGACACCTCCGCAGGACGACGAAGAGGGGTTCGTGATCCGAGCGAGGAGGCACGAGACTCTCGCGTTCATGAAGGAGTGGAACTCTCCTCTGTTCAGCCAGTCTGAGGACGAGCTGATGGGCCCGACTGAGAAACTGCGAAACTGGATTCGTGTCAAACGGAAACGCACCGAACCGCTGCATCGAGTTGCATCATGCCAACAATTTGGCCAGCTGTCGAAAATGAAGCCAACGAAGGAAAGAAGGGCGCATCGGAAATCGCCGAAGAAGACGGAGAAGAAGGAGGTGTCTGACGAGGGCACGCCGAAAGGGTCGAAGAACATTCAGCACCCCTCCGACTCGCCCCAAAAGAGGTCGACCGTCCAGAAAGCAAAGCGCTTCCAACAAAAACGGATTTTGGCGCAGTCTCGCCGATTGGCTGCTCGCGCCATTGTCAAGCAGCACCATTCGTTCGGATACCTTCCATGTGAAGACGGGCTGGAGAACATGATCGGAGACGCAGACTGCGAACGCCCGCAGGTGTTCACGCTGAAGAGTGCAGACGAGGTTGTCAACGTCGACAGCGAGGAGACCATCGTCGAGTCTGATATCCACATCCTCCCCGGCAACGCACTCTGCGCAATCAAGCCGATCAACACGTCCCGCATCGCTGGTCAGGGTCGCTCGCCTCTCCCGATGCATCCCCTCTCACTCTCCACCTCCGCACTCAGCCCCAAATCGCAGTCCCCGTCGTCCACACCACTCTTCTCAGACGCCTTCACTGCTGCCCCGTTCTGCTGCTCCATCAGCGAAACGTGCGGGATGCGGATGACGATGGAGGACAACGTCATTCTGATTCCCTGCGGAAGCTGGGATCTCGAAGCCATTGTCAACAATTACGAAGTCGACCTCCTCAAACTCCTCATCCTCCTTCCCAGCGAAGAGCGGATGCGTTCTGACGGACGGTCGCGACTCGACCTTCGGATGGAAATGATGTGGCGAGCACTCCAGACAAGCCGCGGGGAGCAAGTCGAACAACTTGACCCGGAAGCAGTCGAGGTGGACGTGGCAGACATCACCTGCCCCTACTTCGTTCCAGACATGTCCAGCGGAGGCGTCTTCGGCGTCATTGATGGGCATAAATCAGCTGACGTCTCGAACTGTGTCTTTGCGAGATTCTCAAACGTGTTTGTCATGATCGCACAGCAGTTCATTTCCGATGAAAAGACGAAAGCTGACAACACAACAATCATCGTCACTGGCAGTCCTATCAGCGACGACGCAAAGAGGCACCAGGACAGGCTCGACGACTCAACACTCTCCGAATCGGCCACTTCGCACAGTCTCAGCTCGGATTCCTTAAGCGTCTCTTCGCCATTCGTTCTCTCCCGGCCGAACTCCAGTCTCACTCTGTCACACACACACATTGATACCAAATCCAAAAACTCGCCAAAACGAAAGACCTTCTTCCCAACCATCAATCTTATCTCGAATTCGTTCAAAAGCCCGATCACACCAAACCCAACCCACGCCACATCACCCATTTCCACTCACCCACACTCAGCCACAAAACCTGCGCCTTCGAAACGCCGACCAGCCCTCACTCGAACGCAGTCGCTCCTGTCTCGCATTCTGAAAGCGACGATGGAAGAACTTGCAAAATACATCGCCGACAACCAAATCAACGCCGGTGCTGTTGGGAATGTCTGCTGCGTCACGAAAGACCACATCCACTGCGCAAACATTGGAGACAGCAGAGCAGTGCTTGTCTCTCTCTTCCGTGAGAACGGAGCATCGCATTCTCCAGTTCACGCTGCCTCCCAATTTGTGGACCAGCTCGGCTACACCAAAGTCAAGCCGAACCGATCGTCAGCTGAACCGCCGCCGACACTCGCAGTACGCCGAATCGGACTCACCCCCAACACTCAGAACAACATCTCTGCATCCATCTCATCCCTTTCTCAGTCCTCCATCCCACACAGCTCTCCCAGTCCCTCGCTTTCTCTTGTCCCTCCCATCTTCCCACTTCCTCCACACACTTTTCTGGCTGCTCACAATCTGTCGAACGACCATGCTCCAGCGAGCCTCACCGAACGCCTCTTCATCCACACGGCAGGAGGGAGTGTGAGCGGCGAGGGGAGGGTCAACGGCATCCTCATGCCGTCGCGTGTGTTCGGCGATCTCGAGTCGAAACGAATGGCCCGCAGCGATCCTGACATCTTCTGTGAGCGGATCAGGAGATGGAAGTGGGACGACTGGTTTGGAGGGCGGGACAGCAGCAGTTCAACGCCGTCGTCGATCTCACTCGGAAGACCACAGCAAACATCACTCTCACATCGCTCTTCGTCTGCGCAACGGAATCATCCCACTCTCCCCACATCGTCCTTGTTCTCCTCCTCGTCGTTCAAACTCCTCACCCCGTCTCCGTCCGTCCCTCCCTCACTCGTCCCCCTCCTCGACGCCAATCTCACCCCATCGCAGCCATTTGTGGCTCCGCCCTTCGACAAGCCACGCATGCAACGCCTCCACCGAAACCTGACTCACCCGCCGTGGTCGACCCTCGCCACGACGAAGACGGCAGAAGAGAAGCTGCAGGATCACCTCAGCCAGGGTCTGTCGAAGGGGCACGATTCGATGGGCGAGTGGACGATGGAGAGTGTGGTGGACATGCAGTGCTCGATTGACCGCCCTCACATCCTCCGCCGCAAAGGACGCTCGTCGGGCACTTCGTCCGACTATTCGGTCCACTCTTCGTCGTCCCAGCGGTGGGAAAGGGAGGACGTGGCGTTGGTGGTTGGATGCGATGGGGTGTTTGATGTCCTCGATGCGCAGGGCCTCGCAGAGTTGGTCTGTCCGTGGATGGACGCAACAGGAGCGTCGTTCGCGTTCAACTCCCACTTCGGGCGCAGACGTCGCTGGAACACGGAGGCATCATTAACACCCTGCGCCACATCCTGTCTCGCGATCACGAAGGGTGACCTCGCCGAAATTGCTGCAGTTCGTATTCGGAATGCTGCAACCTCACTCGAATCTCAAGACAATATATCCGTTTTAGTCGTGTTTTTATGATATTTCTTGCTGTTGTCGAATCTTCTTTTGCTTATGTGTACAAATATTTTCGATATCTTTGATGTATTGATATGATGAACTTTTTTTCTTCAAATCATTTTTTTGGAGTTATGGTCCTTGATCCGTTACCAAACCTGGTTCGACTGATATACTGCTTTAATGGAATATAAAATCGTATACCACATAACTCTTCTATATTCCTATTCCCCTATTCACCTTATCAAACGTCTGTTTATCTGTAAATCTGCCAGGTCGTACTTGGAGGAGGAGGTGTTGGTAAATCCGCTCTTTGCATTCAATTCATCATGGCATGCTTCTTTTCCTCTCATTAACAACCCCTCAATTTAATCACCTTATCTATCGACAACAACGTTCTTATCATCGAACAGAAAAAGTTCGTCGCTGAATACGACCCAACAATCGGTTTGGATCTCTATATGTTCCTTATATTTTTACCTTCAACGCCTTTCCTATATTTCTTTCATTTTTCTTTAGAGGACCAGTACCGCATGCAAACAACAATTGATGGAGAAACATGCTACCTCGATATCCTCGATACCGCCGGACAGGAAGATTTCAGCTCAATTCAAGATCAAGTTTGTTATATTTTAATTACTTTTGTTTTCCTTTTGATTATTTCAATTTTTTGTTCGATGAGTCATTTCTTCCCCATTCTCATTCTCTCATTCAACCACTTTCAATTGTGCAGTACATGAGCTCAGGCGATGGATTTCTTCTTGTCTATGCTGTTGATTCAAAACAATCCTTTGATGAAGTCCAGAAATTGAAGGAGAAAATTCTGACAATCAAGGAAAAGCCGAAGGTTCCCATCGTTGTGTGCGCCAACAAGGACGATTTGGCTCCAAACTATCATGTTGTCACCAAACAACAAGGAAACGACATGGTCTACTTCTTATCTCTCATCTTTTGTCCAATCTCCCAACACACTATTTCCTGCCATACTTCCTCGTTATCATCTTAGACCGGCAAGTGGGGATGCGTATTCAAGGAGACCTCTGCGAAAACGCGCCAAAATGTCGAAGAAGCATTCCATGACCTCGTTCGCGAAATCCGAAAAGAGAAGAAACCACCAAAGCCAAAGACAAAGTGCGAAATTCTCTAAATTGCTTGAGTGCGAACAATTTATTTATTACCCCTCTCAGAATGTGCGTTACACACATCATTTCATCTTTTGACCTCCTTTTTCTGGAACGGTCATTTTTTGACGAATTTTCCGTCCATGCAGAAACCGTCCCTTCCATCAGATGTTATCCATGATACAGAATATCCACATATCGTGAACACGAGCAGATGCTTTCAACATGTGAGTTCGGCCAAATCGGCGTTGTGAGGAACGATTCACTGTTCAGGGACATTGAAACGAAGAAACGAACCAAAACAATATTACAAAGACATCTGGTAAAATAAAACATCACAATTGAGAATTAGAAGGAGGAAGCGGATGAGGCAGACGACAAAACAGCTGAGAGAATCAATTCAAGATCGAAGAGATTTCGTCAGGGGTAGCATTCAATCGCGTAAGGAAGTCCTTTTTTCGTCCTTCGGTGGCTGTTTGATCAAATACAAAATTGTCGAAACGAACTTCAACGGCTTCTAGGGAAAGAGTGGTTGCAAAATCTGACGTGTGCTGGTAGAGCGGAGCGCAGATAGAAGGATCAGTACCAACACCTTCAGAGCCTAAGACAGTAAAAGTGGAAGTGTACACCATGTTCCATTTGCAGAACTATATCCAGATGAAGGAGAAAGAGGTATACAGTTGGGAGAGAGCTTTGGTTCTTTCGATGGATAACTTTAATGCCGGTAACTCCCGGAACAGATAGAGAGCCGGTTTTTGTTGGGAGAACAACATCAATTTCCCAGATTCCAGCGTCCTTGATCATGTAAGGTGGATGAAGACAGCTGAGCATCG
This sequence comes from Blattamonas nauphoetae, assembly GCA_033064195.1. NCBI lineage: Eukaryota > Preaxostyla > Oxymonadida > Blattamonas > Blattamonas nauphoetae. The sequence continues at coordinate 61,911 of JARBJD010000252.1, read as the reverse complement.
AATCCACCACCTGAAACATATGAACCTGAGTCATCGCTATCATGAATGATAATGAGAGAAGAATGAACTTTTCATGAGGAGGTGGACAGGAGATCCCTGAAGAATGACCGTTTCAATCATTTCTTCAAATTTAACTTTCTGCCCTTTGAATAAACGAAAAAGAAAAACTGAACCTCACCCATCGCTGCCCCATCCAAAAAGTTAGATTTTATTTTATTCAATACTTCTTCACGACGGGCAGGCTCGAGATAAGTGAAAAGCATGTCTAGAGAATAGATGATCCCTGAAAAGCGAATATAGAGCTGGAATAAAGAGTTAAGAATTGAATACATTTGTGTGGAGATTCAATGAGTTCAACTTCAGGCAGTTTATTCATTGATTCATCGTAGAAAGTGATGTGACTCGCAAATCTGTGTGAGAGAGTGACGATTAAAACAAGAATAGCAGACCGTGCAAAATCGATCTGAGAACTATCCTTATCAGGATTTTTGAAGATTTTCTTCACTTGTTCTTCTGTACGTGATGTGTTGAAGTGATCCTCAGGTGGGTGACTTGGTGGAGGTTTTGGTGGTGTCTTCTTGGGCTGAGATTGTGGCTGTGTTCGCCTTGATGTTTCGAGGCCCATGATACCCACTATAACAGGTGGTGGATATCAAGAAAAGAAGAAATGTAGGGAGGATCATTCAAAACTGACTATCTTGGTGAAGCGGAACACACAAAGCAGAAAGATGGCTCATTTCGATCATCTGTGAAACGAATTAATGAAACATTCAACAAAGAAGAGAGACAACAGCACAAGAACAAAGCAAGACCATCCATCATTCCGTTTCCTCCTCGATGAGTTGTTTTGATTCATCAATTTTGGGCAAGGCATGTCGCATCTCAACAATCTTCTTTTCGTACTTGCGTTTCTCGGTGTGGTGGGAGGGCCTGTCGATCTCCCTCTTTTTGACCGGCTGCTTGCTTTGGGGGCGGTCGAGGGCCTTCCGCAGGTACTGCTGTGTCCTGTTCTGGAAGCGGATGTCGGCCTTCTTTTGGTGGTCACCGATCGGGGTGTACTTCTCTTTCCGCCGGATGTGCGAAGAGAGGCGTGACGGGAGAACACCTTCGAGCGAGTCCGAATGCTCTTCCCAGTTCTCCTCGTCCGGCTCTTCCTCCTCCTCCACTTCCTCTTCGATGGCCTTCTCCACCTTTCGGTCCTCTCTCCGGGCCTGCAGCGACTCCTGCAGAACCAAGTTGAGGGTGTCCTGCTCACAATACATCTCGTGTGTGTCCAGCTCGCCCAACGCCACGAAACTGCCGCAGAATCGACACTCGGCCCAGTCGGCCTCTTCGCCGTTCGCTGTCTCCATCACCCACCCGTCCGGCTCGAGTACCACCGACGGCGGCTCGTCGAGGAGCCGGACCATGACAGCAGGGGCAGTGCGCTCGTTGAGGGAGGGCGAGGTGAATGTGGAGTAGCCGTACAGCGAGCTCGCAAAGGAGGACGTGCAGCCGCGCTGAGAGACGACGGCGGGGTGGTCGAAGAGGCTGGACGGGACAGACAAGTGTTCGGCGAAGGAGACGGGGTAGTCGAACGATTCGGAGAAGGAGTCGGGGATGGCTGGGCGAGGGATGGAGTCCTGGTCTTCCGAATCGGCGAGAGAGGGGAAGCCGACGGAAGTGAAGTCGATGAGAGAGGGGTGGGAGAAGGTGGCTGTCTGGAAGGAGAGTGTGGGCGACATGGATCTGCGAGTGGTGGAGTTGAAGTTGATGAAGGAGGAGTCGAATGAGTCGTGGGCGGTGATGACTGACGGAGAGAGGGGTTCTGTTTGGGATGCTGAGGCGTAAGAGTGGTGGGAAGACAAGCTGTCGGGAACAGTCACCATTGCTGGCATGCGCTGACGAGAGTTGGAGGGGAGCTGCGGCTCGAGTGGAGTGTGGAGCGACGGGAAGAGGTCGGAGGGGGTGGCGTAGTGGTGGTGCAGGACGGTGTGTGTGGAGGACGGGGTGAAGGAGGGTGCGTACGGGTTGAGGGACGGGATGGCGAAGAGAGGCGAGGACGGTTCCGTCTCCTGAGGCGGCTGATACGATGGCTGGGAAGGCGCGGGGTGTTGTGAGAAGAAAGCAGGCGACGGAGCGAGGCGAGGAGAGGGCGAGGATGGGAAGGGCGTGGGTTGAGAGAGGAGCGGCTGGTTTTTTGTGTCTGGGTCGCATTTTGGTTTGGCTTCCTTCACACGTGTGACTGCTGGCTGGGCGGGCTGAGGGGGTTGGAGTTGAGTGGGGTGGAGGGAGTTGGGCAGAGTAGCAGTGAGGGAGAGCTGCCTGCCGAAGAGCGTGCCGAACGAGTCCGAGTGAGCGACAGCTTCGCGAGTGGCCTTGACACCCTTGCTGTTCTTCCCGTAGAGAATCTTCGCCACAAATTGCGACTTCTCCTTCAGGGCGGGGATCGACACTCGCTCCACAACGCCGAACCGCTCGAAATACATCTGCAGTTGGGACTCGGACACGGTGAAAGTGTACGGCGACTGGTTGGCTGGGAGGATCTCAGCCGACGACCGCACAACGTAGACTGTGTTGGCAATGGTCTTGCTGTCACACCATTCGACGAGAAGCTTGCCGAGGGCGTCTGCATGCAGTTCTTCCGAATCGTTGTCTGGTTGAGGGGTTTGTCGTTCAGGGAGAACGGAAACACGGAGGTCGGATGGAAAAATCACTCTGTTTTCGAGATTTCGTTTGGTTTTTTCAGCTTCTGAGCGAGTGGAGAAGGACACATAGCACTTACTCTCTTCAGTATCATAGTCGAATTCTGAAACCTGTCCGAATGCTCTAAGGAAGATAATGAGAACAAATACAATGCATGTATACCGTAACCATGAAATGAGCACATGTTCTTTTATCTGTGGGGGAATATTCTTCATCATGAGAGTGGTGTTTCGTTCGGCGAGTCCAACACGTAAAATATATTCTCCGATTGGCTATCACATCAAAAATGTCAGTTTAACTCGAAAAAGATCAGGCAAACAAATTTATCTCCATGAGCTAAGATTTCTTGCGGCGCTTCATCATCTTTGAAGTAGACAAAGCCGTACGCAAGACGTTTCTTCTTTTTCTTGTCATATCGAAAGTCCACTCGAGATATTTCACCATATTCGGAAAAGGTAGCGATCATTTCCTCCTCAGGGAGTTGCTGTGGGATATCGCCAAGAAAGAGGCCGACTGTTGAGGGCAGAAACGAGTGAAAATATAAGATTGGGGATTCATTCGTCAGAAAAAGGATAAGACAAGAATAAAAGGCATGATATGACGAGAAAGACGAAACATTCTTGGATTTCTGTTGAAAGAGAAGAATCAGTATGCTTCAGAATGAAAAAGCAGACTTGGTGCAGTTTGTTTCTGTTGATTTGACATCAATATTATGAGGGGGCGACTTGGGAAGAAAAAACCAAATAAATAGCTGAGTTCGATGATCTGCCTCCAAGAAAATTCTTGAAATGGATTTAACTCTTTTGAGACTTGAAATGAAAAAAAATGTTCTCAAAAATAATAAAATTGTAAAAAAGACATGAAAGACGAATGGAGAAACTTGAGAAACAAAGGGAAGGGGAGAGGATGGTCTAGAGAATTCCAATGTGGTCGTCTTGGTCTGGCTCGGAGTCAGCAGTGTTAATACCCTCAGCATCATCCAGAATGGAGATCCACTCGGAATCCCTGAACCTCTTTCGGAGTTTCACACAGACCAAAATGACAATGGGGATGATCAGGATGACGATTGTGGTGGGAACAGCGATCAAAACGGCGAGGAGGGACTTGGAGACGAACCCAGTGATGTCGATGGCAATGGCAGTCGATCTCGCCTGCTGATCGGCCCCGAACACCACCGACCCCTTCCAGAGCGAGGAGGGAGAGAACGGGAGGTCGGCTGTGGATCCTTCGACGCAGAGGGACGTGCTGGAGTGGAAGATGAAGGTGAAGGTGGCATCGCTGAGAGGGGTCCAGTGTTGGGTGTTTTTCGAGCTGAGGTCGGCAATCTCCAGCTGGATCCCGCACGGGTAGAGGTTCGTCCCTTCGAGCTGCATGTTCAGCTTCTTTCCGTCGATCCGGACAGTCCAGGTGGTGAGGGATGGGACAAACATCGGCGTCACAACGTTCTCGCCCGCCACGATGACCACACACCCCCCGTCGGCCTCGATCCACAGGCTGTCCATCGGTGGGGGCTGCTTCGAGTTGAGGACGAGTGTGGCGACGCTCATCGACCCGCCTGTGCAGTGCACGTTGCGAGCCATGTCGGGGAAGGTGGGACTGCCAGTGGACGAGCCGTGGATCTTGAGGAAGCCGAACTTGGACGTGCAGTTGACCAGTTCGAAGGCGCCGAGGTTGGCGTTGAGGAAGGTCGCGTTGGTGACAGTGACAGACGAGTTGGAGATGCGGACGAAGGGTGTTGTGATGTGGCACAAGTCTTGCTCTTCGAATTCATGTCTGGTCAACCAGTCGGGGAGAATCTCGCCGATGGTGACGCGGGTGCCTGCGCCTTCGATGAGGATCCAGCCTGGTTGGACGTTGTCTGCGAGGAGCTGCGTGATGTAGACAGCGGTGCATCCAGCCAGCGTGTGGATGGTGGGGGCTGTGGATGTGCCGACGCTCAACTGGAGGATTTCAGTGAGGGTGAGGGTGCCGCGAGTGACACGGACGATGGGTGTGTCCATTGGGACCATTTCGTGGAAGGATACGTAGAAGAAGACAAGGTGGCCCTGTCGAGACTCGAAGATGGCTGTGTCAGTTGTGGATGCGTGGAAAACCATGTTCAGGTCGTGGATCTGGACAGTTGTCTCGGGAGAGGCGCTTTCTTCAACCACGAACGAGCCTTTCTGAGAGATGTTGATTGTGATGGTGGTGGTGTTGGAAGTGTCGATGTGCAGATTCTGTCTGACGTACACTGTTGTGTTCAGTTCAAGCATCCCTTCCACGTGCACAGTATGCTTTCCGTTGCCCTTGACACGCTCCAAGCCGTACGCGAGAGTGTCGCAGGGGAGCCGCTTCAGCCCGCACGAAGGATGGTCGAAGTACCCCGTCTTCACAAACAGGTCGCCCTCAGCGTACGCGTTGTCGAAGTAGAGGAGCGAGATGGGCGTGCTGGCCGGAGAGACACGGCCAGTGAAGCGGAACACGTCGGCCGGGCGGATATCGTCGTACTCGGGCAGAGTGCTGGCGAAGGAGCCTCCCGCGACAGGCACGCCGAAGTCCTCGCCGACGAGGATGAACGTGTCGGTGAGGTCGTTGAGGGCGTCGGGGACGTAGCAGTTTGCGACCATCAGGTTCCCAACGTCGAACGGCGAGTGGAGGCGTTCGATGTACAACACCTGCCCGCCGCTCCTCGCCATGCACTCTGTGAACTGGCAGTCGACGATGGAGAGCGAGCCGGACTCCACCACACTCATGACCACTCCGCCGAACCCCTCGTTCCGCTGCAGCTTTCTGAAGAACGACGACTCAATCCGCATGTTCCCGCCGAAATGCTCGAAGAAGGAGCGGTTGGCAGAGTTGATGGATTCTGGGCTGCCTTCGATTTTGCTGGAGATGAAGTGGCCAGTCCCTCCGTTCACCATCAGCACGCAGCACGACATGGTCGTTGATGTGGTGACGAGCTCGACAGAGCGGAGGGTGGCTGCACCGGCATCGACAACGACAGCAGCTTCGGTGGTGAGCTTGTACAGCTCGATGATCGTCTCTTCCAACGCCAGCGTGCCTCCCGTCACGTGGAGCAGCGCGTTGTCGGTGTTGATTGTTGTTTTGAGGCGGATGACGCGGATAGTTAGTGTGGCTTTGGCTGGGACGCTGATCTTCGTGTCTTTGTAGAAAACGAGGGAGGCGATATCGTCTTCGAATCCGTTTCGGATGCTGAAGACTCCCTCCTTCGCGACCAAACTGTGTTTCACGATCTCGTCGCACTCCATGACGAGGCTGGCCTGGTCTCCATGCAGTTGGCGCATTCCAAACGCAAAAGTGTTGCAGGGCAGCTTTTTCAATCCGCAGAACTCATGATCGTCGCAGTCATCACTCACATACACGTCGCCCTCGCTGTACGGGAAGAGGAACAAGGCAAGCGGAAACGACGTCGTTTGGGCCTCGTTTCGGCCTCGAAAGGCGAGAATATGATCCTTAGTGAGATCAACGTACGCAGGAATTGTATTATGAAACGATTCTGCAGTGACAGTGGCTGAGAGTGAGTGTCCCGACAAGATGATATGGATCAGTTTGTCAGTGGAAGATTCATGAACATGAACTGAGTGAAAGACGACAGAACCCTCAGTGAACTCGGTGGAACGGCTGATGAACACAGAGCAAGCACCGATGGGAGACGAGCAGCTGTTGAAGGAGACGTTGCGGAGGATGACGGCCTCCCACGAGGAAGAGCTCTCCAGGATGGCAGCAGCTCCAGAGATTCTTTGAATGTTGAGAAACTTTTGGTCCTTGATGGAAAGTGACCCTCCTGTCTGATTGATGAGACTCTGTGATCCAAGAAGTGTGAGCTTGTCAGTACCAGCTTCCACAGTGCCGAAGTTCGTTTTTCCCCCTTTCAAGGAAAGAAGACAGAACGTCTGTTTTGGGGTGATAATGTTCAATGTACAATTCGATATGGAGAGGTCTCCATCTTCATTCACAAACATGGATCCAAACCCGTTCTTCCATTGCGCGGGAGACGTGATATCAGATAAGAGTAAACAGTTTGAAATTGTGGCATCACCTCCATTTTTGATTGTTAGTACGCCGCACAATCGATTTCTGGTGAGGGTGAGTGTGTCGAGTGAAAGAGAATTTTGGACGTGGAACACTGTTTCCATCGGTGCAATGTTCGCTAGCCCGTAGAGAGAACATTCGATGCTGTCTCCACTAACGGTAATATCCTTATCAACGAGAGTGACTTTCGATTCAGAGCAGACTGTTTCTTTGACGAGTCTGATTTTCCATAAACGAATATCTGGATCAATAGCACGAACTGAACATGTATATTCAACTGTTTTGCATGGAATTTGCGACGTTCCGCATTGTTCCGAGTCTTGAGCTGTCGTGTTGTCAGGTTGGATGGTCAGTGTGTACTCACTGAGATTCATGAGAACATAACTACGACATTGAACGAAAACCAGGACAAAAATAAGAGAGATCATGGTATCGTGAAGAAAACTTCAAGAATCTGTGAGTGAGTTCTTTCTGATATTAAATTTGGGACGATCAAACTCTCTTGGAGGGTGGTGACAATTCAATGATCAGTGGTATGATGAAGGCATATTTACGAAAGGAATACAGACAAATTGATGACATTAAAATAAAGTGGAACAAAGATTGAGCGAGAAAACAAGGAAGAGCTGACATCATGTTGTTTAATCGTCGTCATCGGCATCACCGTCGGATGTCTTGTTTGATGAGCGTTCACAAAGATATCGGACCACACAACCTACTCCAGCCTTTTTGACGAGAGCTCCGTGCCATTTGAGAAGTGAGAGGCCATTGTCTGTTCGCTCTAAGCCATAGTAGATGGCCCGCATGAGGGCATCTTGCTGAGAAATAATGAAATATTACAGGTTAGAGAGAGAATGGAACAAAAGAAAAGAAGACCTGAACGATTTGGAGAGGTGCGATCAATGGATTTATTTCGGCATCTGTATCCTTAAGTCCACCCAGAGCAGTTACAACTGCAGGACACCAGGTATCTTCAAATTCAATTGTGTCAGCTTCAAGGGCTCCATTCAGAAGAGTGTTCAGAGCATCTTTTGGTTGTTGTCTGTGAATGGATGATATAATGAGATAATGAAGAAAAAAGTGTATTGAGGGGAGGAAAGGACATATAAGAATGAAAATCTATCGGAGATAACGATAATTCAGACTTGTTTGCAGTTTCAATAATGGAGTCCATGTTGAAATCAGATTAAGGGAACAACTCTGTTCGAAAAAAGAATCTCATCGATAGAAATAAGATCATGAATTAAATGCACTCATGCATGAAAACGAAAATTGGCCAAAGAAGTCAAGAGATATGTCATAGAACTTCTCTGACCAAAACAGAAATCTCCAGTAAGAACTGAATGCCAACTCGAGGCATCGGGGTATAAGATCATCGCGATTCAGATGAATCAGCCTGCCCGTCATTCTCCTCATCGATGTTGTCGTCGGAGGGGCCTTGCGAGGGAGAGGAAAAGAAGAGGCCAGCGCGGTCGGTGCGCGTGGTCGGTGACTCCAGCTGCGGCGACTCTTTGGAGCAGGGAGGGTCGTCTGCGGAGAGCAGAGGGTAGAGAGACTGCTCGTACCGGCGGAGGTGGACAAGGAGGTACATGTTGAGGTCGTTGGGCTGAGAGAGGTGGGGGAACTCACCCCCTGCCTTCATCTCGTAGTAGTGTGCATTGGGATAGTGTCGGGCGAGGCTTTTGGCGTGTCGAGTGATTGCTGCAGGACAGTCAGTGGTGATTACAAGAGATATCCGCCGATCGTCCATCACAGGGTGATCAATCTTGCGCCAACGTGTCAGGAGCAACTGGCGAGAAAGAAGGATCTCTGGGTCTGTTGAGTGAATGATATACTCGACTAACTGTCTAGCCGTTTCATTGTCAGTGTTCTTTTCGACAGTCGAGTGCTCATCGAGGAGTAAACCTTTGATGGTCTTGATGGTGAGTAATGTTCGTCTACAGAGGTGAAGAAGAGGGAAAACAAACTCATGCATTTCGCGTCGGAACTTTTTATTGCTTCCAAAGGAGTTGAGAAGAAGAAGGGATTTCACTCGGGACGTTTGACGTTTTGAAAAAAGGAGCAAAAAAAAGCCGCCGAGACCAGAACCGACAAGGTGAAGTTTTTGGACACCAAGGAAGGAAAGGAGATGGTTGAAACTTTGGAGGAGAGTAGAATAGGAGGAGCACTCTGGAATCTCCGTGGCAATGACACGAAGTTTTTGTGTGGAAAGAAACAAAATTTGTTGAAAGAAGACGGCGGAGGTTTCAACAGCCCCTGGGATACAAACAACTGTTGGAAAATGTTCGTCTCCTACATCGTAATACCTCCAAACGATTGGTTGAGGGGCCGAGATTGTTGTCTGAAGTTTACGATGAAAGAAAGATAACAAGAGACCTTCTTGAGAGTATGTGTCTCAGTGAAGTGTTTGCACTCAGATGCGAGAGCAGACGAAGGAAATGTTACTTCATTCCCCATTCGTACATTTGATCCGACCCAGATCAACGAATGACATGTGAAATTGTGATTCCACAGTCATTTCGTAAGCCTCATCGATCCAAACAGACATTTTTAAGTGTTTCTGCTCATCCAGATAATTCAACAATCGTGACAGGAGGAAATAGTCTGCTTCATTAGTTCATCACCATTTTCTCCAAAGAGCTCTCGTTCTGGAACACACAAGCTTTGTTAATTGATGACCTCGAAGTGGATGATGATATTCCCAAAGATTTTTTTTCTAGCGAAGCACACAATGGCGTAATCAACTGTGTTCGCTTTTCACCAGACGGCATCTTTCTCGCGTCAGCAAGCGCACAGGATCCGCTTCCCTTTGTCTGGGTACCCACTCCCCCCACAGATATGTCCAACGATTTGAAACCATTGGTGGATCAACACCATGGGACCGACATCGGGAAAGATCTTGAAGCATCTCTCAGACAAATGTTCTCTTCAACTTATTCATGTAAATACAAATGGAACAAGATGGAAAACATTTCACCATCAGATTTAGATCATCGAATTGACCAAATTACAGATCTTTGCTGGCTTCAAAAATCGACGCAATTCAATGAACATACTTCCTTATTTTCTTGTACTATTGGTGGAAATGTGACACAATGGATCATTCCCCCGCTTTTGTCAGTTTATTCACCTCCGACTGATGCTTCCCCATCATTTTCATTGAGTTCAACGCAACCAGCAATCACACGTGGATTTCAGGTTGATGTAAAAGATTTTCTTCCTCCACCATTCAATTTGCACATCGAACTGAAAGGAATTACAGTCTCTTCACATTATAATCCCACATACTCGTCACCTTTGCTTGCCACTCAGTCCGAACAAGGGTTCGTCTTCATTCTCAGCGCGCAGTCGGGTTTGGTTGTCAAAATCCTTTCCATCCACTCGACACCAACGTGGTCTCCCTTCTCAGCCGCGACTCTGTCGCCGTACCCCATCCAGCTCAGCTCGCAGTTTACTCGCCTCTCTTTCTCTCCCGACGGCCGCCGCCTGCTCTGCGTGAAGGGCCAGACTGCACAGATGTCCATCAACGTCAGTCATAACGGACAGGTCTTCTCTGATCCCGAGCCAGCTCCGAAGCTTCCACTCGAAATCCTGAACGACGACGACTCGACCACTCCCGAGACAGAGGCAGCCATGATCCTCTCACCGCCGGCGCAGTCAGCCTCGCACAGCCAGCCGTTCTTTCCACATTCACAAAGCAGCATCAAACCACTCAGCCACCCAGTGACTGTCCTGTCGCAGCAGCCCGCCGAGAAGGTAAAGAAGGCACACTCGACACCGAAGCGCCCAGCCGCAAAGAAGGAGCAGAAGACAATCTCCGCAGTCTTCCACACAGCTCCCGTGTTCGACCTCTCCTCGATCCTCCAACACACCACTCCTTCTGCAGACGTCCTCACGTATTCCGACACTCCCGCCCAGTTTGGTTTTGGAGGGCACGTCCTTCCCATCACAACTGTTGCGTTCCACTCCACCGCACTCCTCTCTCCAACTCCACACCATCTCGTCGCCCTCGGCGGGGCAGACTCCATCCTCTCCATCTGGCGCACCGACCACGAGCGACCGCTGGCTGTGATTGAACAGATTGTTCCGCAGCCGCTGACCGACGTGGTGTGGATGCACTGCTGCCGACACAAATCAGCCGGTGCGGTGTGTGTGTGCACTTCGCAGGACGGCTGCCTCGTGTTTGTCGCTGTGGAGCTGGACAACTTCGGTGTGGGATTGGAAAAGGAGACGGTTGTCGGGTCTGGCTGGATGGACTGTTCGAGCCCGAGCCTCTTTGGCTTCGAGCTGGATGTGTATGACATCCTCCACACGCAGCGTGTTGTCGACGATGTTCTGACGTTCCCGGGCGAGCACGAGGATCCAGACCAGACTCTGATTGCAACCGCCCAGGCACATGGCATCCTCTCACCACCCGCGCCTCCTTCACGCATTGAGTCGCCGCTTCCGTCGGCGACGACAAACAAGCAGAAGAAACGCATCGTCCCCACTCCAATCGTGGACGACGAGGTCGCGCCCACTCAGATCGTCTCGACTCAGCCTGCCGTCGAACCTGCCCACAAACTGACCGTCGTTCGAGCTGCCTCACGTCGTCAGGAACAGACACCCTTTGCCTTTGCTGCTGCTCTCCTCCAACTCACCCGCGCAAGACATGTCCTTCTCTCCGAAGCGAAGGCTCCCCTCCCCACACAACACGACACTCAGCGAATCAAACTGGAGGTGGATCAGCGGTTGGACGAGGCGAAGAGGGCGTGGAAGGTGAAGGAAGCCGAAATGAAGGAAGAGATCTCGAGACTGCGGAGCAAGCTCAAGTCAAAGAAACACGCCCCTCCTTCCAAGTCCGCCAAAGCGCGCCAACACGATCCGTCGGACGAGGAAGACGAAGCCCCTGCACCACTCGAGGACGAGGATGTCTTCAAAACGGAAAAGTCGCTCACTATCACCCTCCCCCGCACGTCGATGCAGTATGGCGTCGTCCAACGCGCACTCACGTGGATCGACTCGACCATCCACGTCTCGTCGTCGCTGATCATCCACATCACTCTGCGCACCGTCCTCGCCGACGAGCCGAGTCGCAGACAGATGCTCCTCGAGGCTGAAGTGACGACCGACACGCACGGCGTTGTCAAGCTGTGGACAGTCCTTGTTCCGGTGTCGATGTTCAGCATTTATGGGACTGTCCAGTGGTACGGGCTGGACTGGTCAGACACCACAATTCTGGTCAGCTTGACATATCAGCCGATCCCCACCCATCACAAAACAGCCAAGAAGGACGAGAGGGCACGGAAGGATGCAAAGGCAATGCCAGACGGGGACAGGACAACTGTGTGCTGCCTCTACTCGCTGGCGAGCGGCATGCTCCTTTCGCTCCCGTTCAGCTTCTCCAACCTCTCCTTCTGCTCGCTGGTCCCGAAGACTCGCCTCCGACTGGCACCTCCCCCTCCCACCGACCTCCCCACTCCCAAACCCACCATCGGAGTCCAATCTGCCCTCCAGCGACTTGCCACACGATCAGGGACACTCTTTGCCGTCTGTGAGGGACTACAAGCAGTTCCGCCTCATCTTCATTCCTGCTGCCCCGTCGTCTGTCGCGTTGGGTGTGGGCGAGGCGGTTGTGTGTGTCTTCGATGAGAGCGTGGAGCAGGTCTTCCGAGTCGAAGGGAATCGGAAGCACGTCACTTTTGAGCTTCTTCAGAGCGAACTTTCGGCCTTCCCAGTCGTGCCGTCGTTGTTGTTCTCGTCCAGAAACGAGGCTGCGACGAACAAGGTGCCCAACACAAAATGGGTGTTCGACTTCAACCTGCACACGTGGGTGTTCGTCCCCGACGAGCACCAAATCGAGAGCTCTCTTTTCCTCAACGACCCGAAGAATGCAGACGACGCTGCACGTCCTGTGAACGAGTGGGTGCTTCTCCACAGCAACCTCGAATGGCGAATCGCGTCCGCAAAACAACGCAATAAGCAAATCTCTCCCACTCTTCTCTCAGCATATGCTATGTGTTTGCGTGAGAATCCGCAGCTGTTTGGTATTCAAACCGAACAGTTTCGGAAGATTCTCGATTCGTCAGAAACCATCCCTGCCGAACTGAAACAAAGCATCCTCACCATCTTAAACACTTGAGTATGCGATCAGAACAGGGAGGTCCTGTAGAAAATCCTGATTTTATCGGCTTTTCGCGATTGAGAATTCCAGTCAAGTCCAGATTATTGCATACTTCAGTGATTTTCAGTCAATCACTCATTCTCCACTACTGGATCGATATTCAAACAATTTCCAGAAGAATCAACAGGATGTCGATTTTTTGGGGAAAAAATTCGCTTCACAGCATCTAGGAACTCGATCGTTCCACGAAATGTTCTCTTTTTCAAACGTGTCTCAAGAAATGCTTCAAGGTGATTAAAAATTAATAATCTGTGAGATGAACAACAAGAGAATGACTAAAATCCGCCAGTTTGTTCAACTGAAGCATCGATCATATCACCATCTTCCATGTCGAGCTGTTGAAAATGAGAAAGAGTACAGATAAATAGTGAATACGAATCAAAAATAAGGAGAAAAAACCTTTTCGGGAGTGTCAGTTGGCTTCAGTCTATTTCCATCAAACCTGAAAAAAATTGTTTGAAGGAGAAAATGGATTCTGACTGGGGTGAAAACACAGGCATACATGAATCGGACAGAAGCTGGAATCAAGTTTTCTCTCGTGCAATAAGCATCCATGAGCTTTTTCAAAGCTGTATTCTTCTTGATCTTGAAGTAAACTTCCTCTGTGACGAGAAAAGAATTGTGTAAGATTGAAACGAGAGAATGAGAAATTGAAGGACACAAAGGCAGAAATAAAACATATGAATCAAAGACGAAAACATACCACCTGTAGCACTGCGGACTTTGACGTTGAGATGAATTCCTTTGTCTGCTGATTCTGTCATTGTTACGAGTTGGTGATTAAGGGATGATCATTTCGAGAAACGTCACAGATTATGATCTACAAATATTGGGCGGAAATGAACTGTTAGCTTTGAGACAATGCGACATGAGCGAGATCAGCGACAAATTGGGCACAAAAACGAAGGAAAAATGAAATGGCAGAGAAATTGAGAACAGACGAATAATGGACAAACTGTATGAAACTACAGCAAAATTGTGGGTAGGACTTTCGTTTTCACTCTGATTTCAGGATTAATTCAAACGATAACTTAAACTTATTTGTCTCCTCTAGTAATTGTGGGTTGGATCTTTTTCAAACCTGTTTCCTCTTTTTATGTGAACCATGGCGAATCCTGATCAAAATAAATGTCTAGGACCCACTATTGCGAATCCAGTAACGCTCTTAAAACCGCTGCCACTTCGTCCTTTCAACCCAGTACCATTAACTCGACTACCAACTCCTCCAGTTGTCCGCATTCCGTCAGACTTCGAAATCGAATCACTTTTATCACTTTCTCCCTCTCGATCGGTGTATTCCGTCAAATCTACCCGTTCAACGTACAGCCATGCTTCACTCCATGTTGGGGTTTCTTCGACATTAAGGCCGAGGATCAGTTCATTCGCTTGTTTTATGCTTATTTTTTTATCATGCCTCTCGTCCATGCTAATTGCGGCTGGGTATTCGTTTTTCTTTCTCATCGCTCCGCAGCACTGTACTCACCCTCAATAAGTTAATGACAATTGGTGTCATCTTAGTTATTGCAGGCGTTTTATGTGCATTGCCTGTGATCTTCCAGGTAATATCGCACCTTTCTCGCCGCTGTGATTTCCGTACATGATTTCCATTCTCTCGATCAACAATCGAGCACTCACATCAAACTAGCGCTTAATCTGCATTCCTGAATGTTGAGAGTTCTATTATCGCTCGTTGTCTCCCATGTTCTCTCTCAACCAGCTAATTCATGCAGAGAAGTCTCAAGCGTATCATAACATGGCCCCTACTTTAAGACGTGATCCTATTTAGTAATATATCTTCGTTGACTTTTGGGGACGTGTTTTACTTTTGTTCTTTAATATTCAACCCTGCTATCCCATATTGTTTCGTTAACAGTCTCGTAAACTTCATATACGGAATATTAGTTTAAATTAAAGCGACTTCTCAGGTGCGTCATGAGTGATAGTCTATTTCGAAAGAAGGTTTTGACTAGAGAACTCTACACCTCTAAAGAAACGCTTTCAGCAATTTTACCTCTATCGTACAGTTCTGAGAATGTCGTCTTAGGATCACAAGAAGGAAATATCGAAGTATTTTCTCATTCTGCAACTTTCATGCATCTTAATTATAATTCTGCACGAATATCTCACATTTCCATCTAAACGTAACGCCCTCGTCTGAGTAGATCGTTGACACAAACAAAAAACAGATCAAATGTCAACTACAAGGACACAGAAACAGTGTTAACTCACTTCTTCAAACGAAAGATCTCCTGATCTCAGGAGCTTCCGATGCAACAATTCGTGTTTGAATTGATCTATTCTAGTGATAAATTCATTTCAGCTATGGGATATTGAAACAGGAAAGTTCTTGGCATTTATTCCTGAGCAAGGAAATAGGAAACGAGTCTCATATCAGCAGAAAAAAGCCGCTTTCAAAATGGTTCAAGAAGCTCAGTCAAGACTCGAACAAGCAGGTCCAGAACACAAAAAACAAGCTGAAAAAGCAGTTCATGATGCGACAAGAAATTTTTCATTACTTGGTACAGGATTGGAGAAACGGCTCGTCCCTTCAACGACGTTGTCAGAGGAAGAAGAAAAGGGCTCTTTTACTGGGACACATTCCGGAAAAATCAGCTCCCTTGTCCTGCTGAATCCAGTTGAGTACGGATCAGATACTTCTCGTTCCTCAATTTCGTCAACAATGATCGCTTCAGCTTCTGCAGACAGTACAATCAAGGTTTTGCCAAATATTGTCCTTCTTTCTCATGTTTTTGTTGTTTTATGCAGTTCTGGAGCCTTTCTGAGGCGTCGTCCCAGTCTGCCCTCCTGCACACAATCGAGTCAGCCCATGTCGACGCCGTGACCGGCTGTGCAGCAATTCCTGGCTCCCCATATCTCATTTCGGTGGGATGGGATCGCGCCATTCGAGTCTGTTGTTTTCTTTATCATGTTTTGTGCTTTAGATTTGGGATCTCAGAATCTGTGACTGCGTGTGCGAGTTCGAGAACGCTCACTCCGACTTCATCACGTCCGTCACCCTCCTCCCCCACCTGCAGCAGTCCCTCCCGCCCTCTCCACTTGATCACCCGTCCTTGCGCTACACGTCCGACTCGTATCTCGTCTCGTCAGAGGCAGCGAGGGACGGGGTGGTGTACTTTGCGACAGCTGGATGGGACACGATTGTGAAGGTCTCTCTTTCCTCTCTCTCATCCTTCCCTCTCCTCCCTCGCGTCCTCCCCCCGTCAGATCTGGTCGTTCAACGGAGCCGTCGTCGCCCCGTACTTTCCGGCCTCTGACTACCTCGCCCTGCACAACAAGTTCTTCACGTCGCTTCTCTCCTCCCGCTCGCTCTCGGAATACTCGGTGGATCTGTACAACATCGACAGCGCCTTCACCCAGCGGCTTCCCTCTCCCCCGCCGGAAGAGGACGAGAACGAGAAGAAGGCCATCCCGTTCACCGAATCGAAGAAGTACTCCGTGCTGGACAGCGACGACGAGATGAACAGAAACGCCTCGCTGTACAAAAAGCAGGCGGAGGCTGTGCAGCCGGACACGGTTGAGATCAAAGCCGACGAAGAACTGGCTGAGAACAAGTTCACACACGAATTCGCACGGATCCTGTTCCGCTTTCTGAACTCGGAGACAAAGGCAGAGGAAGAAGAGAAAACGAACACGAAACTCAAACAGCAAGTGTTTGCGCAAGTGGCGAAAGAGAGAGCGATGGAAGAGAAGCAGCGCGGAGAACAGAAAGAGAAGGAGTGGCAGGACTTGCTGAACGAGCTTCGAAAGAAGCAGAAGAAGCCGACGGGTCCACGCGCCCCGCAGTTCAACTCGCAGCGGCGCGGGAGGAAGGAGAAGAAGGAGGGCGAGAAGGTCCCGCTGTGGATGGAGCCCCTCCCGCTGAACCTGACCCGGCGGAACGAGGTGAATATGAAGGAGTGGCTGCTGATGCGAGCCGACAAGCTGTTCGGAAAGGGGCGAATCCCGACGGACGAGGAGTTGAATGAGCTGAAGGCAGCAGCGGCCCAGCAACTCCAAGCGACGGACGACGAAGAGCAGAGGAACACACCGTCGCCCGTCCACTCCCCCCTCGCACGTGAGCTCGAGATGGAAGACGATGCTGTGTCGATCATCAGCACTGTTGCGACGCCGGAGCTTCTGCCGTCGAACGATGCCGACACCAAAGTGGGAGTTATCCTGCCACCGCCACTCGTCCCAACATCTCTCGTCGACCCTCACGCGCACCTGCTCTCGCTCGACAGTGCAACAGTGATCGCTTCGGAGAACGAGAAGGAGGAGCTGGAGAACACTCTCGAGCGAGGAATCAAGGCAGGGATCGTTGTGCGCGGATTCAGAGGCGAGCATGTGGTGGTTGACATTGATGTGGAGGCGATGAAAGAGAAGGTTGGTTGGGCTGCACAGCGGAAGGAGATGCGGGTGTCTCGAATGAGCGCACAGGCCTCGATGTCGGCCTCGCACAACGAGCAGCCCGCAACTGACCAAGACACACCCAGTTCTCAGGAAGACACTGAACCGGACACGGAACGAGCCAGGCAGCAGTGGCTCAAGACGAATCCACTGCGAATGGGAGCGGGCCGAGCTGGAAGCATCTCGTCTGTGATGGTCGAGAGCGGAGACAAGCATCGGATCGAAAAAGTCGGAAAAGTGACGCGGAAGCAGGCGAACGTGTATCGAATGAAGCCGCCGACCTCCCTCACAGCACAGCCGGAGGAGCCAGTCGTGTTGGATGCGATCGTCGTCCCGGCGAGGAAAGAAGCTGAGGAGAGGTCGGACGAAGGACGCGAAGGGGGAGAAGACGTTGGAGAGACGGAAGAGAGTGAGCGGATTGCGGAGGATGGGCATCCGGAAAGTGGCCAGGATGGAAACGAGATAGAAGACGGGGAGAGGAAGGAAGACACCGATGCAGAAGGACTCCAGTCGGTCGAGGAGGACCATTTGGAACAAATCGACGAGAGTGGACTGGAAGCAGACGGAAATGGCGATGAGGCAGAAAGGACGGAGTCGGCTGAGCAGGCACCTGGTCTCGTCCCAGCCATCCTGCCCATCTCGTCGCCCCCTCGAACCCCAACACGCTCGAACATCCAGTCACCTCTTCTGCTCTCATCCACGTCGCAGACCATCTCGACTCACCACGCATCGGGTCCAGCCCCGTCCCAAACATTGACTGGCCCTCCGCCGCAGGGCTACGTCGACTACGGAGCATCGCTGCTGCGGTCGGTCATCGCGTCCATCCCCGCGGCCTCTCTCAACCCCAACTTCAGCCCGACAGCGTCTCTCAGCGAACTCCGCCCGTTCGTCTTCGAAGAGAGCCACCTCCTCTCCGCCCGCTCGATGCACTCTGTCATGCACTCTGGCCACACCTCGTTCATCACCTCCCTCGCCCCCTTCGGCGACGCGTCGATGGTCCTGTCCACGTCGAGTGACGGGACAGTGAGCGTATGGAACGCGCTGAAGGGGGAGAGGGTCTTCTCAAACTCCGACAACATCGCCCAGCCGGTTAGCATTGAACAACAGTCAACAGCCATCACTCGCCTCAGCTCTGGGTTCCTCACTCGATCCTCCACCATCTTCCTCCCTTCGCTGGCACTTGATCCAATCGTCAAGCCCACCTTTGGACCGATCTTAAGCGCCTCCCCCATTTCATCATATCAGCCGTTCTCTGTGGTTGCAGCTGCGCAGCACACTGTTCTCTTATTTGAATGAAATTCTTTCCGGTTTCCTCTTTCTTCGTGTCTTCTTTTTCACTTCAGCTTTTGATTTGATGCAGTGACTGGTTCAAATGGAATAACAAAGAAAAAAATGAAGTGCTTCCTCTATAAGTAAAATATGATCTAAAGTGGCATGGATGATGGTGGAGTATGCATCTATCGGTTGGTATCTGAGAATCGTTTTCTTCCAGTGTGTCTCAACGGTTCATCGGGATAAAGAGGACTTGTGATTGATGAATCGCATTGGGTAAAGCGTGTTCTAGAGATAGAAGAGAGATGATGAACTTGAAGCTGCAGAAAACCTGTTGGCGAGATACGACTGTCTTGAGTCCAGTGTTGCACTGAGATCGGTTTTGGGTGCAGGAGAAAAGGATCGTCGAGTTTTCTCAACCTCATGATACTTTGGAAGAACATGCGATACGAATAAACAAGCATACTGCCGACCTTTCACCACCGCCTTGCATCATAGAGTTATCCCTGTACTGCACGATGCCCGAAACATGATCTTCAAGATGATATCTTCGAACACTTCGTGGGGCTGATGCTGGACGTTGTTGTCCGTAGCTGACATCTATTGGTTTGTAATGAAGAAATAGACGAATACGTTCTGGGACCATCTTCTTTCCAGACGCACGTTCGGGAAAGTGCGTAGAAATCTCCATGGATGAACCTCCTTTGAATGAGTCGCGCGACGAAGACGTATTGACTCTTCTAGATGGTCTGAGAAGATTGAAGGTCGAATCAGATAATAGACAGACATCCAATCATCTCTTTTCTTCTGAGGAGAATCAACTTGCTGTTTACCTCGCCGAGACACTTCAACAGTTTTTGGAATGAACCCTTCACCAAGTTGTGAGCGATATGTCGATGTCCATCTTTTCTCGAGGAATATCGGTTTATCAGGTTCAGAAATGGGTGATGGGTTAGTCTGTTTCGGTGGTTGTGAAGAGAATGTCTTTTTTTCTGGGACAGCTTGAATTTGATGATTTTGTGGAGTTGGACGTGAAATAGATGATTTTGGATTTGTTTGTGGTTGGACAGCGCGATAATACGATTGTGGTGGTGGTCGTGGTGGCAATGAAGATATTTTCGGACCTGGATGGAGGATTCGGGACATTCTCACACAATTGAAGACGAAAATGGGATCAACTCACAAGACCACAGAATTGGTAAACATGCCATCCATCTTCCATGATACTGTTTCTCTTGGCCAGATCGATGTCCATCTTCGTTCTTCCATGGATAAGTGGACTATTAATTGGAATTCCGACTTTACAAGTTCACAGGCAGATTGTGGTTGAACAAACATTCAATTGGTGTTTGAAGAAGAAAGAGAGAAACAAAAGTTGGTCATAGGGGACAATCGCTTACTCATCAGTGGCTTCACCTTCGCCGTCTTGCGGGTTCGACGATTGGATGATCAGTTGGACGTACGACTGGCAGAGGTCGGGCATTTCCGCAGCCACCTCCGACTCAAAGGTGAACTTCAGACCCTCCTCAGAGTCAGAGGGGACAGTGTAGATGAATGTCTTCGTTGGAGGATGGACAGCCCAGCCGAGAATCTCTTGGAACGTGTTCGTGCGGATGAGCATGTTTTGGGTGACGTCCTTGCTCTTTGGAGTGGGTTTTTTGAATGTGTGGATACCAACCTTGTTTACAGCGAGGAGTACAGGGATATGGTCGCGGACAACTTTGTCGACGAGAATGAGCTCAGTTGCCTCGAAAAAGACGGCTCCGAAGTAATCTTCGCAGAATTCCTTCAGTTTCTCAATGTATCGCAGTTTTCCTTCGAAGTCGGTGTCAATTGGATCGAAGGCAATTCTCTGGAATTCATCGAGAATCAACTTCTCCCATTCTTTGGGCTTTCTTTGTTTGAGAAACGGAGCAGGGATGTACTTAGCGAGAAGATCAGCATCTCTGGGAAATTGATTCAGGGAAACATCGATGAAGGGAGAGAGAAGAAAAATTGTGAGGGTGAAAGAGCACAAAGAAGAACTGAAAAATCGGACTTGGACATACACAAGGAAACCTGGTTTGTGTTTGTTAGTGTCGGGGTTCCCATAAGTGACACGCATATCAATGGCAGCCAATTCGAGAAATTCTCGTTCGCCGAGAACGTAGTGGCCAAGGATGACATCATCACGAAGCTAAAAAGATGGAAGACGAGCGAGAATGTGGGGTGAGCGATGAAAGAGGAGAAGAAAGGGGTTGAGAGGAAAGTGGTGATGGAAAGATGAGAAGTGTGTGATACGGCTTGTGAATAGATTTAAATCCACAAAAATGGTGAGAGATGATGAACAAATATAAAGAGAATGTCGGGCAAACTTGAAGGAATTCCATGTGCGTCACGTCAGCATTTGCTGAGTTGTCTTCAAAGAAAAAGCGTTTCTTGAACATAAACTTTGAACCGGCTGGAAGCTTTGGGCAGAGATCATCTGGCTTCAGATATTTATCTGGGAAACGACAGAGAATTGAGAATTATGGCAGAGAGATAGAGATAAAATTGGTTTAAGCTGAAAAATGAAGTGACGGATGCGAGTTTCCAACTTGAAACAACTGCAAAAAGCGAAGAAAAAAGGAATAAAATTCATATCAATCTAGTCAACGCACCGATAACAAGCCCATTCACGGTAGTTTCCTCATAAAGTGCGAATGAGTCAAGGTCGACAGTGAGAGCCATCTTCTGCTCAATTTTCTGCAGGAGATCCTTCACTGTCGTTTCTTCAGAAGCAACCAACTTCTTGACAGATTTGTCGCAGAAGTGAATCTCAATGATTGTCATTTCTCTTCAAAAGGGTCTGATCCAGAAAAAAGATGATGTGGTAGAGAGAAATGAGGGACTACAACAAAAGTAATGCAGTCAAATCACAAGTTTACATCTGAATTCTACGACAATACATGGAAACATTCATCCTTCCTGGATTTAGGAGTGTTTGAAGATTGTATTGTGAGCTTTGGCTGTAGCGAATGATCGGCTTCAACCTCATAGTGGGTGATTGTAGAACAACTAATGCATGTGAAGACTGGAGAAAAATGAGCGGTATTAACAAAAATAAGGAAAAAAATTGAATGAATGGAGATTGAGAAATATGGAATAAATATCGAGTGACTGGTTTTTCAATGGCTAGAAGACAAAGGCCAGTGAACTTATTGGAAACCGTTCCCCGTGCGAACACAGAAAATCGTTATTGGCAATGATCTTGATGCATCATCATTCTCGAATGATGCATCCTTCTTAGTGCCGTAGAACAAATTTGAAAGATATCACACTGTCAGGAGACTACATAGATGTCGTTTGAAGGAATAGTGAAATCAAAATGGTTGTATTTTGGACAATGAGTCTGTCCGTTTCTAAATAAACGTGTTAAGGGACACAGTCAGATGTTTGTCGCAAAGGGAACTCTCAGTCCGTTCTTTTCCTTTTTCCATTGTTTTTTATTCCTCATTTTCTCTTCAGTTGTCCAGGATTCGAAATTCGTCCCTTTTCTTGATGGAATTTTCTCTCATCAACCAGACGTTGTGGCTTTGGATTACTCCACAACAAAAGACGATATTCCTCTTGAAATGTCCCCGGAGATTATGAGTAAACTTTGTCACTCCTTTAGAACGAGTTTCTCCGCAAAACAGTTCACGATTTCAAAAATCCCCCTCACTTCG
This sequence comes from Blattamonas nauphoetae, assembly GCA_033064195.1. Lineage (NCBI taxonomy): Eukaryota > Preaxostyla > Oxymonadida > Blattamonas > Blattamonas nauphoetae. Next base: position 39,666 of record JARBJD010000252.1, on the reverse strand, counting down.
GAAATTGTTTGCGAAATGTTTCCGCTGTTCGCAAATGATTCGAAAATCCAAACGCTTCGGTTAATTGACTGTCAGTTTGCTATTTTTCCCGCTTATCGTTCATCTTCCCCACACAGAATTGATGATTCTGTTGCAGTTTCTTTATTTGCATTAATCCTTGGAACAGCTCCTCCTAATTTGCGGTGTATTGATCTTTCTGGCAATCACATTGGACAACTGCCGCCGAATTCCCCTGCTGTTCAATACGACGCCACACCGTCGTGTAAAGTCTGTTTTCTTCCCTATTTCTGATCGTTCCTGATATAATTATATAATATTGTTTTGTATTTTTTCCTTTGTGTCTCTTCTGTAGATGCTGTCCCGTCTGATTATTGACGAGAACATCCAATTATCATCGCTTGTCTTATCAGACAATCCTCTCGGCAACTATGGCCTTCTTGCCCTCTCACAGGTTCTCCCTCGCAGCACCCTTCGCGAACTCCGAATTGGCCACGTTGGGGCAACACCTAACGGACTCACAACCCTCCTGCGCGCGATGCACTACTGTCCTCAGCTGATCTTGCTCGACATCTCCGACAACGTGGCTGGATACACTGTACATCACGAGCTTATCAACACCCTCCCTCACACCCGCCTCGTAAACCTGAATTTAGCCAGTTTGGCCACTTTCTCGTCACATCTTCAGACACCCAACTGGATGACGCCTCACTCGTCCATCTGGGCGATGCACTTTTGGACAACGAATCTCTGATCGAGCTGGACATCTCCCACAACAAGCTTTCTCGCCAGGCAGCGTCGGTCTTCTGTGATCAGATGCGCCTCTCTCAGAACGTGAAGCACATCACCTGCACCAGTCTGCGTCATCCCTTCACATTATTCTCTCTTCTCCCAGACACAACCATTCCGTCGCAAAGTGTGTTTGTCTCGTATGCTGCAGAAGCACTTACTGACAAGCCCGGCTGCCCTGCAAAGCGTGTCGAGCCCCTCCGCAACTCCGCCGTCGGGCCCTTCTCGCCGCTGCTGAACAAAGCACTCGGCGGAGTCAACGTGACGGGACTGATCTACTTGCTCGTCTTGGCATTCGCCCCGATTGTGGCTCTTGTCATGGTGTGCCCTGTTTTTCTTCGATTCGAGGCAGAACGGGATTTCGTTGTGGGAATACTTCAACATCGGAGAAACAGCGTTGGCCATCGCGTTGGCTGTCTTGGTTGGAGTATCGCTCATTCTGTGCAGTCTGCTCTCGTCTTCGTCTTTCTTCATCCTCCCGCTCCTTTTGCAGGCGTCACTTACATCGTTCTCGCCATCCGTCGCAAGAAGTATGCTCGCATTCCAGTTGGTGTGCTCCATTTGTTCCGACTGGGGGCCCTGTGCGATGCGTTCACTCTCTTCTCACGCACGAAAGGAAACTGGGATGAGATGGCTGACCCAAACGATGAGAAAGAGATGTGGCATGAGGACACGTTCACCATCAACTCAATCATCTCCACAGTGGCATACTCCTTCTTCGCTGTGATCATCCAAGGTCTGCTGCTGCTGCTGTTCACCCTTCTCACCGATCATCCCTTTCCATCCATTCAGGATATGTTTTGATGGGACGTGGGCTGTCGACCTCAGTCTCCATCATCCCCATCCTCTCCTTCATCGGATCTCTCATCTCCGTCTCGTGGTCCCTCTCGTCGTTTTACGTCACAGTCAGAAAAGAGTCTGTTCTCTCCTTCCCGATTTATTGCCTTCCCCTTCCACACTCAGTCTCACCTGTCCTGTCGATATCGACTCCTCCATCTTTTGGCAGATCCGCATTTTCATTTCGCAGCTCGTTTCATACTGTCACGTCTTGTTTCGCTACGTCTTCTTCGCTGCCCACCACATCACCACGCTCGTCGTGTTCATCTGCCTCTCGTTTTGCGTCTGGCTCCTCTTCTACATGCTGGCCTGCCCCCTCATCCTCGTTTCTGCCTCCACCCACGTCTCAACCAAACTGACTGGCCTCATCAAACGAAACAACAAAAAGTCGGTCTCACCCATCCTCTCCCAAAACCCGTCAAAAGGATCATCACCAAGTCTGAAAGGGGAGCGTTCACTCGTCACCAACCTTGACCCTGCAGCAAAAACAACAATGACAACTCAGACGACTGTCCGTGCACGGGATTACATGTTCCATCTGTTGCGTGCAACGATTCTTGCTGTCCTCAGCATCATCACCCCGTCCGACCTGCTTTTCTCGTCTCCGCTGGGCATCACTCTCTTCTCAAAGTGGGTTCGGCAGTGGCCGCGAATCGTGTTTGTCTGTGCGGATGTTGTGATGGTTGTCGTCAAAGGTGTTGTCACTCTCTTCTTCGCCCTGTCACACTTCGAGCGATTCTTCAACGAGCAGGGACTGAGTGAGACACTGACGATTGTGTCGTTGATTGTCGTGTTTATGGATGCAGGGTTGGTGCTCCTGCGGATTGGGACCGAGCAGAATGGTGTCTCGACGCGGAGAAAGGCTGAAAACGAAGTGAAAGCCCTCAAAGAAGCCACAGCTCGTCGACACCACAAACAGTTGGAGAAGGAGAAGATGCGGCGAAAGAAGATGTTCGGACAGGAACCTCAACCAGCAACCGCCACACAACCAAGAGTTGAAACAACGATCCCGGTTGTTGAGCGCAGTGCCCCGCCTTCTCCACAAGGTCTCAGGCTGAATATTGGAGATGCCAGGGTGGCTTAGCGCGTCAAATAGTTCTCTTCCAAGATGAACCCTCCTTTTAATTTTTTCTTCAGTTTCGGAAGTCTGCAATTCTTATCAGAGGATTTCTTCATTATTCTTTAGGCGTTTCATGTTTCTTTTTCTTCTGTTTGAGATTGTACCCTTGTTGGTGATATTATGCATACATCAGTTTCAACGGTGTGGTGTGAAAGAAAGAAAAGCGTGAAGAGTTGACAAAGAAGAACGGAATAGAACCAAGGACACTTCGTCCCAATCACCAAAAGATCCAACCAAAATACGAATCAAGACAGTATGCCCAGTTATTCAATTCCTTCCATGCCGATTTTGTCCTAAGGACCCCGACATGTCATTGTACCGCACTTCACCTCTGGCCCCTTGCATCGCGCGGTAATACACACCAGACGCCACATACCCCTCTCCTACTCTGCTCCCTCTCCCGCCGCCTCCACTTCCTCCTCGCTGGTTGGTATGCCCTCCTCCCACGGACCCTCCTGCACTTCGGCGTTCGCGGCGGCCAGACGTATGCTTGCCTCGCTCAGTCACGTTGCGAGAGTGAGGTGTTGTTCGACTTTCTCCACGTGCCTTCTTTTTTCGACCAAGGCTTTCATCGAACGAGTCATGGGACGATTCGGAAGGAGTGTAAAGAGCATCTTGTCTGTCATGCGAGCGATTTCTGTTTTTCGATCGACGCATCTCGCCTCTCTCCGATTCCCTCCTCCCTCCCTGTCCCGATGCTCCTCGCTCTCCTCTTCCTCCACTGAACTCCTTCCACTTGTCTGAGAATTCCCGTTTCCAGTTCAGAAGCTCTCGCATGTCGTTTCGACCCGGTCGAACAAATTCGAACGCACTCCACTCCGCTGCTCGTTTGAAGTCTCGCATTTCTGCCTCGAGAGACACAAACAGCTCGTCAATTCTGTTTTTCAACGGCGCCACAGAGTTCGTTCCCTTCTCCGCCGGTGATGGACCGTCCCTCGAGGGAGGTCGTCGTTTAGCTGCCTCCTCTTCCTCTCCTCTCAGCTCCTCCACTTCTTCCACTGCTTGATAGAAGAGAGTCAGGCTCCCCTCCAACACTCGAATCCCATTCACAATTGATGTCCGTTTGCTAGTCAGGTCAGACAAGAACAAAAAGTGGTCCCAGCCGGATTCGTACCCCACAACTGCCTCGTCTGGGCGGATCGAGCAATGTGAAATTTCGGATCCTGCAGTCTGTGAGAGTGTGTCGTCCTCGCCCTCGTCCATTCGATCTCTCCTCAACCCCAGTCTGCACTTCTCCTGCCTCACACGACGTGGAACTCTGAGAAGCACCCACTGCTGTTTTAACGCCTTCAGAAGTCTGTCCGTCTCCTTCTGAGCAAACACCAATCCCTCTATCAGATCCTCAATCTCGACGTCCTCGTTTTGCTCGATCTGGACGAGTTCTGTCCCGCCTTTCTTGCTTTTCAGTTTCGACACGAAGTCGTCGAATGAAAGCGGCTTCTTGTCCTTAGCCGATGAGGACGAGTCGCTGGAGTCGTATCCCTGCTGCAGCTTCTTCTTCAGTTTCTCCATTTTTGATAAATATTGTGATGGAGGAACGAGACTCGGCTTGTTCAATTCTTCTTCTTCTCTCTCCTCTCTCCTTCTCTTCTCGTCTTCTCCGTTCTCACCAAATGCCCGTGTCTTCATTCTCTTCTCCGATCCACCGTCAGAAGATGAATCCGGCTCATCCTTCTCAAACTGTCCTGTTCTGTTCGGGTCCTCTTTCGGCAGCCGAGGGAGCCTCTCGTATCGATCCTGCGACTCTCCTCTCCTCTTCCCTCCTCGAACTTGCTCCTGGTTTGACCAAGCACGGCGTGGCATCTGTCCGTTGTCGTCTTCCTCTCCGCGCCAGAATCGGTCTTGTTCAGTCCGAGCGGCTGTGTTGCTCCGTCGGTCGTGTCTGCGCTTTCTCGAAGACTGGTCCTCTCGGTGCCCCCCATCACGCGAGTGCTGACTCGAACGTCGGCGCCCTCTTCTTTCCTGCGAGTCTCCTCTTCGCCGGTGAGAACGATTGTCGTCGTTGTGGTGTCTGTGCTCTCTCCTTCTTCGGCCTCTTCCATCCTCACCGCCATTCTCGAATCCAAATTCGCGGCTCAGCTCTTCGTTGTGTCTGTCCACCATTTCCCATCTTTGCACCAACTTCCTCTTATCCTCCTCCTTCAGCTCATCTCGCATGTTTTTCATGATCACCTTTCGCATCGCTTTGGAGTCCACGATCGGACAGTCGAGTGTGAAGAGTGGGTTGTACGGTTGGAGTGGCCGGTCGTTGATGGCAGTCACTTTGTTGTCCCACTGCGACTCCAACTGTTTCAGTCTGACTTCCTCCTTCTTCTTCTCTCGCCGCCTTGCTCTGTCGTTCTCATTCCGAATGGGGCGGATGGCTGGCTCCTTCTTCTTCGTCTTTTGAGAACGTTCGTTTGTGACAGAGTGGCTGTCTTGGACAGGTCTGTAGATGTTCTCCGGTGGTGGCTCGCGTTCTCTCACTTTCTGCTTCTTCTTTTTGGATTCTTCTTTCTTCTCTTTCTCTTTCTTCTGGACAGACTTGATTTTGGTCGGAGTGATTTCGGAGTCAAGCTGACGTTGCCGAGCTTCCTTCCGTTCTTTGGCACGTCGCTTCTTTTCTTCCCGTTCTTCTTCCAAAAGGATCTCCTCGTTCTCTTCTTCCTGTCTCTGTAACTCCTTCAGTTTCGCTTGCTTCTCTCTCTGTCGAACAGATGCTTCGGATTCGGCTTGTTTCGCTTCCTCAATCTCTTCCTGTTCAGGTTCATCGTGTTCTTCCGGTTGGACTGAGCGTTCCTTGACTGAATGCTCACTCTTCTCCGAACGAGCACTCAGACTTGCTCTCGAACTTTTGCTCGACTTGCTTGAGATCGATGATTTTGATGATTTGGACGATTTCGACGATTGCGAGCTTGCAACGCTTTTGACAGATTTGACACTTTTTTCTGACTTGACGCTCTTTTCTGTCTTAATGCTTTTGACTGACTGGCTCGATTTGACCGATTTTGATGATTTCGACGATTGTGAGCTTGCAACGCTTTTGACAGATTTGACACTTTTTTCTGACTTGACACTTTTGACTGATCGGCTCGATTTGACCGACTTTGAGGACTTGCTTGATTGAGAAGAGGAGGATGACTTGGAGCTGACGCTCTTTGCCGACTTGATCGACTCTTTTTCCTCTTTTTCACGCTCTTCTTCCTCCTTCGCGACTGAGCTTCGTTTGGAGTCTTCCTTTTCGTCTTCAAACCCGTCGTCGTATTCGTCTGGCTCTTTCTCATCCTCTCCGCCCGACATCTCCGCCTCTGCTTCGGCTTCGTCTGCTTCCTTCTCTTCTCTCTCCCGTTCAATTACTTCCTTCTCGCTTTCTCGGCTTTTCTTGCTTTTGCGAGAGCTGTGAGAATGCGAACTGGAATGAGACGAGGAGTGGGACGAATTGTCTTCGGAATCATATCCAAACCCACTTGTTTTCATGTTCATTTCGTCTTGCTTGTCTTGTTCTGCTTTCAGCCTTTCTTTCTCAAGTCGTTTCTCTTCTGCAACTCTTTGCGCTTCCTCCTCCTCTTCTTCCTTCCTCTTCCTCTCCTCTTCCTCCTCTTCTTCTTTTCTCTTCCTCTCCTCTTCTTCCTCTTCTTCTTTTCTCTTCTTCTTCTCTTCTTTTGCTTTCTTCCTTTCCTCATCCCTCGATGAGGACGAAGAGGACGACTTTGAAGATGACGACGACGAGGAGGATGACGAGCTGCTCTCGACTTCTTCCCCTCGCTTCTTTGCTTCCTTCCTCGCCTTCTTTCTTCTTTTCTTTTCGGATTTTGTTGTTTTTCGCGATTGGACACTGTGTGCGTCCTTGTCCTCTTCTCCTTGTTCCGTGTTGGCTTCGGGGTCTTGTTGTGGTTCATCCTCCTCTTGTTGATCCTCAGCTTGTCTGCCAAAGGCTCTAGTCTTAACTTCTTCTGGCTCTTCTTGCTGATCATCGTCTGCTTGCTCGTTCTCTGCTTCCTTCTCTCCGTCCCCCCCGTCGTCTTCGAATCCTTCGTTGTAGTCTTCCTGCTCCGCTTCTTCAGCTGGTTCTGGTGGGTCCTCGTTCTGAGCTTCCTCCTCTTCTTGAACCTTCTCCTCTGCTTCGCCTTCTTCGAACCCCTCTTCGTATTCGGGTTGTTCCTCAGTGCCACCATCTTCTCCTTTCTCTCCTTCCTCTTCGAACCCTTCCTCATACTCCTCCTGTTCTCCTTCAACAACTTCTGCCTCTGCTGGTTCTTCTGTGACTTCCATCGGTTCGTCATCCTCTTTTTGATCCTCCTCGAACCCTTCCTCGTATTCTTGTTGCTCATCCTTTCCCTCTTCTTCTTTCTGATCTTCTTCTTCTTGTTCGGCTCCAAAGGAGCGGGTTTTCACGTTCTCCTCGTCCTCCTCTTTTTGATCCTCCTCGAACCCTTCCTCGTATTCTTGTTGCTCCTCCTTTCCCTCTTCTTCTTTCTGATCTTCAGCTTTCTCTTCCTGTTCAGATGCCTCCTCGTCTTCTTTCTGGTCGTCCGCACCATCTTCAAATCCTTCTTCATATTCCTGTTGCTCATCCTTTCCCTCTTCTTCTTTCTGATCTTCTTCTTCTTGTTCGGCTCCAAAGGAGCGGGTTTTCACGTTCTCCTCGTCCTCCTCTTTTTGATCCTCCTCGAACCCTTCCTCGTATTCTTGTTGCTCCTCCTTTCCCTCTTCTTCTTTCTGATCTTCAGCTTTCTCTTCCTGTTCTGGTTCCTCGTCTTCTTTCTGGTCGTCCGCACCATCTTCAAACCCTTCTTCATATTCCTGTTGCTCATCCTCTGCTTGATCTTCAGCTTTCTCTTCCTGTTCTGGTTCCTCGTCTTCTTTCTGGTCGTCCGCACCATCTTCAAACCCTTCTTCATATTCCTGTTGCTCATCCTCTGCTTGATCTTCAGCTTTCTCTTCCTGTTCTGGTTCCTCGTCTTCTTTCTGGTCGTCCGCACCATCTTCAAACCCTTCTTCATATTCCTGTTGCTCGTTCTCTGCTTGATCTTCAGCTTTCTCTTCTTGTTCTGGTTCTTCTTCCTGCCCCTCGTGTCCGGGTGCCTCCTCGTCTTCTTCCTGTCCGTCCTTGAGATCTTCCATCTGATCTTCATGTTGTGATTCCTCATCGACTTCCTTATTTCCGTTGAAAGCTCGTGTTTTCACTTCTCCCTCTTCCTCCTCTTCCATTTGGCCATCATCCACCTTTTCGTCCGCCTCAGGTCCTCCTTCTTCGAACTCTTCTTCAACGTTCTCTTCCTGTTCAGGCTCGTCGTTATTTTCCCCCTCCTCCCCTTTCTCCTGTTCAGGTGCTTCCTCGTCTTCTTCCTTTTGGCTCTCGTTTTGTGCTTCCTCGTTTTCAACTTGTTCAGGTTCGTTCTCGTCTGCATTTTCTGCCTGATAGCCAAAAGCATCTTCAGCTGGAGTTTCGTCTAATTGTTCGTCATCTTCATTCTCTGGGGCTGGAAATGATCGTGTTTTAACTATGCCTTCATCCCCTTCTTCATTATTGACTTCAGACTCTTCAACGATAGGATCTTCTTCTTTCTCAACTTCTTCCTCGTTTTCTTCATCCCCCTCAGGGGTATTTTCTTCTACGTTTTCGTCTTCTTCCACATCTTCTTGAGCTTTTTCTTGATCATCAGGATCTTCGAGTTGTTCTTCCTCGTTTTCGACTTGCTCATCATCTTCATTCTCTGGGGCTGGAAATGATCGTGTTTTAACTATGCCTTCATCCCCTTCTTCATTATTGACTTCAGACTCTTCAACGATAGGATCTTCTTCTTTCTCAACTTCTTCCTCGTTTTCTTCATCCCCCTCAGGGGTATTTTCTTCTACGTTTTCGTCTTCTTCCACATCTTCTTGAGCTTTTTCTTGATCATCAGGATCTTCGAGTTGTTCTTCCTCGTTTTCGACTTGCTCATCATCTTCATTCTCTGGGGCTGGAAATGATCGTGTTTTAACTATACCTTCATCCTCTTCTTCATTATTTACATCGGGCTCTTCATCATCCACAGGATCTTCTTCCTTCTCAATTTCTTCGTCGTTTTCTTCGTGATCTCCGTTATCCTCGCCCTCCATCTGTTCGTCTTCCATCTCCCCCTCAGCTTGTTCTTCATCTTCACCTCCTGCACCATCTTCTTCTTGTTCAATATCCGCCTCGGGTTCGCCTTCATCCTCGCCCTCTTCTTCGTTCAACGGATCTTCCTGCTGTTCGTCTTCCATCTCCCCCTCAGCTTGTTCTTCATCTTCACCTCCTGCACCATCTTCTTCTTGTTCAATATCCGCCTCGGGTTCGCCTTCATCCTCGCCCTCTTCTTCGTTCAACGGATCTTCCTGCTGTTCGTCTTCCATCTCCCCCTCAGCTTGTTCTTCATCTTCACCTCCTGCACCATCTTCTTCTTGTTCAATATCCGCCTCGGGTTCGCCTTCATCCTCGCCCTCTTCTTCGTTCAACGGATCTTCCTGCTGTTCGTCTTCCATCTCCCCCTCAGCTTGTTCTTCATCTTCACCGCCTGTACCATCTTCTTCTTGCTCGTTGTTTTCTTCTTGTTCTTCGAGTTGGTCATCTTCGTGTTGTTCGTCCTCGTTCTCAAAGTTGCCTTCATCCTCATTCTCTCCGATTTCCTCATTTCCACTCTGGTCGACATTATCATCTCCATCATCTTCCTCTTCACTTCTGCGCATGATTGAGTTGTTGTATGTTGTGTGTCCGGAGAGGTTGTTGAACAGAGAAAACAGTTATTATGGGGACTCGAAGCGATGAGATACTCCAAGGAAGGAGACACGATTTTAGACTGATCTCCACATTTTTATCATCATTCTTGACGTTACTCCTGTTGAGTCACACTGTTAACTTACGGTAAGCTCACTTCGAAATATTTCCTTCGTTCTGTTTCTCCAGTCCATCGCATCAACAATTCTCGATGTGGAACTTTCCAATGCTGGTACCTCACACCGAATTCTATCTCACGATATTCAGAAATGTCGTGTATGCTGAGGGAGGAGCTGAGAGAAGACGATCGATGCCGTTCGCTCTACGTATGGAGGAAAACATTCTGCAAACTAAAAACACCGCAAAAGAAAAGCAACGAGGAGAAATTGAATAAAAGAAGATGGTCTTTCTTTGATTCCTCAAATCAAAGCTGTTTCAACGAATGCTATGTTGGAAGTGCTTGCCTCCCTTCAATCGTTCTCCAGTGGCATCCTAGCAAACAATGAGAATCGAGAATCAGACGCATTGGCTTCTTCCGAATCTTCTTCCTTCTCATCTGATTCTGGTGAATTTGGTCTTGAATAACTATCTGGATTGGGGAGTGCCGTGCTGGCCCTCAGAGCAAACAGATGCTGCTGATAATCATGCTTATCTAGAACGAAGAAATTTTTGTGGGCGGCGTAGCGGTCGAAGAGGTAGATGCGAAGTTCGTATGTTCCGACGATCCATTCTCTGCGGACCAGAGAAGAATGAGGGAAGAGGTCAACCGGAAAGAAGAGGGTAATTATTTTTGAGAGAGAAGATTCCACGATGATAATGAGACAATTTTGGAGAAAGAGGAGAATTGATGATCGATGATGAACTCCAGACTCTGCAAGCTCAGCGAAGACGTAAAAGATTTCTAGTTCGATGGGATCTAAATCACATATGACTATTTGATAATCGTTTGGCTGAGTCATGAATCGAATGATGCGAAAACGAAATAAACCGCTAATTGACGAGGAAGGACATCAAATGGATAAACAGAAGTGAGAAAATTGAATGCTAGATACTTTTGCCATGTGAATTGCTTGTGAAGGAACGAAAGAGTGAGAACATGATAGTGATGAGATGATATACCGAACAATCCAGAGGCATGTCCCATAAAGTTCAGGCTAAAAAAGTATGATGCTAAGAAGAATCAAAATTGATACATGTACTCTGTTGAGAGTGATCCTCGCCTGTATCCGACGAACTACAGAGTGTGATAGAAAAGGGTGAAATACTGCTTTTTTGATAAAATCCATCTGATACTGTTGTTATTTCACCTTTTGATCCAGTGCTATTGTATTTATGAGGAGATTACAAAAATATTTACGGAAAGAACAGTGTGTCAAGAACAAACTTGAAAAAAGTGACATCAGAAACTTTGATGGCAGTTGGATCTGTGTCTAACGTTTCGTCAAACACTTCTTCAACATAACAACAACAACATTTTCCGATCATTGTCTTGGCGCTGTGAAATAACTTCAATTTATGGAGTAGATCTGGTTCATGACAATTTGAACTGATGCCACTTCATTTAGAGAAACCCTCTTCAAGAGTGATGTCCTTTGCATCACCAAATCCAAGACCAATCAGCTGGCGTGGAATCTGGAAGAAGAAGATAATGGGAGGATCCTGTTCACACTCGCATTAGATGGTCGAAAGATGTACACTGCAAGAGTGAATGATCAAAATTTAAGAGAAACTTGGAGATATAGGTGTAGATAGGCCAAAACACTGACAAAAAAAGATTTGTTCAAGGAAGAGTAGAGAAAACAAGATTACCAGTGCAAGAATCCGGTTCGCCTTCACGTAAAGATCTGTAAGATGTCCCAGACTTCCGTGTGATCACTACGCTCTGTGGAACAACATAAACAGGGTTCCGATCCTGTTTGGCGAGATTGATCATGTCCATCACGTTCCGCTGCTTGCCCTCAAAAAGCAGGTTTGTGGTTTCGGTCACTTTCTGCTTAAATGTCGAGAACATCCCCGAAATGAACGATTCCTGTGGCTGTCTGTCTCCGTCTTCGTCGTCGACCTGAGCGAGAAGGAGATTGAAGAGGTACTTCGCCTTGGTCGTGATGAAGTGGCCGGTGTCGAAGATGAGCGAGCTTCCTGCCTTTATCAGCTTCCCCACTCCCATTCCGAGCGTTGTCTGGACAATTCCAGGCATGAGGGAGACAATCTGCAGAAAGCCTTTGTCTGTGATGGTGTTGTCTCGCACAGCGCGTAAGAGATGTGCCGGCGAGAAGCACGCCATCAATCCGCTCGCAATCCCACCAGCGACCTGAAACTCGTCCACCTGATTGAGTGTGATGGACACGTAATGAAAAGAGAGGATCGGATTGGACGTCATTCCTGGGGACTTCTTTTGAGCGTCGCCGAAGACAGAGTTGCCGAGCTGGCTCATATACGACACGACAGACACACTCTCATACGACACATACAGAGACACTGGGCCGAGTGTGACACTGTGTGTGTACCCGGGGAGACCTACACTTTCTTGCGGTGTTCCGATCCGATCACGGTTGGTCGCACGGTGAGTATTGAGCAGAGAGTTGAGAGGATCAGGGAGTGAGACCGCCTTCTTTGGTGGGATGAAGAGGGCCAGATTCTTGATAGCTTTTCGTTCTTCCGCGGTGAGCGAAACAAGCTCGGGCTGGAGAATGTCGAGCTTGAACCGCTTTCTTCGAATGACCCCCGTTTTTGGGTAGTTCGAGTCTCCAAAAGCGTCGTCGTTCCAAAACAGAAGAAGTCCATCGATGGTTCTGTCACAGATGTTGAGGAAGAGTGTGGGGAGGTGCCAGAAGGCGATGGAGTGGGACACAGGAATATCCTGCTCACCGATTGACTGATGTGACTCGATGTGAAAACAGAATGGAGTGGGGCAGCTGTGTGGAAGAGCAAGTCGACTCTGCTCAGCTTGCGTGAAGATTGCTGCTTTCGGAATCTGATGAGCTCTCTCCTCGTGTCTTCGGTGTTGGTGATCTCGATGTGGAATCGTTGCGTATCTCTGTTTCTGCAGAATGTTTGATTCGTAGAAGGGCATTCCATAGCCCGTCACAATCTGCCCGCCAGATGCATCGGTGAAGACACGTGGGACAAACGAAGGAACATGGACGTTGGGGTGAGATTGGACTGGGTTGACCATCATTTCAGGATGGGCAGGGCAAAGAATGACGTCGAATGGACTGACAGCAACTCTGTCCTTCACAATCACGGATCCACACACGAAGTCCATTGTGGAGAGAGGTGAACTTGTCATCGGCATCCAAAATGGACCAGTCTCCTTTTTGTACGATTCGTATTGGAAGCCCAGATGCATCAGCTGGAGTTCGATGAAGTCAGTTGGGGGAAGATGGGATTGGGTGGCAGACGGGATGGAGATGCTGATCAGCGCGTGCTTCACCTGCAGATGGAAAGCGAGAGAGAGGAATGGTCGAGTGCGACCAGATGGCATGAGAGAGCCAGGCGGAGGAAAAGCAGGGTGCGCGCGGAGGAAGGGAGGAATGGATGAGAGACGGAATGAGAGCTCGTTCTTCGATGCTTGTGGTGGTGTGTTGACCTGTTCGAGCTTCGGACTCGGTGAACAGTTCGTCTCTTTGGCATGCTGGAATAGTTCTGTGGCTGCTGAATCGAGCAGAGGAGTCTCATGCTTTTCGGCGGTTGGTAAGATTTGTCCAGGGCTGATCTGTGTGAACGTTTTTCGTGTGAATATCGTCTTCGGTGCCTCACACTGTTTGGAGAGAGCTGCTGTGACGTCCAACGCAAGTTTCTTTCGAACCTCGTCCTTCTGCGCTTTGATGGTGTCGATTGTGATATCGCCTTTGTTGATGCTTTCGTCCTCCTGTTCGGTGAGAGGATGGAGCTTGAGATGGGGTGGATAGACTTCCATCCACCCCATCCCGAACAGGCGCACACCCAGAGAGAACAAGTCGCTCAGATCGTAGAGGACTCTGAGGACGGAATTGTATTGAGTGGAGTCGAGACAGGCTTGGAGACTGGCGATTGAGACAGCATACAATGAAGGATGCTGATCGTCAAGCGGAAAGAGTGGAGTAGAGAGTTGTCGTGCTTCCTCAGACTTGATCAGAAGCTGTTGGAAAGATACGACCTGAGTGAATCCTTCATATTCGAGAAGAGTCGTAACTGTCTGAGATGAACTGATTTGTGTGTGAGCCTGCTTCTGGTTCTTGACGTCCGGAAGAAGGAACAAGTTCAGCGAAGGGATCGAGATAAACCACGATGCTGGGAGCGACTCTCCGATGAGGATGGAGTGAGGCTTGTCAGAATAAAAGTCAGAAATGACAACACAAGCATTGCTTACTGATGCGATGATTGCATGAGGATGAGTGTTGGCGCGTTTGAGGGGGTAGGCCACATGTGTCGTTGACGGGAGGAAGAGGAGCTTGTCGTTGTTTCGCCATGTTTGTGGCTTGTGTTGTGGAGTTTGTGGCCAGTTGCCGCGTTTGGCGTTCTCTTCAAATGTTCTCGCTCTTTCAGAGAGATTAGAGTATGCAACAGAAATGAATGCACGAGCTGAGACATCGGCCTCAGAAACAGCGTCAAAGAGCGGAGACGGACAGTTGGACAGCGAAAGTTTGATTGGTGTGGGGTGCCGTGTCTTTTCCTTCTTCTCATCAGTGAACACAGGAATCGGGGCGGCTGGTGATGGAGATCTGAGCTTGTTTGCAGAGAGAGAAATGTCGAGGTTGGGTGAAAAGCTCGAGTCGACCTGGACGGCGGACAAAAGTGGAGGAGCTACATTGGATCGAGTGGCCTGGATGAGGTGGAACTGTTGTTGCTGGATCTGCTCGTTCTGAATTTCTGTTTCATCAATCTCACTCTTCTCCTCTTCTTCCATTGAATCTTCTGATTCTTCTCGTTCGTTATCATTCTGATCCTCCGTGACGACCTTTTCGGACTCTCCAGACATCTCAGCAATGAATTTGTTGATGAACGGTTTTTTTGGTGACTGATGCAGACGGACGTTCGATGTTCGACGCAGTTCGCTGTTCACAAAGTCTTTTCGAGTGCGTTCTCGGAGATATTGATTCTGTGGGTCGATGATTACAGTTGATTGGTCAAACGTGATTGAGTAGTGAGAGAGTGATCCCAACTGAGGAGTCTTCGTCGATCCTTCTTCAGTGGCATCATCGTGAGTAGGCTGAGGGGGGAAGAGAACATCCATCTTCCCTCTGAGAACGCCGAGTGTATCCATGACTTGGTCGAGAGTGAGGAGAGAAACTGGTGCGAGAGAGAATTGAAGGAACTGGCATGCAGCAAGAATGGCACCGTGTGATTGTGTTTCATTGTCTGGTGTGGGGTTCACTGGAGTCTCCGATGTGTACACGAGGGAGACACAGGACTTGTAGGAAGGAATATGCTGGAATGGGATGTCGAATGGAAAATTTGATGTTGTGGTTGTCGATTTTTTGAAAGGGAGTCTTGCCTCTGCAGAGAGAGTGCGTGATGTCTGGATTTTGCTATCCACAGCGACGATGGGGACATGGAGGTCACCACGTCCTGCTGAGAGTCGAACAGACGATGCAGTGAGGACGACAGTGAACCCCGAAAGATGAGAGTGTTTGGCAATGTGTGTCGGTTCTGGCTGAGACGAGATGTGTGGGGAGTCCAGATCTGTTTCCAGGGCGGCCAGAAGAGAGACAAAGGACGGCGGAGGGGCTGTCTTTTCGACGGTTGGCTGCCAATTGTTGGAGGTCTGCTCGTCGAGCAGGACAGACAGAGCATAATTTTCGAGTGAGAGCGAGGCGAACGATGGAAGGATCAGAAGAGACAATGCTCGACGGCTTTTGACACTGATCCAGACTGTTGGCTGTCGAGGCGTCTCCTGTTGAGCAGGAGGAGTGAGATCAGATGAGACTTGTGATGACATCGCCGATACGACTCGCCTGAGTGGATCGAGCTCTTTTGCCATTTCGTCGACAAGTTTTAGAAATGATGGTGTCTTCCCTCTGCCAGGTCTGTGTTGGTCGGTTACATCGACACAGACGAAGACGGCACCAAGATCAACCCCGAACATGACATCTGCCTTCTGGCATTCTCGATCGATTCGCTCGATCTCCAGTTGTGTGCTGGCCGCTGGCTTGGACGATGAGTCTGATTTCTGTTTGGATCTGAAACAGTCGAGATCATTTCTGGCTCGAGTCTCGATGTCAAGCGAAGGGTGTGATATTGAAAGAGATGGAGAGGGTGCGGTGAAAACAGTTTTGTGGACGAAAAAGAGGGAGGTGAGGGTGTCGATCAAGAGGAGAGGATGCGAAGAGGGACAATTTGGATCGAAGAGGAGGAGAGCTGGAGCGTGGTCTGCATTGAATGAGGTCAGATCGGACATGAGTGAAAGTGAGAGAGAATGGAAAGAAAAAGTGCACGCAAGATCCGGACAAAGAAGATGTGCGTTCTCCTGTGACGGTACAACCGTGTCAAGAGGAGGAGGAGACGTGAGAAAGGATGATAGTGTTGTTGGTGCAGATGGAAGTTGGGCGACGATCGAAAGGGGCGAGCTGATGACCGATGGGAAGCTGACACTGACTGAAGATCGAGATTGAGGCGAGGTGAACGAGAGCATCAGACGTGAATGGATGTCCTGGAGGGAGAGAGACAGAGCGTGCCTGTAGGTTTGCTGTCTGAGGGCATGCGTGATGGTGCGAGCATACAACGGAATCGACGACGTTGGTGCCAGCGAGACCATTCCTGTTGGCTCCTCCGCTGGTTGAGAGGGCAGAGGAGACGATCCCTCCAACTTATGCTCAAAAAGGGAGTTGGGCAAGAGAAGAACACCAAGTGATAACCAATCAAACGTGATGTTGAATCTGAAGACATTTTTCTGGAGAGACAATGGTCCTTCGGTGAGTTGGACGGTGTGAAGATCCTTGTCCTTCCCTTCGTCGTTCTGTGACGGGTGTGTATCGCCATTTTCTGTGTTTTGTGGCTTGTCTTCACTGTCTTTCCCGAGGAAGTCCAATCCAAAGCAGACCAGATCAAGAGGAAGCATGATGTGGACCGGTTGAGTGTTGAGTGAGAAATTGACAGTGTTGATTGTCTCATCTGCGTTCTTAATCGTGTCCGAGAGCTGTGTGAGAGGCTGGATCTTCTTTCCTGAGCCAAGTCCGGTCGTCCATCTCTCCTTTTCATTCTTCATCCACTGCGGGTTGAAGAAATCGATGCTGCCAGAGATTGGGCAGCCGTTGATTCTGCTCCCCACCACAATTTGGTCAAAGATGAACTGGTGTTTGTTTGATTTGGCGGACTTTCGTAGTTTCTGTCGGAGTCGTTTCGATTTCGTTCTGTTATCTGTTCTGCATTGGATGAGTGTTTCATCACCGAAAGAGAGAAGAGTGAGTTCCGAATGATCTGGTGCATCAAGGAGCTCACTGTCCTCATCTATGTAAGAATCCGAAGGTTCATTGTGGATGAGGATGCCCACGAGGGAGGGATGAATGTTCTCTGCTTTGTACCATTCGCTCTCCTTTTTCTTTTTCTTCTTCTTTGTCGTTGAGAAATATGCAGCAGCTTCGTCAAGTTTCACATGAGGAAGGAAGAAAGTGTTGTCGAGTGTGAAGAAAACGGATTGAGTCCGAGAGATGAGAGAGAGACTGGCGGCGTCAAGTGAGAATGCGATGGTGGGATGGGGGGACACAACGCTGAGGCTTGGAGAGGTGAGAGATGCAGAGAATGTTGGTGGGAGGAGTGGAATCACTCCGATTGCGTCCACTGTCCCGAGATGCAGTCTGAGGTAATCGTTCAGAGACGGTGAATAGTTAGAGGGATGGTCTTGGTTGTGGCGAGCAGAGAGTGATTGGAGCGGTAGTTCGACATCAATCGAGTCGAAGACGATGTGAATGACCATTCCACCTTCAAATTCAGCGGATTGTTTCGTCTCTTCTTCATTTTCTTGTTGTGTTTCCGAGAGTGGCTCGCTTTCATTCTTCTTCTCTTTCATATCCTCCAAATCAAGAATCGCTCCCCGTTTCTCCTCCCACAGTTCGTTGAGGGCTTTCACCTGTCGGATCTTCTCGGTAACACTCGAGTGAGATGAGACGGGGTGAAGAATGGGTTTTGTTGGGGGTGTGGCAGTGGAAGGAGGAGACCGGAGAAAGTCCTGCGATCCGAGTGAGGTGTTCATTGCATCGAAGATGCTCTGTGTGGTAGGTTTGTTGGTTACGGGTGTAGTGTTCACTTTTCTTTTGTATTCTTTCATCTTTTGCTGGTAGATGATCGACTCTCTTCCGAATATGGCGAGCTGTTCCACGAGATTGCCCATTCGTTGGACATTCTCCTTTCCTGCTTCGGAGAACTGCGTTGTGTACATTGACTTCACCCCCTCTTTGTCCATACTTTGCAGTGAGAAGAATGAGTTGTCGCCAGTTCCTACAGGAAAGACAGCGTCAGATAGGAAGGAGGTGAGTGGAGATGCAGACTGGGCAGTGAGCAGAGGGCTTGTGAGAGAGGTCTGTGCTTGGTTGATCTCTTGTGCGAGGAGGGCGCTGATTGACGGCGGAGGTGGACTGCCGAGATCGTGAACAGCCGTGTCGAGTATGTTGGGTGTGTTTGTTTGCTCGTCCTGGGTGAGATCAACGGACAAGTTGTGGCTGCCTTCGATGAGATTTTGAGAGTGGGAAAGATCTCGTACAATTTCTGCGAAGTCATGCTGAAGTATGTCGGAGTGTGAGAAGAGCAGTTCATCCACTTCTTCCATCACGGCTTCCAGATCTTCCGTTGTCATCTCGCTCTCCTTTCCTTCCTCTCCATCCATTTCGCTGAGAGACCGTAGCTGTGGAAAGGGAGTGTCTGTCTCAGAGACAGACGTTGTGACGAGATCGTCTGCTTGTCCCTTCTTCCGTTTGAAGAACCCTCCAAACCAGCCTTTCTTTTCCGCTTGTGATTTTGATGACGGTGACGATTCTGGGGTGGAGCGAGGAGAGAAGTGGGACTGCATGGTGGAGGAGACGGAGCTGGTTTGGGGCAGTTTCGGGAAGGCGTCAGGCATCAGGAGAATTGACTGACTGATGGCTTCCTCGCGATCACTGTCTGATTTGTCATTGGGAGACGAGACCTCCGATGGCATCTGATCTGCAGACGAGGAGTATTGGCTGAGAGTGCGGAGAAGGGCGTCCATCCCAGTCGGTGTCCCGAACACCTTGATGTGGCCGAAGTTTAGGAAGAAGCGAAGGTAGTCGCGAGAGAAGAAAAAAAGTTTGGAGTTGACTGGAAGCGATTTGTCGTAGAAAGAGAGAGCTAAAAGGCGAATGGAGGAGATCGAGAACATAAGTTCCAGTGGCGAGCGCATTTTGCGATGAGGTTGGATGTCCGAAGAGGAGCTGAGAATTGAGAATGCAATATTCTTGACCTCAACAGAGACACTGATTTCACTACGGGAAGTATTCTTAGAATAGCCTTGTTTCGCCCACACAGTCGAGAGGGACGCTCCATTCGGTAGGAGGAGTCCAGAATTGAGGGCATCAGCTTTCAGGGAATCTGTCGGTCGTTGGAGGGACAATTGTTCAATATTGACCAAGATATCATTTTCCCGTGGAAGTTCGTGTTCTTTCCGAATTGTCATTCCGAGAGGCGTGTTGGACCGTTGGGATCTGATGATGACACTTATCCGTTCGATTTTAACATCCAAAAAATGGATGAGAACTTTCACAACTAACTGAATGATCCACATCGTCCAACTTGTCTTTCCATCATCCGAATTCAGAGATTCGTTCTTGTCAGGAGTCTGGTTCGTCGTCGTTGGTTTCGGTGGTTCATACGGCAACTCTAGCAAATAAAAATGGACAAAGAGGGAAACTTTTCGGAGATAATATCAGAAACAAGGATTTGGCTTTGAGTGTAATTGGGGCGACGCCGATAAACGGTTCACAAATTGAACCAGATTCAAGAAAAACAGGTAGATGTTGAATCTTTTCATTTATTGTCTAAAAGTGAGCAAAAGAAGAATTGACTCTGGAGAACGGGAACAAACGATGGCATTCAGTTGGAATGTCTCATTTGTGTTTGGTTGGAAAAGACTCGACATTTTTCCGATAAAATAATCATTCCATTGAATTCCAGTGATTGAACGTTTAATCCAGCTCGTAAAGTAGTTCGATACTCCGGAAATAAGTCCAGTCATCCATTCATACTCTCGAGATGTGAAATGAGAAAAAAAAGTGGCACGATCTATTCTGTTGTCTCTTGATGTCCCTCCGTAAAGGGTTGTCTTAATATCATCTCTGTCGTTCCTTTGCCTCTTTTTGCAATCTGACTTCTTCCATGACCATTTCTCGTGTCAGTCATTAATCCAATCGCTGTTCTTTGAGAGTCATAATTTCTTTTTGTTTTCCCGAAGTTTCTTGTCAAGAAAGAATGAACGATTCACTCCCGTTACAACTCTCTGACAGTTGTTCTTACGATATTTCTTCGATGGTATGTTTCATTTACATTAGACTGTCCACATTTTAATCAAACAGGAAATCGATCTCTCAGAGGGGTCTACTGAGAAGGAAAATGATACCCTGATTGACATTCACCGAGATCAATCGCTGCCACATGACTTTCGCGGTCAAATTTGCAGCTCGGTGCAAGACAAGACAATCAGAAGTGCAATTGGAAAGACATCTGTTGCAGATGAATCAACAGAACTCAAGGAAATTGTCTCTGATCCATTTATTCAGATAGAGCAACTCAAACGCGAAAAATCGCTCCTGAACGAAGAAAATCAAAGACTTCACGACGAAGTTCAAAGACTTCACGAAACAATTGCTGAAAAGGACTTCTACATCCAGTCGCTCCAGAACAAACTTTCTACTGAACAACAAAGACGGATGCTGGATAGTGACCAGAGGATTGTTCTTAGAGTGGTCGAAGGTCTATATGGGAACGGACAAGCGAGAAAAGACAAACTGGAGAGCGAAGGATATGATTCGGCACATATCCAACAACTTGTGAACGAATATATGGCAGATGTCGACCGCAGACTTGCAGATCGAAATTCTGCCCGAGTGCGCGCACAAATGAGAAACGTGGAACGAAGGAAGACAAACCAAGAGATTGCCAATGAAGTTTGGGTCGGTATCTGGGAAAACGGAGCAGAGCGAAAGCGACTCCTTACTGAAAAAGGATACGACTACACAGAGATTCAGAAACTGGTGACAAACATGTTCATCTGATATGAGTCACTCACCATAGAAATGCCGCTGGAAATGTCTCAATCAGAGATGAAAACTACCGCTATTACCTCCAGAAAAATATTAAGCATCCCTCCTCTCAATCGAGATCAAATGGTTTTCATTCATGAACTCGGTACATGGAAGTCCCCACTCTCATCACAACCACTATTTTCATCTTCTTCTTGAGCGTAGTATGTTGTGGAGCACATGTGTTCGGGGTAAAATGTCATTGATTGAAACAATCGTTGATTTTTAATCTGAAACCGAGTTGCTCACTTTCACAACCGAATTAACCAATTTCAACATAATTTATCCCCATTTTCTTTTTGATATTTGATAAAAATGCTGAGAAATATATCTTCTTCACAACTTTCCAAAAGTCGTGTCGGCAGGGTGGGCCGATCAACAAATCAGTAAATTTGATCATGGCATCAACTAACGTTCTCCTTTTGGTGAGGCTTTGAGTTTTCTTTTCCGATCATTTCAGGTTTGTCTTGTTGCTTCTTAACCCCCGTAAGCGAAAACCACCAGAAAATTGAATCAATCCTCCTCATTGTAACAGACTTCAGGGCATTATTACCAATGAAAAAGATGCGTGAAATGATCGGAAAAGAATACTCAAAGCCTCACCAAAAGGAGAAAGTTAGTTATTACTGTGATCACCTTTACTGAATTGTTGATCGACCCAACCCGAGGGTATTACTTTTGTATCACTCTGTACAGTGCCCACGGAAATGAACTACGCCCCAGGAATAAGAAAACAGAAAAACAGACTTTAATCATTTCATGAGATGATATCATATGTGTGCACTGACTTAGTATGAAAATCTGAAAGGTGAGTGGTGAACGATCAAAACCGACATAAAGACTTTTTCATCAATTGCTCCGTCGGTTCGAGGATTAATACTTGGTCTGACCCCCGCCAGCAGCAATGACGGCCTCAATGCGTCGGGGCATGGACCGGATGAGATTTCGAATCAGTTCTTGAGGTATGCTTTTCCAAACTTGATCCAGCCTTGTTCTCAGTTGTTCAGCTGTCTCTATCTTGTTTCTTTTTATCCTCAGCTTCAGGCTCTGAAATACATTTTCGATCGGAGACAGATCAGGCGAGTAGACGGGCCACTCCAACTTGTCGAAGCCTTTCTCTTCCAACCATCTGACCGTCTCCCGACATGTGTGCTTAGGGTCATTGTCCAACTGTATGAACCTTTTGCCCATCCCAGCTGTCATATCGTCTTTTTCAAGGTGCTTTTGGAGGATCCGTCTGTAGCTCTTTGCATCGAGGGTTTGATGTTCAACTTGGTGGATGGAACCCACGCCGTTCCATCCAATGCTGGCCCAGACCATCACTTTTGGAGGGTGTGCTTTCTTCTCTTTTCACCATTTTGGACCGTTTTCTTCTCCCTCAGCTAGCCAGACGTAATCTCTCCCATCAGACACGAAGGCACAGATCTTGCTTTCATCCGTCCACAGTATGTTCCTCCATTTCTCAACTGTCCAACTTCGAACATTTAGAGCGAATGTGAGTCTGTCCTTTTTGTGTTTGTCTGTGAGCATGACTATTTTTCTCCTAGTTCTTTGCCGCAGGCCTGCTTCCGCTGCTCGACAACGAATCGTTGTTCCACTGATGTCGATGCCCTTCAAATGAATGTCGTGTTGAATTTCTGGTGCATGGCTGAAACGATTCTCTCTGAGGACGGAGATTACTGCTGAATCTTGTGCCACTGAGGTCTTTCTCTTTCTCCCCCGTCCTTTTGCATTTGTCTTCAGAACTCTCCCAGACCATCGTTTTCGGATGAATCTGATAGTTTCTTCCAACTTTCTCCTTTTCCTTGCGACGGTCGCCACATCTTCGAGTCGGAGAAGATCAACGACTCTCTGTCTAGTTTGCGGTGTGCATTCTTTTTTCTTTTTATGTCTAAACCAGGTAGACATCTGAAGTTTGGGAACCATGATAGAAGAAGTTGAATAAAAGAGCCGGATCATCCAATCGAAGCGTGCGAACAACAAACTTCGCAGTACCAGAATCACTTCGCTTTTTCTTTCACGCCTCACCTCATCTTTTATCTTTTTATCTCCTCTAACTCCATTTTCTTTTTGAAATAAACCATAATGACAAAAATCCACAGAGAACTGATGATCGACCCTCTTTACCAAGATCGCTCTTCCAGCAGCCTCTCCGGACGGTTTCCTTCTCATACCTTCTGTACCTTCATCCAACATCCTGTTCTCTCACACAGTCCTCACCATCTCGTTGACTCAGGTTCTCTTCGGTAGTAGTTAATTTCCGCGGGCACTGTAGTTCAATTTCAGAAGAGATGACGGGCATGAGTTTCGAACCGCTTCCGCCTCAAGTCCTTTCATTTCCTACACGCCTGTCTTCCCAAGAGCAACTCCTTTTTAAGCTCTCGCTTCTCAATCCAGCCCTTGTTGGTTACCATCTGGCTGTCGTGGAAAATGGAATTCTGTGTGCTCACTGTTCGGCTTTCACCTGGCCATCCAACATCTTTCCTTCGTCTGGTCAACCATCTAAAGTCGTACCAGCATGCCGATGCTTGTGGAATTCCTCGACAGCCTAAAAATGGATGAAGATAAACAATCGTTTCACAGTTTGCGAGATGTTTCTATCAGAAGGCAAGCCGACGAATGACTTTCGATCGATCTGCATCACTTCAGATCGATCAGCTGGGATTCCGAATGACTTTATTCATTGTTTCACATTGTCTAGAGTGTTTTGGGACATTACTTGGATTTTAAGGCAAGACATCGTCCACGAGGCAAAACGGAATATTAATTCTGGCAGACCATGTACCATGATGCTACATGGGGCGGAAAATTCTACAAGAGAGAAGATGCTTTCCATCCTGGTGAAGACCATGACCGAAGAAAAGAAAGTAACCTATGAAATGCTCTGTGTGAAGGAACAAACTGAACGTGGAACAACGAATGGGGAAGCAGCCCTGAAAGGACAAATTAATGGTTTCTATGGACGACTTCGGGCGTCATGCGAAGAACTATTACATATTCACTGCGGAGCACACACAACAAACTTGGTTTTCATGAGAACCATGAGAGAAGCTGTTGTGAAGCCGTTTGATGATATTCTTGAAGTTTGCCATTCTTTTGCTGTCTTCATCCATCATCACCGGCAACTACAGAGACGATGGTCCGAAACACAGGCTAGTATGAAGCAACGACAGACATCGATCCCATTTGGGAACGAAACTCGATGGAGGAGCAAACATAAGAGAACAGAATCTGGTGTAGACGTGACGATGAGAGATTTCTTCACCAGGATGATCGTATCGATATTTGAGGAGTCTGAACATCCGTTCGTTGTTGCTCGAGAAGTTGCAGACATCGACCTTTTCGATGTTGTACCGAGACAGATCTTCATCGGTAGTCCATTTCGGCATATTGGAGTCAGAACAAGATTGAATGATAGATCCAACTCACTCAAGGTCATTCAAGTACTTTTGGTATGACTCGTTCAATGTTGTAGGAGAGGCAAAAATGCATGAGAAAGTGTTTGACAATTGGTTGGTTCTTCTTAAAATGTCAGGACACCATTTTTGGATTCTCGGATGCCAGAAAAGTTTCTCAGAACATTTTTTTTCGAATTTCATCAAATGAGAAATCAACTGAAAGATAGATATCGAGAAAGAGCCTTCACAAAGTGGTGATTTCATGATGACTTTGAGTTGAAATCTATGTTTTTCGGTCATCTCTCCTCACGCTTCCTTTTTTCAGATAACTTCTAGACCAACTTGACGATTGGGCTCAGTCCCAAGAGCGACACCAAGCATAACACTCTGGATGGACGATCTGGGAGGAGAAGAGTCGAATGTGACAAGTATTCATGATTTTCCGTTTGGTCGGGAATCAAAAATCTGATTGGAATGGAGTTGCATAGGGAATGAGCGATCTGTCGACATTCCTGATGAGAAGACTCGAGAAATGGAGCACAATTAAATTGAAGGTTATCCGAGAGTTTTGTCAAGCATTCTTCGAAATCATCAGGATTTTGCTTGGCAATTTCAATTCAAAATCGATAGATTGATGTCAGGAAGAACGGAGATCTGATGATCTGAAGTTGATTGGCTGACGATCTGAAGATCTACAGCTAATCTGCCGATTACCCGATAGTTTGGATGAGATCTTGCGATCGTTTGATCCGTCCGTTCAGATGATTCGATAGTTTGATCCTTTCGTCCAAATGTCGTGATAGAATGGTCGTTTCGTCGAGAGGTTCGAATCCCTATCCTTTTTTCAAAAGCTTTTCTGTCACATCTTTCAAGAATGTTGTGAATGAAAGAGAATTATTCCGATCTCAGGGAAATCGCCAACAACTGACGATTTCCGCATGTAATGCAAACATGAGTGATCATTAAACGTACATCTTCATATTCTTGAGACAGTGGTAGATCTACCACTAGTGTATGTGCTCTTGCAACTGGTTGTTTTGAAAATCGAAGCTGTTACTGGCTGAGATTTGAAGATCGAAGCTGTTGATGGCTGCGATTGGAAGATCGATACTCAATTGTTTGTGAAGGAGATCGGTCCTTTCATCGAGCACTTATGATTCTGTCTTCTATTCCTTTCACTCACCTTTTCCGGTCTCTCTTCTCACGTCGCTTTCCAATTTCTAAACCAATGATCTTTAATATCTGGATTAAGTGTCGTGTTTGGAAGGATTTATTCAGATTTCAAGGAAATCGTCAGGTGTTGACGATTTCCACATGAATAGCATACATGAGTTAGCTTGATGCAAGCTTCCTCATGTTCTTGTGCCTTTTGAGGACCAATCTCCTCATCCAATCGCAATAGTGTAATAAACATGTGAAATGAAGGCCAAACCTGAGTCATCTCCATCGTCGTAGAAAACTCGTGTGCTTGTTCGTGCCATTGATTGTTTTCGTTCACAAAATTGAGTTGAGACCGTATCTTGAGCGATATCTGAGAGAACGTTTGTAGAGAGTACTAAAGAGACATACCGACTGGATCGTCTTCCCAAGACATCTTTTCTTCGACATCTTGAGAGGCAACCGTCTCAGGAATGGATGATGCAGTTGGAATATTCTCGGTCATGATCGTGATACCCACATTTTGTACTAAATAGGAGAAACTTCTTTGGAATGATTGATGTTTTTATTAAAATAGGTAACGTCAAACTATTGCGAAGATGGTTTTGCTCAAATGTTTTTAATTCCCATTTCGACTCGTACAGTTATCTCATGGGCTTGGTCAAGCTTGAATTCACAAATCTCATAGTTTTGTGACAATCATTTGATAAATCTCAACCTCAAACTTCAATAAAACCTCGATTGGAGCTTTGTGCACCTTCGTTTTCTCAGATATCTACACTACAAATATACAGGCATTTGACATTTTGATTTACACCTATCTCGAAAAGCACGTGTTTTCTCCACAACCACCGAACAGATCGTCACCAAAATCGGTCAGAACAACAATTATATGACCATGATACGTTTTTTTGAATTTTGTGCAAAAACACTTTCTCCATAGTGTGAAAAAAAGGTATCAATTGGACAAAGTGACAAAAAATGCTCAAATTTGGTTTTACTTTTTGAAGTTTTTGGATTCTGGATCATTTTGGGATTGAAACCAACGATCAGAGATGGTAGGAGCAGTAAATTACCACAATATTCGTTTAATTTGAGTCATATGGAAAAGTTCCGTGGCAAAAAGACAGAAAAATGCCTGTTTTTGGGTAAAAAATTTGCACGACACTCATATCCGTGGTGATTTGGCCGATTTTCAACATATTTGTCATAGACTGATCAGATAGATGGGGACAATCAGAATGATATCGAGAAGTCCGAAATTGGTTGGGTGTGTGGGGTTGGACTGTCAAACGAGTCTTTTTCCCACTTTTCACTTTTTGGCCCATAACCCAGGACAGGCTAGATCGATTTTCTTTAAAAAATTCATGGATTTGCGAAATTTACGTTCCCATCAATGATTGTGGGTACAAAGCTCCAAATATGGTCAAATTTGAGTGTATATTAAACCAAATATTATAATAAATATAAAATCTACTCCTTTTCGAAAGTGTAGGTTTTAAGGTGCCTCAATATAAAATGAAATGAATGTAGCCAATGATATTGATAAATGATAAACTTTTGGTAGTGGATATCTTGGCTCTTGCATCGATGAAGAACGCAGCAAAGCGCGATAGTTAATGTGAATCGCAAGAATCTGTGAATCATCAAAGTTTTGAACGCATCCTGCGGTGTCGTAACTTTTAGTTAAGAGACCATTCTTATTTCAGAATTGGTAAATATTAAAATATCTTTTTATCCTTACTTGGGATAGAAAGGAAATGAGATGAACATATTGAGTATATGTCATCTTTAATAATATCGATATATGAATCATTAAGAGATATTGTTGAAATATGATATATAAACAATTTGATATTTAAATATAAATATTTAATTGTCTTGTATACTTCTGTTTTAACAACTCACTTTATATATATAAAACAATCTGAAATTAAGAAAGATTACCCGCTGAACTGAAGCATCTAAATAAGCGGAGGAAAAGAAACTAACTAGGATTCCTATAGTACCGGCGAGGGAAGTAGGAAAAGCCCAAAGCTAAAATCTATGCGGGCTGTTTTGCATGCATAGAGATGTGCTTTATAGATGTGGGGTTGTGTTGTGAAGAAGATAGAGGCTAAAATACCCTTTCGAACGGGTTATCATAGAGGGTGAAAATCCCGTTTTTGGCCTTGTTTCACAATGCGCTAAGCTCTGCAATCGTCGAGTCGGGTTGTTTGAGATTGCAACCCTAATTGGGTGGTAAGCTTCATCCAAGGCTAAATATATGCAAGAGACCGATAGCGAACAAGTACCGTAAGGGAAAGATGAAAAGTATTTTGGAAAAAAGTTGAAATAGGGCTTGAAACTTCCAAAAGGGAAGCGATACAACTCTATAGAGAAGATTTGTTATATATCGATTGTTGGAAAGATTTTTGAAGATGTGTAATTATAACTGTAAAAGGTTAAACATATTTTCAAGAGTTTTTCTGATGATTAGATATATAATAGAAATCGGTCAATCGTGTTTTCTGATAATCAAGATTTCAAATTCAGGAAGGTAGAATTGTTCATTCATTTCGATGGGTGGATGATTTGTTTATAGCCTCGAATTAGACGGATTTGAATATTCTACATAGGAGGAGAACACAAATGAACCTTATTGATTGGGGTTTAAGTTTATCTTAACGAGAGTATCTTTGCAAGGAAATTTTGATGATATGTGGTTGATATATGATTTACTTTGATTAGTTTCGGCTAGTCAATTGGTAAGTAATAATTGATCGTATATTGTTGAATGCAATTAGACGGCTCTGTTCGAAGATAGATTTTAAGATTGACTTTAGTTGGATATGGATTGTATTGCCCCGTCTTGAAACACAGACCAAGGAGTCTATCAGACATGCGAGTATTTGGGTAATTTAAACCTAATAATGCGTAATGAAAGTGAAGACAATCGTTTTGGATTGTTGAGATATGAAATTATGATCTGTCTAGATTATGATGGCAATATCGACCGACTGATTCTAAAGATTAATTTCCAACTCTCGGGTTGGAAGGGATTGGTTCGAGTTATAGCATATCTGATAGGACCCGAAAGACGGTGAACTTTGCTTGAGTGTGGGTGAAGCCAGAGGAAACTCTGGTGGAAGCTCGTCGGGGTAATGACGTGCAACTCTTTCCTTAGACTTGAGTTAAGGGCGAAAGACTAATCGAACCGTCTAGTAGCTGGTTCCCTCCGAAGTTTCCCTCAGGATAGCTGGAGCTTGTTATAATGAGTTTTGTCCGGTAAAGCGAATGATTAGAGGTCTTGGGGAGGAATTCCCTCAACCTATTCTCAAACTCTAAATGGGCAAAAAGACGTTTGTAAATGATGATTGATTCAGGGAAGGGATTGATTTTACTGATGATTGTATGAATGGATGCCTTTTGGGGGTAATTGTTTGTATGATTATTAGGGATTTATTCTGGAAATGAGTTGATTGTTGTTGAAGGTTTAAATTAGATATATGGATTGTCTACCTTTAAAGTGTTGTTTAAGTAAACAGCGTGATAAAAAGATGATCCAATAAAGAATTGAATCAATAGCTCCAAGTGGGCCATTTTTGGTAAGCAGAACTGGCGATGCGGGATGAACCGAAAGTTGTGTTAAGGTGCCGGAATTTGTGCTCATGAAGATACCATAAAAGGTGTCAATTCATATAGACAGCAGGACGGTGGCCATGGAAGTCGGTATCCGCTAAGGAGTGTGTAACAACTCACCTGCCGAATGAATTGGCCCTGAAAATGGATGGCGCTTCAGCACAATACCTATACACGACCAAAAATCATGATGATGATTTTGTGTAGGAGGGCGTGCGGGTTTTTTAGAAGCTATGATGTGAATCATGGTGGAAAAGCCTGTAGTGCTGATCTTGGTGGTAGTAGCAAATATTCAAATGAGAAACCTCTCAATGGGGGATAATTTTGAAGACTGAAGAGAAGAAAGGTTCCATATGAATCTAATTGAGATATGGGTTAGTCGACCCTAATGAATCGGTTAAATACCGTGATATAAAATGGATTTTGTAAAAGCAGGATTCATATTCAGAAAGGGAAGAAGGTTAATATTCCTTCACCTTTTACGTGTGGATAATTAAAATGGCAACATAAAGAAGCCTGTACTCATCAGAAAACACATCGGGAAGAGTTTTCTTTTCTTCTTAACGACTGATAAAGCTCGTTGTTAATATTATTTGCATGAGCATTGGGCATGGAAGCGGGTTAACCGGAGAAGTGGCCAATCAGTTGGAAGAGCCCTCTATTTATATGAGGAAGACATTTATTGTTGATAGCAAGTAAAATGGTCCGATTGTGTTTTATGATCCTTGAAACTACAGGGGACTGAATGATTTTCACACGAGGTCGTACTGATAACCGCAACAGGTCTTCAAGGTGAGGAGCCTCTAGTCGATAGAAGAAAGTAGGTAAGGGAATTCGGCAAAATAGATCCGTAACTTTGGGAAAAGGATTGGCTCTAAGGATCGGTCCGTCGGGTTCGATGAAAGCGGGTTACTTATTTAGATGGATTGTGTTGATTTGTTGGCGGGCTTGGCAACAGGTCTGCTGATGAGTTGATATAGTCTGTTTAAGGGTGGCAGCGCGTGTCGTAAGTGTGCTTGATTGTGTGTCTATATTGAAGAGGAGACTTTTTGATTGGATGCAAAATTGGGTGCATTTTCTCGAATCGCTTTTTAATCGAAGCGAGTTAGTTTCGGATTGTGGCTCTCGAGCTGCAGACGAGATTAATGGAGTATAAACGATTAACTTAGAACTGGAACGGACAAGGGAATCCGACTGTTTAATTAAAACAAAGCAATGTGAAGGCTGGAAAACGGTGTTGACACATTGTGATTTCTGCTCAGTGCTCTGAATGTCAAAGTGAAGAAATTCAATCAAGCGCGGGTAAACAGCGGGTCAACAACAATCACTCTCTTTTCCACTCTTTTCTTCTTTTTTTCTTCCTCTCTTCTTTTTTCTTCTTTTTTCATTTCCATAGTTACCTCGTATCCTACTAAGGCTGTTTGGTCTCCATCAAGTTGACCCAGGGTCAATTCTCACTTTTTGAAAAAAGATGTTTTTCAACCAGATATCAGTCGAAAGAGCTTCAAAAAATAGACAGAATGGTGAAAGTCTCATCTCGATACCTCTGAT
Source organism: Blattamonas nauphoetae (assembly GCA_033064195.1). Lineage (NCBI taxonomy): Eukaryota > Preaxostyla > Oxymonadida > Blattamonas > Blattamonas nauphoetae. The sequence goes on along the minus strand of JARBJD010000252.1, from coordinate 9,252 downwards.
TGTTATTGAGAAACAACCTTCTCAAAGTGAGGATTTCATAGTTACCCAGGGTAGTACTGGGACTTGTTCAGCTCATATCTCCATAAATACTTGAGATATCGACCTGAAACTTTCACCAATCGACTTTTCATCGAAAATTGAATCTAATGTGAAAATGTCAAAAAACTCAAAAAAGAGCAAAATCGTCGAGTTGACCCTAGGTCGATTTTGACTTTTCGAAAAACACTTTTTTCGACCAGATATCAATCGAAAGAGGATTGAAAAATAGAAACAATGGTACAAGTTTCATTTCGATATCACTTGTAGTTATTGAGAAATCGTCTTCACAAAGTCAACTTTTTCACTTTTTTGACAAATTGACCCATGTCAAAAATGACTTTTTCAGAAATTTTCCAAAACATACTTGACATCAATCGAAAGATCTCTCCAATATTGATGGAGAAACAGCTTGTGCAAAGTAGCGATTTCATAGTTACCGGGTTTCGAAATCCACGTATTTCACTCATATCTCGATAAATACTTGAGATATCGAGATGGTAGTTTCGCCAATCGATTTTTCATCGAAAATTGCATCTAGGATGAGATTTTAGAAAAAGTCAGAAAAAGTGAAAAAAGTTCAAAATCGTCGAGATGGACATAGGTCAATCTCAACTTTTTGAAAAATGATGATTTTGACCCAAATATCGATCGAAAGAGGACGAAAAAATAGAACGAATGGTGAAAGTTTCATCGTGATATCACTTGTAGTTACCGAGATACAGCCATGACAATATTCACTTTTTGACATTTTGGCCAAGTTGACAGAGGCCAAAATGAACTTTTTCCACAAAATTTCAAAATCATCCAGATATGGATGGAAAGATCTCTCCGAGACGAACAGAATGCAAAAAGAATGAAAGGGATACCTCTGGTGGTTGTGGAGAAACAGCCTCTGCAAAGTGAGGTTTTTCGTAGTTACTCCCCCAAAAAGAGAGAAAAGAGAGAAAGAGAGAAAGAAGGAAAGAGTGGGAAAGCGGGAGTAACTATGACTCTCTTAAGGTAGCCAAATGCCTCGTCCTCTAATTAGGGACGCGCATGAATGGATTAACGAGATTCCCACTGTCCCTATCTACCATCTAGCGAACCCACAGCCAAGGGAACGGGCTTGGAAGAATCAGCGGGGAAAGAAGACCCTGTTGAGCTTGACTCTAGTCAGAATCTGTGAAATGATTTAGAGGGTATAGGATAGGTGGGAGAGGGCAACCTCGACAGTGTAATACCACTACTTTTATTATCATTTTACTTATTTGATTGTTGAGGAGCATTATATGGTGTACTGGTGTGATATGTTTGTAGTCCTCGGATTATACGCAGATTGCATTTCAGGCCATATTATGATTCTGGAACTAAACGTTAAAGGAGTTGGTTTAATTTATGATGATGGGGTCTAGTTGGGGCGACTTGACTAGGTTCTACATTGTATGGCGACTCTGGGGGATAGTAGTCTTCGGGCTATGTGTACCTACGTGATCTCATTCAAAGACATTTTCTGATGGGGAGTTCGGCTGGGGCGGCACATCTGTTAAACAACAACGCAGGTGTCCTAAGATGAGCTCAGTGAGAACAGAAATCTCACGTAGAACAGAAGGGTAAAAGCTCATTTGATTTTGCTTTTCAGTATGAAGACAAACCGTGAAAGCGTGGCCTAACGATCCTTTGAGTTTTACAAGTGTTAAGCCAGAGGTGTCAGAAAAGTTACCACAGGGATGAATATATAAATATGTAGGATGTGTGATATAGATAGTCCCAGTTAAATATATAATATTTAGCTAGTCACTTATGGAAGTAAGTGGCAACACACCTGGTTATTGAAATATATACAGAGATGTATATAATCAATAAATCATTTTATAAAGAAATGATTTTGACGGTCGGTAAGGTGTGCACCAAAATGACCATGTATGTATGTGTTTTGGTGTATGGTACGACCTATCCCAATTATAAAATAATTATTAAATCATACTTGTGTATGATTGATAATAGTATTATTGAAGTTGGTAAATATGAGAACTGGCTTGTGGCAGCCAAGCGTTCATAGCGACGTTGCTTTTTGATCCTTCGATGTCGGCTCTTCCTATCATTGCGAAGCAGAATTCGCCAAGTGTTGGATTGTTCACCCACTAACAGGGAACGTGAGCTGGGTTTAGACCGTCGCGAGACAGGTTAGTTTTACCCTACTGATGAATTATTGTCGTGATGGTAATTCAAGTTAGTACGAGAGGAACCCTTGAATCGCATAATTGGTATTTGTGGTTGGTTGATAGGCCAGTGCCACGAAGCTACCATGCGTGGGATTATGACTGAACGCCTCTAAGTCAGAATCCTTGCCAGATTAATGCGAGAATGGTGTCTGGTAAATGACCAGATTTGTATGGATTTGTTATTGATATGGATAATAGTGTGTTTGATGTGTGGATCCGCGGCATGCAAGGCAGAGTGCTCGTGCGGGCAACCGTGGGGCATTTATGTGTGTGTGTTTCTTGGAGCTGCATGTTTTGCACTTATTGTAGTTGAAATGTAGATCAGCGATAAGGCCAGCCGTCAACATCAGGCAAGTATGGAATGTGTGTGACAGCGCATCTGTGCATGTTTGATGTGGTTGGTAGACATAATTGCTTGAGAATCCATGCGACGGAGATCCTTTGTAGACGACTTAAAATGAAGTGGGGATTGTAAATGGCAGAGTAGCTCTACGTTACGATCCATTGAGATTTAGCCCACTTTCTATGATCGATATAAGGAAATGCAAAATATTTCTTTTGTTTAGTGGATGAATTGTACATTAAAGAAATATCAAGTGTTTAAGTATTTTGACAAAGTATTTTTGACAAAGTATATTTGACTAAGTATTTTGACTAAGTACAAAATGTATTAAGTCAATTGTACTAAGTACAGAATGTCTTAAGTATTTTGACTAAGTACAAATTGTATTAAGTCAATAGTACTAAGTACAGAATGTATTAAGTATTTTGACTAAGGACAAATTGTATTAAGTCAATAGTACTAAGTACAAAATGTATTAAGTCAATAGTGCTAAAGTCATATTGATATTCTCTATGTATAGTTCTCTTAAACAATTTGTTAATATTTGGTACAATGGACATTAACATATTGCTTACTTGTGTTGTTCCTAAGTATGAATGTACAAAGGAATGCATAAGGTAAGTAACAGTGTTAAAGTCAATTTTCCATTTGTTAACATATTGTGCAATAGGACATTAACAAAAGAAATACTTGTAAGTGTATGCAGTGTTGACTTAATGATATGTTAAGTCATTACTTGATATGTTCTTGTGTAAGGACATTAAGAGTAAAACACTGTATGGATGTACAAGGGCAATTAATATAATGTCAATGTATTTATACACTGGGACATTAATATTAGTGCACTCCAATGTATTTATACACTGGGACACTAAGTAATTAATGTACTCCTATGTATTTGTACAAGGGCATATATTAGTAAATGCCTATGTATTTGTACACTGGGACATTAACTTCATGGTAATGCCTATGTACTTATACACTGGGACAGTAATACTAAAGTACTGTATGAATGTACAGGGACATTAAGTGAATATTAATTCCTTAACATTCATACAGTGGAGCCAAACACTAAAGTACTGTATGAGTGTACAGTGGAATTACTTTATTAAGAAATTCCTTCACATTTATACAAGGGAGCCAAACACTGATGTATAGTGTAAGTGTATAGGGAAATTCCTTAAGATTTCCTTAACATTTATACAGTAAGGACAAAATCCTCCTTTGCCCCTTCATGACCACACTGCTCCCCAACGCGGGGAGTCAGAACTTCAAACTTGGTTTTGTCTGTGTAGAAAATATCGAGGAATAGAGTTTGGGTGGTTTTCTGCTGGTGTGCTGCTTTGCACGAGTTTGATTTAACCAGCACAGGGCGAACATTGAGAAAAGGGGTAAAAGGGGTAAAATGGCGCCTTGTGGCATTCACACCTCGCCATCCCGGAATTTCAGAGAAATAAAATTGCCCTTTTCCTTCATCCTAGCCCTGGACCAGTGCCTCTACAATTTTTCGAGGTTCATCTTGTGCGTCCGCACTGTGCAATTGGGTGTTTGGGCCAAATCAAAAGTGAACCCACCCTACCTAGGCAAATGCACTGTACAAAACCACCAAGAATTGGTCTTGTCAAATACTTCTCTCATTTTTCAAAATTTATTTTCCCTTTTCTCCACAACCAGCCACCCCCAGACCCCACTCCAGACTTGTTCGAAAGCCCTTCCAAAACTCTACCATGCCCCCTTTCCCCTCCCGTAGCCCTCACCCAGCCCGCGCAGCACGCCTTCTACAATTTTTTCAAAAAGCGCTCTTTTTGCCTCTTTTTCGCCGTATTCGCCCCACATCTCCCCACAGACATCGCACAAACACCCCGTTTGTTGCTGTCGGTAGCCCTGGGTGGCATTGAACTTTTGGAGAAATAAATCCTTATCGAACAAGCAATCCGTCCACACGGGCCCTGCCAAGTTGGAAATTCAAAATGATCGATTTTTGAACGAGCCCCACGACCCACGCAGACCCCAAAACCACCCAAACCATATTGGCACCCCTTTAAAACATCTCTATTTGCCATTTTTCACACTTTTTGAAATCTGATTTTCGCCGAAATCCACTTTTGCATCTCATACTTGGACTTTTCACATACTGTGCCTACACTGCCTTTGCTCAAACTCGATTTTTCGACTTGTTCCAAAGTGTTTTCGATTTTTCCAAAAACACAAACAGGTACCCCACATCACCAAACTACCCCTGTTTAAATTTGGGACTCCAACTCCCTCTCGTTGTGGAGTACTGGGCCCACCAACTTTGGTACTTTGGCCTTCAACACTGCACACCCTGTATCTCCATATATACCCGAGATTTTCAAAAACTTTTTTCTCAATTGTGCTCATATCCCATCGCAATCACCTCGTTTTGCGTGATTTCCATCGGGGTTGTGATGGGCGCGGGATGGGGATGCACACTGTGAAAATGGGGATTTTCGAAAAAGTCGGGTTTTGGCTTAAAGAACACGCCACCCCGGATTCAATATTTCCGATTTTGCAAAATCTTTTATTTTCTCAAAATATCCTCAGAACACGTCGTGATGACGGTGAGAAAGTTAACTAGACATGTGCGTGTGGGCGCGTGGGGTGAACTTGAAAAACGCGAAAAAAGGCGATTTTCGCACTTGGCACGCCCACCCACGACGACCCAGAGGAGGCTGGAACGGACGGTTTTGGCAGGATACGCGAGGGGATGGGTCGAATTATGGTGGGGTTGGGGTGGTCTCGTGGGTACTCGTGGCGGAGAGCGAAAAACACGATTTTTCGGATTTTGGAAGACCCAAAACGCCTTGTACGGCCCACAGCGCCGGATCGAGAAATTTTCAGAAAATATTTTTTCATTTTCGACGAATCGAGGTCGATTTGACCGGAAATGATGGATTTGGAGTGAGTTGGGATGGTGCGCGCGGCGGGGGTCGATCTTGAAAAAGTTTTGTCAAAAAGTGAAAAAGTGAAGTATATGACAAGAGCATTTCTTGGTTAATACGAAAGTGCATTCTCGCCTAGATAGGGTGAGTTCACGAGACCTCGGGTATATACTATAGGAGGGAGTTGGAAAAACTCTTGGACAGTGTAAAGACTCGATTTTGAAAAAGTCTAGTCCTCTGTTGTCCAGGCTAGCACGTTGTTAATGGATGTGGCAAGGTACGTAAAAGACTAGTAGATGTGGGCATGTTGCTATGCTCGTCCACGCGAACGACTTTGGTACCTAGGTGCAGAAAAGGACTAGTAGATGTGGGCATGTTGCTATGCTCGTCCACGCGAACGCCTTTAGTGCCTAGTAAAGTAGCTTTTCCTCATTAGCATTCAATATCTTCGGATATTGTAGTGCCTGAACTGTGATGAGATACTGTGATAAGCCATTAACCCTTTAAATAGGGTCAGTATGGTAATCTTCAGTATTTGTTGAGAAAGTTCATTGTGAAGAAATCCTGTTAGGAATGTTGATTGAAGAATTGATGATCTTAACAGTGTATTACTTCACACTGGATGGTAATGATAATGATATTCACGGATATTGTTGTTATTACTAATTTGACAAATCACGTTCACATAGTTGGATGTTGCCTTGTATTGATTAGGGAAAATAAAAATCAATAGTCCTTGGTCTTTGATTAAGGAATATTTGGTTAATATTGTTTCTACTATATCAAATGTATATGTAGTTGCCTTGTTATATGTATCTTTAATTAATTGAAGCATATGTATGTGTAGGATATAGACTATATCAGTGTCTGGTGGAAGGTTGAGCTTGCTCCATTCTAATGGACCCAGCTTTGTATTAAGCTGAGTATATAGAATCCTATGCATTTTATGAAGAAATTAGTTAAAATATGTATAAAATTGATGAATCTGGTTGATTCTGCCAGTAGTCATATGCTTGTCTCTAAGATTGGCCATGCATGTGCCAGTATAAACAACTTGTACTTGTGAAACTGCGAATGGCTCATTAAATCAGTTATAATTTGTTTGATAGTTGATTTGCTACATGGATAGCCGTAGTAATTCTAGAGCTAATACATGCAGAAGAACCCGACTTGCAAAGGAAGGGTTGTATTTATTAGATCGAAAACCAATGTCAAGTAGAGATACTTGGCTTTTGGTGAGTAATGATAAAGGTCGAATCGGAAAATCCGATGTGTCATTGAAATTTCTGCCCTATCAACTTGACGGTAGGATAGAGGCCTACCGTGGTGGTGACGGGTAACGGAGAATCAGGGTTCGATTCCGGAGAGGGAGCCTGAGAAACGGCTACCACTTCCAAGGAAGGCAGCAGGTGCGCAAATTGCTCAATCGAAATCATAATTCGGAAGCAGTGACAAAAATACAAATGCTGGGTTATCTCAGCAATTTGAATGGTTGTGGTGTAAGTATCCGCAAGAGCAGCGATTAGAGGGCAAGTCTGGTGCCAGCAGCCGCGGTAATTCCAGCTCTAATAGTGTATACTAAAATTGCTGCAGTTAAAAGCTCGTAGTTGGATTTTGAGGAAACGTCGATTTCTGTGATGGGATACATTGTGTTTCATCTTGCAGGAAGTGTTTTTCCGATATTTTCGAAGACAGGTCTTGCGCTTTATTGAGTGAGGCTATGGATTCGGAGGTTTTACTTTGAAGAAATTGGAGTGTTCAAAGCAGGCGTTATGTAACTGAACAGATTAGCATGGAATAATAAAATAGGACACTTGTTTATTGTTTCTTCGGAAGATGATAAAGTCCATTTTGTTGGTTTATGGAGCAGGTGTAATGATTAATAGGGACAGTTGGGGCATATGTATTGCATTGTCAGAGGTGAAATTCTTGGATTTATGCAAGACGAACTAAGGCGAAAGCATTTGCCAAGGATGTTTCATTAATCAAGAACGAAAGTTAGGATCGAAGGCGATCAGAAACCGCCCTAGTCTTAACTATAAACGATGCCAACTAGGGATTGGAGGGAGCTTTATGGCCTCGTCAGGACCTTTAGAGAAATCAAAGTCTCTGGGTTCTGGGGAGTATGGTCGCAAGTCTGAAACTTAAAGAAATTGACGGAAGGGCACCACTAGGTGTGGAGCCTGCGGCTTAATTTGACTCAACACGGGGAAACTTACCAGGTCCAGACACGGGAAGGATTGACAGATTTTGAAGCTCTTTCTTGATTCCGTGGGTGGTGGTGCATGGTCGTTCTTAGTTGGTGGAGTGATTTGTCTGGTTAATTCCGATAACGAACGAGACCTCAACCTGCTAAATAAGTTGGTCGCTTTTAGTAAGTGATGTAACTTCTTAGAGGGACTACTACAGTTGCATGTAGGGAAGCTTGAGGCAATAACAGGTCTGTGATGCCCTTAGATGTCCTGGGCCGCGCGCTACACTGATTGATTCAACGAGTTTGTGCTTGCCCGAAAGGGTTGGCTAATCTTTGAATGTCAATCGTGCTGGGATTGATCTTTGTAATTTGGATCATGAACGAGGAATACCTAGTAAGTGCAAGTCATCAGCTTGCGCTGATTACGTCCCTGCCCTTTGTACACACCGCCCGTCGCTCCTACCGATTGAATGATCAGATGAAATGTTCGGATGATGTGTACGTTGCGCAAGTGACAGCGGTTATGTTAGAAGAACAGTGAATCTTATTATTTAGAGGAAGGAGAAGTCGTAACAAGGTTTCCGTAGGTGAACCTGCGGAAGGATCATTAACAAAAATATAAATATATTAAACAATATATGATAATAAAATAAAGTCTACATGTAGTGATGTAGATTTTAGGGTGCCTCTATATAAACATTATATGTGTAGCCAATGATATAGATAAATTATAAACTTTGGTAGTGGATATCTTGGCTCTTGCATCGATGAAGAACGCAGCAAAGCGCAGATAGTTAATGAATCGCAAGAATCTGTGAATCATCAAAGTTTGAACGCATCCTCGGTGTCGTAACTTTTAGTTAAGAGACCATTCTTATTTCAGAGACAGTAAATATTAAAATATCTTTTATCCTTACTTGGGATGAAAGGAAATGAGATGAACATATTGAGTATATGTCATCTCTTTAATATCGATATATGAATCATTAAGAGATATTGTTGAAATATGATATATAAACAATTTGATATTTAAATATAACATTTAATTGTCTTGTATAATTCTGTTTTAACAACCCACTTATATATATAAAACAATCTGAAATTAAGAAAGATTACCCGCAACTGAAGCATCTAAATAAGCGGAGGAAAAGAAACCAACTAGGATCCCTATAGTACCTGGGAAGTAGAAAAGCCCAAAGCCAAAATCCATGGCTGTTTTGCATGCATAGAGATGTGCTTTATAGATGTGTTGGTTGTGAAGAAGATAGAGGCTAAAATACCTTCGAACGGGTTATCATAGAGGGTGAAAATCCCGTTTTGGTCCTTATTTCACAATGCGCCAAGCCTGGCAATCGTCGAGTCGGGCTTGTTTGAGATTGCAACCCTAATGGGTGGTAAGCTCATCCAAGGCCAACATACAAGAGACCGATAGCGAACAAGCACCGTAAGGAAAGATGAAAGCATTTTGGAAAAAAGTTGAAATTAGGGCCTTGAACTCCAAAAGGGAAGGATACAACCCCCATAGAGAAGATTTGTTATATAATCGATTGTTGGAAAGATTTTGATGTGTAA
>JARBJD010000251.1:2500-111844 GCA_033064195.1 Blattamonas nauphoetae | reverse complement strand
AGAAGAGGAGGAGTAATTTGAGAATTAGGAAAAGGAGAATAATGAAAATTGGAGAATGATTAAAGAATGAAGAATAGGGGAATTTGGAGAAGAATCAGTAATATGAGAGTAGGTGAAGTTTCAGAAATATGAGAATTTGGAGAAGATGAAACAGAAGTTGTAATGCAAGAGTAACGAAAAGTAATAGACTGAAGTCCCAGACTCAACTCATTCTCGTCCCGCCTCTCCACTTCTTCCTTCTCATACACCTTCCGCTCCCTCTTATCCACTCCCGCTTCTCATGAAAACGTAAGAGAAAGAAAAAGAAGATGAGTTAACACAAACTGGGGCACCGGTCAAGGAGGTATCGGAACGTAAAAACCAAGATATTCTTTGAGACCGGTGATAATAACGCGAAAGTAAGAATGACTGTCTGGGAGAGACAGTATGCCTAAAAGTCAGAGAAAAGGTCACTATGGAAAAGAGACATACTCGGGGAAGTAATGAAAGGTATTACTTTCATTACTGGGAAACTTTCGAAATGCGAAGTGAAAAACGCACGAAGTTCATCCGAAGAGCGGATGGGGTGTTCGAGGTGATGTGAAACACAATTCGTTAAAACTCCGAATTCGGAGTCGCAGCAGTTTTTACCATGCTGCTCAGCAAAGAAACAATATGAAACTTTCTTCCCTAAAAACAGGGGGTTTTCAGAAGAAAGGAAGTAACCGAGAACATACTGGTTCCTAAAATGAGGACCAGTATCAGAGAAAACAGTGATGTGAGTTTTGGAACTATATGAATCAAGAGCAAATAAATCAGAGAGACATTCCTGAACAAAACGGTGGTCGTGTGAAAGAACAGGGGAAATAAAGTTGTGATATGATTTGGTGATAACAGAATTCTGTGAGGTGAAACAAGTGATACATAAATGAGAAATTTGTGTCTGAGAATAAAAATCGTGTCCGATTTGGTCGTTTGCAAGAGGCAAACGCCAATTTTCTTTAAAATCCATCACGATAACTAAAGAGTTATCGTCGATGTGTGAAGTGCAGTAATTGTAATAATTTCTTTGTTTTTCTGCTATTTCTTTGTGTTTTTATTGTTTCTAATTCTTTTTTTCTTTTCTGTTAATTTGTTGTTTGTTTCTTGTTTTTGTAGATGTTTGCCTCGCTCACAAATTGAGCAAAGGTCTGTTCTTTTTGTTGCTTTTTTTAGAAAATTTGTTTTTTTACAAAATGAAGAATAGGACATTTTGGTTTTGCCATCTTGAACCAATTTCTGATGAAGGTCCTTCTTTGTTGAGGAGAGGAGCCTTGGTTCTAGTTTTGGTTTGATATTTGTTGAGGTATTTGGAGATATGGTTTGGTGTTGCGAGTTCGAATGATTCAGAAGGAAGTCCTCGTCGTCTTTGTCGAGCGAGTCAAGGACCGAAGGTTCTGTTTGAGAGATTATGAAACAATGAGAATAAAGAGGGCAAACTGTTTTTCTTCTTTTTTTTACTGAGTTTCGACTGTGATTCACAGCTTGGGGATGTATTGTCCATGATGGCTTTCATCAGGACTTCGTCATCCTCAATGTTGATTTTCTGTAGACGAAAATGGAGAGTAATACAAAAGTATACCTGTTTCGAGGCCGGTCTCCGACGAGTTGGTGCTCTCGGTCTTCCATTTATTGTGTCGAAGCGGGAGTGTGCGTAATAGAAGCCTCCCTCTTCGACACGGAAGCCGAAGGTTTGTGTTTCGTGGAGACTACATACCTGCGAAACACACTGCATCAACCTAACCTTGTCATCATTATTCCTCATTTCGTTGTACAAATGAGATAATGATGACAATAATGAAGTGAATTTTGCTAAAGTGAGAAAGAATGAGAGAAAAGAGATACAAACTGTTATAATGAGCTTGTACAATCTGCCTAATTGGTATCAGTTCCCGACGACTATCCAGAGCTCGGATGAGAGGAGCTGCTGGATAGTCACTACGCTGTTTCAAGAGAAGGTCATAAATCGCCTTCCCGTGGGTACTTGTTGTCGAATCTGATTTTGAGAGGTATTCTTGCATCCTGAAGGAAATTCTTGATGGGATAGTTAGTTTTAGGTTTCTAGAGAAAATGTGTTGGGATGCGACACAAAGAGACAACAAAGGTCTCAATCAACCCACAAGTCAGTTTTCGTTCATATGTTCAACCACATCAGCTCTGTAAATCCACCTCGAACGACCCGCTTCTCCCCTCCAATCCACCTCGAATGACCCTCTTAACACCTCCAATCCACCTCGAACGACCCGCTTCTCCCCTCCAATCAACCTCGAATGACCAGCTTCCCGCCTCCAATCCACCTCGTATTGCTCTCCCTATCACTGGTGGACCTCATCTTCTCCCCCATCCCATCACAAACTTCCCTCTTCCTTCCCCCATCCCATCACAAACTTCCCTCTTCCCACCTCCACTTCTCCACAAATAGCGTCATTGGCATCATCAAACGTTGACCGCACCAATTTATGTTCCACCAGCATTGCCACATCACCGGCGTGAACTCTCCTTCTCTCGTCCATCATAACATGCCCAATCACCCTCCTCGACGAGTGTCAGTCGCCCTCCACACACGCCTTGCAGATTCTCCTGTTTGTGATTTGAATGTCGCCTTCCACTCCCAAACAGACAATCTCGACTCTATCGGACTCCACACTCTGCCAATTCCTCTCTAAGAATCGGAAATATTCGCATTTGAGCAATCTTTTGACAAATTTAAACATTGTCAGAAACCAATCACGCCTAGCGATATAAAATACCTTCAAACCCCTCGCCAAACTCTCTGCTGACTTTTGGATCGATCTCACCTCCGAAATAATTGACCAGATCTCTAATTCGCGTTTGTTATTATCCTTCCTTCCCATTTTCACTCCATTTCCTTCGTTCAGAAGAAGAACCAGTGGAAGAACTCCTCATCTCACTCCATTCATCAATTTCACTAACAAAACCTCCCCAAAAGTCCTTTCAGCTCTTCAAACATTCGCAATTCCCCAAAGCGGCCCTTATTTGGACTCACAAACTCTCAGTCACGCACAAACATCACCTGATCTTCTCGTCTTGATGTTCGAGTACTCTTTCGGCTTACAGACACAGGAAGTGGTAGAACTGCTCACATTCAAGACATTTGAGCTCCAACTCCTGTTTGAGATAGTAGACGAAGAACTACACCAAACCCACTCCATCTCTTCTTCCATACTCTTTCTCAACCACTCGGAAGAAATTGTCAAACCATGTGGAGATGACAGCAATACCATCTCATTTATCGCTCAAATTCTCACTCTCGGCATCACAAACTCCTCCGACATCGTCGCAGAGTATTCATCAGCTGGTCAGATCACATTTTCCAAGTCTATGCTCGAGCTCGACAAAACTAACGAAGTATTTGAACAATTGGTACAACTAGTGGCTATCAATCAAGATCAGACAGCGTCAAGCTTCCTGTTCTTTCGTTCAGTCCTCACTCGGCCGTGTAGTGGTAGTGCTTCACTGACCTTGACCCGAACCAGCTAACACTTACAAAACTGATCTACTAAACAACAACTCGTTCCTTTCCATCCTCCTCACCCTAATATCTCTACGACCGACCTAGGCTCCAGATTTCACGACACTTTTGTCAGCCTGAGCAAGCTCCTAATGTTCACGGTTTTGCCTCTTTCTCTGGACTATTGTTCGAAAACAGATGGGAGGACTTCATCCGGGTGAACGAAGCGATCTTGGCTGTCGTCGAGCGAGTTCAACGAAAGACCAGACTTGATGGGTCGGAATTAGCCTTTCCACCGCTCATTCGAGCCGACATCCTCTCTGAAGTCACCAGTACCCTTCTGAAAGTGGTTAAAAAAGACAGAAGAACATACACACAAACGTGTGTCAACGGGTATCCAATCATCTCTAACACTCGACATCATCCCGGAGAAATATGAATCGCTCTTCGTACTATCTGTTCCGCTTCTGCAACGATCTATTTCGTTCCTCCTGCACGTTTGGCCCGTATTCACTTCACATGTCGAAAGGGAACCCACAACAGTTTCTTCGATCGTGTCATTGCTCAGATTTGTGTCTCTGCTTCAAAATTTGCAACTGACCTTGACTGGAATCAAGTCTTTCGTCCACATCTTCCACACTCTTCTCCATTCAAAGGATCCCCGCCTTTGACATCTCTTCCAGTTTCTTGTCTCTTTTCCGACGTGCCCAACATCAACCCGAAGCGGGTGTGGGTTTTTCGACCTCACACACTCTCTCCTCGACGGAAAGAAGGCGTTTCTGCACCCTGTCGTTTCTTTTGACTCGCTGCTCGCTGCCAACCCCAATCTCCCTCTTCTGCCCTTCTCCACTCTACTGCAACGGAGATAGGCGAACATAGTGTGTGAGACGGGAGAGGTGGATTGGTGTGTTGTGTATGCTGTTTCTGCAGTTAATGTTGTCGACCAGAAAGCGACGAGAGACAAGGAAGATCGAGAGTGCGTTTGTGTAGATGTTTTAAGATCTATCTGACGAATGACGATTTGTATGAGCAGTTAGAAGAGAAGATGAGCGAAGAGAGACGAAATAGAAGTACAGAATTCCAAACCAGCCGCTGAACAAGAAGAGCCAAAAGAACAAGCTGATGACGACAACGAACCATTCCAATCTCATTCCTGACGGATGGAAGGAACCGATGTGGTCATGGTTGAGGAGGGAGAAAGGGATCTGCAGATCAAGATAACGCCTTTCATGATCTGACTCCACCTCTCCAGCAACACCTCCTCACAAAATGCCCACAGAACGGATTTGATTGCAGTGACACAGAGCCGATATTCTTTTTGCATTTCCGTCGTTTTCTGGTTTCAACGCATATCTATCCAGCAATTCTTATCGCATGTTGTTATCGTCGATTTCTCTTTCCTTCTTCCTTTTTTCAATATAGTCGTCTCGAAATAGTGATGCACATAATACAACCTACACCACAGTCAATCAGAGAAGTCCAGTTGAAATGAAAAGGTGGAGAAACATGATGGTCACCACTATTCCAATTAAAAATGAAAAGTGTCCTTGTTCAGAACTCCCAAATTTAAGAAACCAGAAAGGAGCATTCACCAAGCAATGTAAAAGTGATCGTTGTGTGTTTATCTTCAGATGTTGTGGAGTTTGAGAAACGAAGGGAATCGATGAGCCTGGCTGAATCATAGCGACAGAAACGGCGAGGTTGGGAAAGAGGTATGTGAAGATGAGCAGGAGTGCTGTTTTGCCAATAAAAGAAGGCACACATAAAGGTTAAACGACAACAAACATCGAATCAAATCCTCCCTCGCTCATCACAGCAGTCGCAACTGAATATTGGAAAATTTATCAATTACGATGAACCAGATTGCTGAAGAGATAGAAATAGCGATGAAAAGGGAAACAAACGTCCGATTATCATTATTGTCGATTGATCACGATCCGGTTTGGACTGAAAAGTTCAGCATGTGTAATATGATGTCTTATTCTGACTATGAATCAGACCATGGACGACCAATCAAACAGAACATGTTGATTGAGTTCTGTTCACCGAGATCGCTTGAACGGAGTGTTAAGGTTGAATGAAGTTGCTGGCGGATGGAGATAAGTTGGATAGCGAGGAGGGAGAAGTGGATACCCTCCTTCCAAAACCCGTCACTTTCCAAAACCCGTCACACTTTTGACGGGTCATCTTTTTGTTGTTTCCACCTCTCATTTTCATCTCAAAATTGTTTTTATTCAACTTTTTTTTGAAATGAAATCAATTGAAAACAAATTGAGAAAAAAGTCGGGATAGTAATACCTCCTTGTTCTGGTCAAGGTGATCAACCCTGAATTTTGTTGTGGGTGATCCTTCTCGACCAGTTATCGTAAAGACCTCTCGTTTTCACTAAATCGAATGTTTTGGTGGAATTGAAGCTTTTCTGCCATTTTCATTCTTTTCTGAACAACTCTTAATTCTCAACTTTTTCCAAAACCTCGTGTTTTCGACAGTTTACACACAAATTTGGCATCTATCTTAACTTTTTGAAGAAATTATCATTTGACCAAGAGGATGATGCTCTCCGAATGATTTTTACAAAAATTTGTGACAAGTGAAGAAGTTGTAGTGACTGAAAGGTTGCATTTTTGATCGTTGGGCGCAAAATGATGAAAAGACGGAAATGTCTGTTGCTTAAAAAGATTGAAAATGGCAGAAAGCTTCAATTCCACCAAAACATTCGATTTAGTGAAACGAGAGGTCTTTACGATAACTGGTCGAGAAGGATCACCAACAAAAGGGTTGATCACCTTGACCAGAACAAGGAGGTATTACTATCCCGACTTTTTCTCAATTTGTTTTCAATTGATTTCATTTCAAAAAAGTTGAATAAAAACAATTTTGAGATGAAAATGAGAGGTGGAAACAACAAAGATGACCCGTCAAAAGTGTGACGGGTTTTGGAAAGTGACGGGTTTTGGAAGGAGGGTACCGCAGTAGTCTTTGGTTTATTTTGACCAGCAGCATGTTTTGTTTCGGATTTGTGAGAGAAATAGGCGATCGATCTTTCTGCTCTCAGTGTTCTTTTGGTTTCGCTCTTCTTGTCTGTTCCATCACTCTCCTCTCAAAATACCACGGTGAGAAAACACGATCACCGTCCAAGCGTGTTTCTTGTATAGAGTACGGATTCTGGCCAAGCGGAGGATAATCACAGATATTGTCGCTTCTACATTATCAAAAGATGAGCATGCGCATTGTTCACAACAGCAATCAAATCCTCGTCGCCTACAGCCTTCCCCTCGCCCTCCTTCTTCCGCCACGTTTTCAGCGCTGTCATTGAGAGAATCTGGAGGATTGCCTGCTTTGTGATTGGGACACCAGCGTGGGCGAGAGAGGTCAGGAAGGCAAAAACAGTGCAAATGTCGTTGTTCGACGGCTTCTAACCTGTTTTGGGAAAATGATGGGATTTGAGAGAGAGGGGCAGTGAAAGGGAAGAAGAGAGATACCTGAATAGTTTGTCAATTGTATGCAAAATAGTCGCGTCTCGAATCGTTATCAGAACAGCGATTAATGCGAACGGTTGACTTTCTTTTTCGCTACGGAACGTGAGATCGTTTTCAAACGGTGGTAACCGGGTGCGCAACAAGTTGTTCATCCCCGACGAGGTGCAATGAAGAGTAAACCCCATGTGGACCAACAAAGTCGAGAAGAGTGATTCGATTCTTCGGTTTCGGATGACAGTTTGGGGGATTGGTTCCCTGAACGAGAACAATGACAGAGTACAAGTTCAACAGGGGACGATCATGGAACCAATCCTGGGTGGATGTGAAATGGCGGGAGTGTAGGCTACATTTCATTTGTACGAGATTGATGAGATGGGATTTTGAGATGCTCCAAAAGTCGAGAGTGGGAAAGATAATCTGGTCACAATGGATCGTGCAGAGACGCAAGGAATTGTGTGGAGAGAGGACGGTCGAAGATGTGACAGTCAAAGACAGTCGCGTTGAGAACGACGAACCTAAATGAGCAACCCACTTCTAGAAGAGTGGAGGCGATCGCAGAATCTGTTCATCTGTACCAGCAATCAGAGTATTCCAAACATCGAAGGGGAGTCCACGGAAATGAGTTGGAGTCATTCCAGCGAGGTAGTTTCGATGTGTCATTTGAGATTGAATCGTTCACAGCCTTCACACATTCAATCCCAGTTTCTGTGAGATTGAGAGACAGCTGTTGACAAGATAACTCCCATAAGAGCCGCTCTTTTCGTGTTTCATCTTCTGTTCGAGTGTGTCTTCGAAGCCTTCCGAAAACAGAGATTACATCATCCGTTGTCCAGATTGGGCCGCTTCTGTGTCGGCTCTCATCTAGTCTCCGAGTGCAACGGTGAAGCTACGGAGAGGAACCCAGAGACGATCCATCCCATGAATAGAGTAACTTCAACCAATCAAGACAAGAATTATTCAGTTAGGGACAAACAATGGATTTCAGGAGGAATTGATTGTGTGAGGTCTGGATTGAATGCCACTATTGACACATTTGGCAAAAATGACGAAAAACGAAAAACAGAGGAATTACAGTCTGTTTCAAAAGATCTCCAACTGTTGCAAAAATTGAGATTTGTTTCAAAAGATGGATGATCGACTCGATACTCTCTCCCATAATACTGCTTTTCCAGTCTGGACCCCTTTCCGAACCAGACTTTTCTCTTTTTCGTGTGTATTGATAGACAGATAATGGCAGAAAAGATGGTCTGTCTTCTTTGTAGAGAAAGAAAAACACATTTTGTTGAGATTTTCTGACATTTATTCTCTTTCATTTTTCTGGCTCTCATTATTCTTCTCTTTCTCAGAAAGGCCTCGATCCTTCATCAAAATGAGAAATTACTCGGTGGTTTGCATTTTATTCATTGTTACATTCATATGATGTGAAGTGATGCACTCCTCCCTTTCGCATCATCACTTGGCCATTTTTATCGATTTCTCACTCTTTTCTTGTCATTATTTTCCATAGTATCACCTTCTAGGCGCCATTCCGAATGATCTTACAGATTTTTATTGAACAACAAGCTCACAATCAGCACAAAACACATGTTCCGACTCTCTCTCTTCACAGCGATTTGATCGGATTTCCACATGTTTTCTCTTTCATTCTCATACTTTTACGCAGATATTTTAACTAATTCTTGCGAACTGATCAGTTGTCCAAGACGTGCCTTCTCGAGTTCTCCAAGTCGTCTCCACACTGCCAATATCCATCTTGAAAGTCCATTTTATTTTCCTACGCGTCCATTCTATTCGAGTCTTCTCTGACCTCTTTTTCATCGCCGTTTCACTCCCTATTTGTGTCTCAACTGCCGCTGGACGACTTCTTTTTTTAACTCTTTTTCCTCTTGACAGAAATAAAAACACAATGGACCCAAGGTGGAATGGAGAGTCTGTATTGTGATGAAGTGATTTGATCGATGTGAAAAAAATGTGATGAAGAGAGATCTGACGAAAAGGGTTTGAGATTCCAAGCGTCACCGTACGAACGTCACATGGTCTATTGATGAGAAACAGGGGGCAGGGATGTGTCGATGTGACGAAAAGGTCAAGTTTTTATCGATAACCAATTTCATTCAAAAGATTTGATAAAGGCTTTTGTGAAGCGGCAGTTGAGACACAAATAGGGAGTGAAACGGCGATGAAAAAGAGGTCAGAGAAGACTCGAATAGAATGGACGCGTAGGAAAATAAAATGGACTTTCAAGATGGATATTGGCAGTGTGGAGACGACTTGGAGAACTCGAGAAGGCACGTCTTGGACAACTGATCAGTTCGCAAGAATTAGTTAAAATATCTGCGTAAAAGTATGAGAATGAAAGAGAAAACATGTGGAAATCCGATCAAATCGCTGTGAAGAGAGAGAGTCGGAACATGTGTTTTGTGCTGATTGTGAGCTTGTTGTTCAATAAAAATCTGTAAGATCATTCGGAATGGCGCCTAGAAGGTGATACTATGGAAAATAATGACAAGAAAAGAGTGAGAAATCGATAAAAATGGCCAAGTGATGATGCGAAAGGGAGGAGTGCATCACTTCACATCATATGAATGTAACAATGAATAAAATGCAAACCACCGAGTAATTTCTCATTTTGATGAAGGATCGAGGCCTTTCTGAGAAAGAGAAGAATAATGAGAGCCAGAAAATGAAAGAGAATAAATGTCAGAAAATCTCAACAAAATGTGTTTTTCTTTCTCTACAAAGAAGACAGACCATCTTTTCTGCCATTATCTGTCTATCAATACACACGAAAAAAGAGAAAAGTCTGGTTCGGAAAGGGTCCAGACTGGAAAAGCAGTATTATGGGAGAGAGTATCGAGTCGATCATCCATCTTTTGAAACAAATCTCAATTTTTGCAACAGTTGGAGATCTTTTGAAACAGACTGTAACGTACAGGGTGGCCCAGAAGTAACCTGGCGATATGGGCCGATCAATCTCAAAGAACAATTGATTCATGAATCAACAATCTTTCTCCTCTTCATGAGGCTTCTCCTTTTCGTTTCCGATCATTTTAAGTCTGTCTTGTCGGTGATCAGTCTCTACATACAAATAATCTGTAAATCGGGCCATCTTTCGACAGCGTTTTTTCTGACAACTGGGCATCATTTCCAATCAATGAGACACGTGAGATGATAGAAATATACAATTAAAAGCCTCGCGAAGATGAAAAAGATTGTTGATTCATGTATCAATTGTCGTTCGAAGTTGATCGGCCCTTATCGCCAGGTTACTTCTGGGCCACCCTGTAAAATAACTCGAGTATCCGCTATAAGAAGACTGTGCTGCATCACTGGCCAGGAAACGAGAAACGATTGGGAGACAGCCGAAAGAGGGGAGTTGGTGGACGGCGATGAGTGTTCGATTGATTTTTGTTCGACTCCGTGTTCTAAGTGTTGTTCAGCTGACAGCGACACGTGCTGTTTGATCCAGCTTCCCAAAAGTGTGGAGACATCGCATCATCCTTGCTGTTCGGCCAATTCGGAGTGAAAGTGTGGGCGAGGCCTTTCAGCGAGTCTCCGAGATTGTCGGAGAATGCGGAGCAGGTTTATGATATGGGCATGAAGGGAAGGAACATTGCACGTCCAAATGGGAGAAAGGAGCGATTGTGGCCAGTTGTGAAGTGATAGATCGTTTTGGGTTGTTCAACATCGGCGAGAATAACCTCAATCTTCACAACAAATGAGCACAAGAGCAGTTGATGGCTGATGTGTGGGTGTAGAGCAGTTCAATTCGTTGGTATGTTCCGAGATTGGAGCGATGTCAAATCGAAGCCTGCCCATCGCTGGTCGGGCATCTCATCAGAACTGTCGGTGTGCATGTGCTCCCAAATGGCCCTCCCACACTTCCGAGCAGCAATCTATAAATGTCACTTCGTCCGCGTGAGTAGTGTTCCACTCTTGTCGAGTCCTTCGCACAATCCTATCTCTCACCATCCATGCCATCTCTATCACCGAAATCAACAGAGAATGGACACGCATGGCCTAACCACTGCAAGATCGGTCGAATCTGACGGGATAGAAGAATCGGATAGAAATCAAGACGAAAGGCAGAAATGACGCACAAAATTGTAGAATCAAGAAATCAATGGCATGAACGGAGTGAACAACACACATGAAGTTGTATCCGTCAATCAGAACGGAGAGAAGAGAAACAAGAAATCACTGTGTTGTAGTTTTGAAAAGCGGTAAATCACTCCACCCACATTGCCCAATCCAAGATCAAGCAAGTCCATCTCACTCTCTTTCAGTATCCTTCACGAAAGACAAGTGTGGTCAAGTTCTGGCAAGTCAGATCTTTCATTTCCGGTGCGATTGGGGTTGGTCTTTGCTGTCGAGCGATTCTGTCAATTCCGAACGACGTTTCTTGCACAAAAACAGTGAACTTGAAAGAGAACAAAAACGAGAGAAGCAAACACCGATTCTGACAGATTGGGAAAGACCAGAAACATAAAGCTGGCCAGCTTGCCCATTCATGAAGAATTAGACTGTTCGAGGTGTCGATTCCATGTCCACCTACATCCACACACAAGCTCCTTCCTTCAAATGTGAGTAGTTTAACGGCAGTTCAGTGACGCGACGGGTGGATGGTGTCTTGAGGTTGATTCGACCAGTCGATGAAGAGAGTGAGAGAGAATCTGGAGATATGAGGAAAAGGGAGACAAACTCTTAATATTACATCCAATGATTTCATCCACTTCGGTGTCAGGTGTAGTTGAGTCGAGAAGACCAATGAAGATTTCTCCAGGGTAGGTTGACAACGATGAAGAAGAAAACGAGAAACAATCGGTTGCGGGAAGAGAGAGAATCGTCATAGTGACGGATACAATTCCCGTTGTGACAGGGTCTCCAATGAGAATCAAGCTGGTGTTGGTAGATCTTTTCGGAGTGATGGCACCTGCTGTACGAGTGATGATCGAGGAGCGCACGATGAAGTGGGAAGGAGCAGTGAAGAGTAGTGGAGGTAAGGCCATGAGTTAGATCGGGAAATGAATAGTTCCTTTGAAACCAGATGGAATGTGAATAATGTGGAGATACGAACTTTCAGAAACTTTTGAACCAGTTTCATCGATGAATGATGATTGAAGAGAGGATTGGAAGCTTGATACGAAGATGGATTTCGCTCGATGAAGCTCTGTTTGTTCTGTCCAGGAAGGTCATCACCACTGCGACCACAGTCGAGTGAGGAGATGACAATAGAGTGGAAATACTCTAAACAAAGCCAGAAGGCGATCTGGCTGAAGCATGAACGATCCAGTCGAAGAAGGAACAAGGTCGATAACGAAGTTCGCTTCTTGTTCTGATTGTTTCCATGTTGGTTCGAGTTTCTTCAAAATTGGACAGCTCTGCCTTGAAGGGCTTCATCAAACAGGTGTTCAGCTTACACAAGGGCAACAAGCGAACAGTAAATTCTCGATTTGTCCTCAATCGACAATTGTGCGTTGAGATCGAATGTGAGGAATGGTTCACGTTCTGACATGATTATTCCATCTGCTTCAGAGTTTTTGGGCATAATAGAACGATGTGGATTCAATTGATGAGGACATTCTTCTTGCATCGTTGATGACGGATCGATCATGCCCTTCTCTCATGATGATCCTCCATGAATCAAGGGCAGCATACAAAATCACAACACGATACGTCTCTCCACAATATGCTAGACACCACGTTGGACGAATGTTGAGCAAAAAAGGATGGAACTCTCTGAAAGGACAGAATGATGAAGATAACAGGATAAATGTGTGATGAAGTAACATAGACTTCTAAAAGTCGTCGGGAGGGTTGAGTGAGTCCTCATCCTCCATATTCGCGGCAGTTTCCGGCGCAGTGATGTCCAAAATATGGCCAATTGGGACAGCGTCTGTGATAATGCCCATGTGGTCACAGCCACGGTACGTGTGGAATTCGACAAGCGAGGTGTCTCTCCACTTGCGGAGGACTGCGAAAGATGAGAAAAGAGTGGAAAATCAGGCGAGGGAAGGGAGAGCGAAAAGAATGGTAAAAAAGGGCACAGAACGAGAATGAACGGAAATAAGACACACCACTGAGTGAAACAATCGGGACTGTGCCGTCGCCATCCACGTAGTAATCAGAATGCGTGTCCGACCACCTGCGCGGATTGGTGGCATTCAGAATCACACCAGCAGTGGTTGTGACACCTAACGACGACGAAGAAGCGCAGAAAGAAGGAGACACGAATGATTGGCAGATAAGGCAACAAAAATAGAGAAAGATGGAGAGAGTGGGAAGGGCAGAAACATGGATAAACACAGACCAATCGAGTACATCACGTGTGTCATCACCTTCGGCTTGACGAGAGGCTTGTCGGTGATGTTTCGAGTGTGTTGGATGTCTGTCTTCAAACCGGCCTTACCTCCCTGGTCGAATGTCCACGTCCGGTTCTTCATTGTGATGTTGCGCATAATGTCGCCTTTGCAAGCAGAGAGATGGGAGAGGGGAGAGTGGGTGAAGGGAGGATATGTTGGAGGGGAGGAGGGGAGAGGACTGTGGATGTTTTGAAGATGAAAGAGAAAACAGTGAATATAATGGAAGATGGAGTGGAAAGCATACTTTTGAGCTGGCCAACGACATAATTGTCGTCGAAGGTGTTCTTGCTGGGGATCATCCAGTGCAGACAGCCGCAATCTTGCGTCAGAATGTTGATTGTGGACTCCCCGAACTGTGACGGAAAGAACGGTAAAGATTGAACGAAGATAACAGAAGAACAGCGTGAATCATCAATCATCCCAAAAATAACGTTCATCTCTCCCTGCACACCCACGGGAACATCCACTTTCTTGGCGACGCTGAAGAACCAAACGCCATCGGAGCACCGCCGAAGGGAGCACCCGAAGAGATGACAACAAGATGTAAGCGTCGATCCAAGACTGATCAACGATGCCACTGGTAACAAAGCGGTGGGTGACGATGCCACAAGCACTGTGTCCGCCGAGCACGACCTTGTTCTTGCTATTGCTGCAAGAAATTAGGGAGAGTGGGACACACACGCGGAAGGCCGTTTCGACAAGTTTTTTTAAGATCCTGGTCATCAGCTGAGGCAGCGTGGTCGAAGACATTGATGAGTCTCCAATCCTACGAACCAAGACTAGCAGAGAACAAATAAAGAATAAAACCGAAAGAGAGATATACGGGGACTAGCGTACAGATCCTTGCGCTCGACATAGTCCGCTTCTGAGAGAGTTTTCATCAACGTGTTGAATGTCTGCGTGAGCTTGCCCAGTCTGCTGTCACAATAATTGACCCCATCCACAAAGAAGAAGGAGAGTGGAGAAGATATCTGGAGGAAGGGAAGACAAGGAAGGAGGAGGAAGGGATGAGAATGAAGGGTTGATGATTGGCACGGGCAGAAAAGGTGCGTTCGATGACAGTGGTTGAGCACTACAAGGAGGGTTTGCTGGGAGAGAGGGATAGAGGAAAGGAAAAATGTGACAAAAGGTCTGAGAAGCAGAATATCTGAGATTGAGGTGAGATGACGAAATAGTGAGAACAGTCTGTGTCCAGGATACTGATGGCTAATTAATTCATGACTACACTGCCGTAGACAGACAGCGAAATCGTGAAACGCCCTTTCCAGAAAAGCTTGGACAGAATATCACTATTATGGTTCGATCAGACTCCTTTTCAGAGAAGAACGATCATGGAGATCAGAACATCAAGAATCTCAATTAAAAAATACATATCATTTATGATGAGTAGCGGACAGACAGAGCACCAGATCCTGAGGACAGAGGACAGAGGTCTTGTCCGATTCGGAAACTCGGCTTTTCCTGCACTTATTTCGCCTGAAATCACCTTCTCTCAGCTCGCCATACACTCCTTGTCTCCATTCTGACCTGAACAATACCAAAGAAATCATTAGAAGACCTGAAAAGATGATTTCAAAACCCACAATTGTGTCTTGTCTTTTTCTGACACTATAGTGAACTTTATCCTTCAATATTCGATTGTATGTGTCGTGTGATGTTAAAAATGGCGGAAAAGTGCATGAAAATCGTTTTGGTGACGAATCACGAGCTGTAGGGACTCTGTCCTACAAACTCCTAATTAGGAGTTAAGAGGACGATCGGCCCAAGAGAGGACAGAGTAGGACAAAATCGGACAAGCACCTTATATTCAAACTGGAACTTTCTCTCAATTAGTTCATCCAACTTCTGCAGGAATCTCAAAACAGGACAAATCGGACATGTCCTGTCCTGTCCTGTCCTCTGATCTGATCAACACACCCATCGCATCATGTGAGAGTCCTCTCTTTTCTTTCAGGATCTCTTATCACGTTATTTGACTTCAAATATCCATTTAATACTATCCTTGTCTGACTTTCAGTCATTTTCTTCTTTGTAGAAGTAAAATTCGTGGAGATCCGCTCGACTGAACATTCACTCTCCTCTTCTCTGTCCATGACTACAAACTCCTTTGATAGATGCAAATCTCGCAGTGATCGTTTGCACTTCCATTCTTTTTACCATTTTATCTGTGTTTTTCTGTTCATTAGTTTGGAATAGATGTCTTATTCAAACTCGAAATGGTTATTGATGCTTTTCCAAAATCAATCGTTCGATTCATCTTCTTTTATAAATCTGTTGTGACTGGCCACATCTTTCACTTTATTCACTCGCCATTCGACAATAAGTTGCCGATCCTCACCATCCTCTCGTCCACCTCATGAAAATCGTCCACCAATTGATGGCAATGTCACAATTCAACAACCATTCTTCTTCATCCTGCAATGCCCAGGGCAAATGAGATCACCGATCACGGAACATAGCTCTCCCAAGGACCAAAAAATGCACGCATCCTCACGTCATTGAATGAAGACCAACATCTCTTCTCACTTCACAGCAGCTCACTATCAATGCGCTTCTCACAGCACATAACGCAACCGGATACAATTTCCCTGATAGCATCTTCTCTGACAACGACCGAAGAGAAGAGGCTCGTTTCTTCATTTGGACCCCCGATTTTGTCCTGTCCTTTATATCACCACCTGGATGATGTTTCACAAACGACACTTAACCTCGTTTTTCCTCTGATAGTGAGCTCAGACATGAAAGACAACATGGACACAATCCCATCGACTATTCTCTGCAACAAGCTGATATCAGCTTTTACCAGCCTGTCCCACGGTCGAGCCACAATTGGTAACCGTCTCGACTTGTGTTTCGAACAATCTGACCGGACCTGACCCAACCACGGCCACCCAAAATGGTGTGTCGTCATGGACAACACTTCTTTTTGGGACGGCGACAGAAAAAGTGTAGAGTCTACTTCATGAAAGCATAATATCAAATATCAACGGCGACGGGCGTTTCATCGTCCAGAACTCGACTTTCACAACATCAACTGCTTCAGACACTGAATGCTGTTTCACCAACTGCTAAACCACATCCATATCTCACTCATTTCATCACCGCACCCCTTCTATTTCTGACATTAGGCACTCTCCTCATCACTCCGCCATAAACATATTCTTTAAGATCGCACTCATCCACCTGATCCACGTTGAAATATGTCTACTATTCGGTCTTTTTCATCACTGCTCTGAAAGATTATGTTTTATGTCATTTGGCTTCGGAAATAAGACCATCACCCATCCTAGATCTATTCTTCGTGATGAAGGAAAACAGCGATTTGAAAACGAGGAACATCTGTGAGAAGATGACAAAGAATTTGTCGATCAGGAGAAGTTGGGGAAAAGACATCAGGAAGAGAACGAGAGACATGTCGGGGAAGAAGACAGGATTGTTGGAGAGAATGTACTGGACGAATCAAGCTGTGGGGGCAGTGTCACGTTCTCTGCCTCTTCTTTCCCAAATTGTGAACCAACAAGCTCGTCTCTCATCGACACCACACGGTCTGGACCAACATTTCTCCTTCGTTCATCACATGAACTCTGAACCAGCCTCGCTCTCTCGATGTGTCGATCCTGTTGTCGGTTTCTCTCACAATCACTTCTCTCTGCTTCAAAATATCTCCGACCACTGCAGAGAATGGAATGGGCGCCATTATCATCATGGCAGGCCGGTTGAACGTTATCTCGTTTTCTTCCACTGCGAATGAATGTGTAGTCTTTCATGATCTGTCACAGACGACGTCCGCCACCCCGACACTTCTCACCTCTCATCAGAGTTTGCGGAGCTGCGAGTGGAACAATCAGCAGTGGTACAACAGGAAACATTCACAATGCCGACTTCACGGTGTCTTCTGCAGCGAATGGAGGAGAAAACTCCGCCATACCTACAGATGGACGGCTCTCCATCCGAACATCATTGACTGCGTGCACAGCCCCATCGAATGGGGAGCGACATTCTCAACCACGTCTCTCGTTCGATTCGAAGATTGTGAACACTGCCCAATCAGGAAAATTCCTCTTCCCTTCAGTGTGTCTGGAGTATGTCGTTGCTGGCATAGGAACGATCGAAACGAAGGGAGAAACAGTTGAGATCAACGCATGCGATGTCAATATTTCCACATCAACAACAATCACACCTGCACTGTTCACAACAAGATCCTCAGCCATGACAGCCACAACCACGTTTCGAGATCCTCAGAAGGGTGTTCCTTCAATGCCAAGTTGTGTGGTGGAGAATGGGTCAGCGACTTCGTCTTCACACCCACCAATGGGACACACAGATGGGACATGGCCGAGGAGCGAGTGAGATGTGTGGGATTATACCCGCCTGTTCCATTATCTCCACGATCGCCAGCTCCTTCCTCCCCACGATCGTCAGCTCCTCCCTCCCCACGATCGCCTGCTCCATCCTCCCCACGATCGTCAGCACCTTCCTCCCCACGATCGTCAGCTCCTCCCTCCCCACGATCGTCAGCTCCTCCCTCCCCACGATCGCCTGCTCCATCCTCCCCACGATCGTCAGCTCCTCCCTCCCCACGATCGTCAGCTCCTTCCTCCCCACGATCGCCAGCTCCTTCCTCCCCACGATCGTCAGCTCCTCCCTCCCCACGATCGCCAGCTCCTTCCTCCCCACGATCGTCAGCTCCTTCCTCCCCACGATCGCCTGCTCTATCCTCTCCACGATCGCCTGCTCTATCCTCTCCACGATCGCCTGCTCCATCCTCCCCACGATCGCCTGCTCTATCCTCTCCAGGTTTCTTACGTTCAATGGATGAAATCAACCGTATTCTCACTCGATCGTGTGCCGTCTGTCCCGACCCAGCTTAAGAAAGTGTTTTCAAATAGATGGAGTTTGCTTGCTTCGTCACAAGTCCATCCGGACCCTTCTAACATCTTTTTAATTCTCTCTTCCGTAACATTTCATCGGAAACAAGAGTGTTCGAGATGAGTCTTTTGTGATCAACCCTCAATATAATTTTCCTCATCGAAGTCGTTGGTTTTCAGGATTTTTCACAAAACCAAGCCAATATTCATCCTAAAATGCAATATTATCATTGGAAATAACAAAAAATCGCAAATTTCTCTCATTTTCAGAATAGGACAAGAAAAAGTGGAGGACGGACAGAAAGCGAGGAGGACAGGACAACTACTCATCATAACATATCATCTCAATTCGTGAAGGATTTACGAATTTTAGGAAAGTGTCCTTTTCGGTTGAGACCTATGATGTCAAAAATATTGTCCCACTTGGCTCCATGCGACTTTTGGCTCTTCGGCCATATGAAAACTGAATTAAGGGGTTTGATCGTGGATTCTGATGAAGGTATTCTTGAGGCTGTGTACACATTCATGAGAGCACAGAAAGCTGAAATGAGGAGAAAGGTGTTCCGAAAAATGATGGCACAGTGTGAAGACGTAATAAGGAACGAGGGACGGTACTGAGCTTTGTCATTCAATGGGACGATCGAGCCGCCCCACCGACGGGAAACTCCATTTCACAATTATCGTTTTTCTGATGCGTTTTTTGATAAAAACCGTGGTGGCAAAAACTAAAGTTGTGAAATGACCGTCGATCGCCCAAAAATTTATCGGCAAGGACCAATTCCCATACCTGTAGGGTCTGGAAACATTTATCAATGGGAGAGATCTCTGGGACATGTGATCAGAGGCCATAAAGTGTTCAACTCATGATCTGGCTCTTTCACCTTTATTTCCTTTCACATCTCCATGCATCTGGTTCGCTTCCTATCGACCAAAATATTCGAAATCCAAGCAAAAATCATGGAAATTTCGCGGAGGTGGCATCTTCAAATACAAAAATCTATCGATTCGTTCCTCCGAATTCAAACCAAACCAATCTCACTGCCAGCAGTAACGCTGTCAACCATACTGTTTTGCGAATGTACGATGTCCTCCGACTCCCTGATCAAAGCGACTACGATTATTCTATTGCTCTTGGACGACAAGCTCTCGCCATCACCAACAAGCACCGCGCCAACAAAAATAAATCGCCACTTTTGTATTGGCACCCTCTGATGCATCATCAGTGTTATTTGCATGACCAATATATGGCGACACAAACAAACATCAGCCACGACAACAGAGAAGCACGCTGCAACCTCTACTGGTCAAGTGGTGGCTCCGGTACTTGTCGAGAAAATGTTCTCTATCGATATCATGGGACTTCTACGGCGTACGAGGGAATGGTTCAATGGTTTAACTCGGAGGGCCATCGCAAGAATATTGAAGAAGCAACAACTAACGCTGCAGCCATCGCGTTTCATCATGCTTCGGCGTCGGCAGCATTTCCCATCTATGGATGCCAGATGTTCGTTGAGTTTGGTACCAAAGTCACTGACGATCCGTATGTGAAGCACACAATGTACGCTTGGACAGACGGACTCATCGTGCCTCAAATCACAGGAATCCAAATTCTCGAGAATAGTGGAGGATCATCTGCGACGATTACAGCTGTTGGACGTGCATTCATCACTGGGACGTTCGACGCCGTTTGTACCAATCCGTCCGGAACGGAGTTTAAATTCACGCTGACCTTCTCAAATACAACACAAGGATCCAACACCAATGTTCCCATTGGGTCCGGTAAGATCCAGTCTGGCGTCAAATACACAATGAAATCTGTGATGACGACCACTCGCGTCGTGTTCTGTCAGAATGTCACTTTCCAACTCCCAACGGAAATCCAACCGTGAAAAGCATCACAGCCACCAATCCAACAACCAGCGTCGACTCCACCGAACTTCAGATTGTGGGAACGAATCTTCTCATCGCTGGAACATACACAGTTGTTCTCAAAAACACCATCACCCTCACGTTTGAAGGGCCAACACTCACGGGAAGCAGCACGACACTCGTCAAAGCGAGCGGGACAGACGCTGTTCTGGCCTTCTCAACGACTTATAAGGTCACGAGCATCACCCACAGCTCGGGAAAGACAATCACGCATTCCTCGCCAAATGTCGCTGTTCCTGCCACTCGCACCCATGTCATCGAAAACCATCCGAAATCGTATAATGTCGATCCGACATATTTCATTTTGACGTCATTGGGGAGGGTTCACAGGGAAGGTCGTAAAAATCAAGGTCAACAACATCAACATCTCCTGCAATGTTCAGAGCACGACATTAGCCCAAAGCGGTCCAATTAAGGTTGATGGAACGAATGTGAAGTACGAAGCGGCTCACTTCACTGACGGGGCGTGGATGGACGGCGTCGCAATCCTTTACGCAGCCCGAACCTACACGTCGCCCAGAGCCCCTTCCACACGGCCCGTTGTCAACGAGATCACGTTGCAGCTGAATTCTGATCCGAACTTCCTTGATATGACCCTCGTCGGCTGGTTCCTCCCGACGACTGGGACATTCACAGTTGTGCTCGACAATAAAATCAATGTGGAGATCGCGGCCAAGACCAACCTGACGTCACAGACGACAAACCATCGTCGTCCTACATCGACACCCCACCCGCCCCAGCAATTCCTGCGACAGTAACATCGGTGTCGTCGACGCTGACAACAGACAAGAAAGGGATGGTTTTGACAGTGAAAGGGTCGAATCTGCCGACGACGGGAACATTCACAGTGAAGTACACGAGTGGAACAACGCAAACCGCGACGATGTCAGGGTCGTCGTCGACGTCGAGTGGGAACAGTGGGACGATTGGTATTTTCCCGACTGGAGCAGTTTCGTATGGAACGAAGTACACGATCACATCGATTGAGCATTCGACATATTCGCTGAGTGGAACGACGGGGCAGACATTCACGGTTCCGAAAGGTCCTGCTCGTGTGACTGGTGTGACAGTGTCGAATCTGACGGACAATGCGAAAGTGTCGTTGAAACTGACCGGAGCGGATCTTTTGACAAGTGGAACATACAGTTTCAAGTTTTCATCGCTGACAACGACGTTCTCAGTTGGTTATTCCTCTTCATCGGAAACACAATCAGTTGAGCGACTGCTTGAGGAGATGGTTCTCACGAAGCGACTGGTTGCGGAGATGGTTCTCACGAAGCGACTGGTTGCGGAGATGGTTCTCACGAAGCGACTGGTTGCGGAGATGGTTCTCACGAAGCGACTGGTTGCGGAGATGGTTCTCCGAAGCGACTGGTTGCGGAGATGGTTCTCACGAAGCGACTGCTTGAAGAGATGGTTCTCACGAAGCGACTGGTTGCGGAGATGGTTCTCACGAAGCGACTGGTTGCGGAGATGGTTCTCACGAAGCGACTG
Source organism: Blattamonas nauphoetae (assembly GCA_033064195.1). Taxonomy (NCBI): domain Eukaryota; phylum Preaxostyla; order Oxymonadida; genus Blattamonas; species Blattamonas nauphoetae. The sequence continues at coordinate 90,222 of JARBJD010000251.1, read as the reverse complement.
GTTGCGGAGATGGTTCTCACGAAGCGACTGGTTGCGGAGATGGTTCTCACGAAGCGACTGGTTGCGGAGATGGTTCTCACGAAGCGACTGGTTGAAGAGATGGTTCTCACGAAGCGACTGGTTGCGGAGATGGTTCTCCGAAGCGACTGGTTGCGGAGATGGTTCTCACGAAGCGACTGGTTGCGGAGATGGTTCTCACGAAGCGACTGGTTGCGGAGATGGTTCTCACGAAGCGACTGCTTGAGGAGATGGTTCTCACGAAGCGACTGCTTGAGGAGATGGTTCTCACGAAGCGACTGGTTGCGGAGATGGTTCTCACGAAGCGACTGCTTGAGGAGATGGTTCTCACGAAGCGACTGGTTGAGGAGATGGTTCTCACGAAGCGACTGGTTGCGGAGATGGTTCTCACGAAGCGACTGGTTGCGGGGATGGTTCTCACGAAGCGACTGCTTGAAGAGATGGTTCTCACGAAGCGACTGGTTGCGGAGATGGTTCTCACGAAGCGACTGGTTGCGGAGATGGTTCTCACGAAGCGACTGGTTGCGGAGATGGTTCTCACGAAGCGACTGCTTGAAGAGATGGTTCTCACGAAGCGACTGCTTGAGGAGATGGTTCTCACGAAGCGACTGGTTGCGGAGATGGTTCTCACGAAGCGACTGGTTGCGGAGATGGTTCTCACGAAGCGACTGCTTGAGGAGATGGTTCTCACGAAGCGACTGGTTGCGGAGATGGTTCTCACGAAGCGACTGCTTGAAGAGATGGTTCTCACGAAGCGACTGGTTGCGGAGATGGTTCTCACGAAGCGACTGGTTGCGGAGATGGTTCTCACGAAGCGACTGGTTGCGGAGATGGTTCTCACGAAGCGACTGCTTGAAGAGATGGTTCTCACGAAGCGACTGGTTGCGGAGATGGTTCTCACGAAGCGACTGGTTGCGGAGATGGTTCTCACGAAGCGACTGCTTGAGGAGATGGTTCTCACGAAGCGACTGGTTGCGGAGATGGTTCTCACGAAGCGACTGGTTGCGGAGATGGTTCTCACGAAGCGACTGGTTGCGGAGATGGTTCTCACGAAGCGACTGGTTGCGGAGATGGTTCTCACGAAGCGACTGGTTGCGGAGATGGTTCTCACGAAGCGACTGCTTGAAGAGATGGTTCTCACGAAGCGACTGGTTGCGGAGATGGTTCTCACGAAGCGACTGGTTGCGGAGATGGTTCTCACGAAGCGACTGGTTGCGGAGATGGTTCTCACGAAGCGACTGGTTGCGGAGATGGTTCTCACGAAGCGACTGCTTGAGGAGATGGTTCTCACGAAGCGACTGGTTGCGGAGATGGTTCTCACGAAGCGACTGGTTGCGGAGATGGTTCTCACGAAGCGACTGGTTGCGGAGATGGTTCTCACGAAGCGACTGGTTGCGGAGATGGTTCTCACGAAGCGACTGGTTGCGGAGATGGTTCTCCGAAGCGACTGGTTGCGGAGATGGTTCTCACGAAGCGACTGCTTGAAGAGATGGTTCTCACGAAGCGACTGGTTGCGGAGATGGTTCTCACGAAGCGACTGGTTGCGGAGATGGTTCTCACGAAGCGACTGGTTGCGGAGATGGTTCTCACGAAGCGACTGCTTGAAGAGATGGTTCTCACGAAGCGACTGGTTGCGGAGATGGTTCTCACGAAGCGACTGGTTGCGGAGATGGTTCTCACGAAGCGACTGGTTGCGGAGATGGTTCTCACGAAGCGACTGGTTGCGGAGATGGTTCTCACGAAGCGACTGCTTGAAGAGATGGTTCTCACGAAGCGACTGGTTGCGGAGATGGTTCTCACGAAGCGACTGGTTGCGGAGATGGTTCTCACGAAGCGACTGGTTGCGGAGATGGTTCTCACGAAGCGACTGGTTGCGGAGATGGTTCTCCGAAGCGACTGGTTGCGGAGATGGTTCTCACGAAGCGACTGCTTGAAGAGATGGTTCTCACGAAGCGACTGGTTGCGGAGATGGTTCTCACGAAGCGACTGGTTGCGGAGATGGTTCTCACGAAGCGACTGGTTGCGGAGATGGTTCTCACGAAGCGACTGCTTGAAGAGATGGTTCTCACGAAGCGACTGGTTGCGGAGATGGTTCTCACGAAGCGACTGGTTGCGGAGATGGTTCTCACGAAGCGACTGGTTGCGGAGATGGTTCTCACGAAGCGACTGGTTGCGGAGATGGTTCTCACGAAGCGACTGCTTGAAGAGATGGTTCTCACGAAGCGACTGGTTGCGGAGATGGTTCTCACGAAGCGACTGGTTGCGGAGATGGTTCTCACGAAGCGACTGGTTGCGGAGATGGTTCTCACGAAGCGACTGGTTGCGGAGATGGTTCTCCGAAGCGACTGGTTGCGGAGATGGTTCTCACGAAGCGACTGCTTGAAGAGATGGTTCTCACGAAGCGAATGGTTGCGGAGATGGTTCTCCCGAAGCGACTGCTTGAAGAGATGGTTCTCACGAAGCGACTGCTTGAAGAGATGGTTCTCACGAAGCGACTGGTTGCGGAGATGGTTCTCACGAAGCGACTGGTTGCGGAGATGGTTCTCACGAAGCGACTGCTTGAAGAGATGGTTCTCACGAAGCGACTGGTTGCGGAGATGGTTCTCACGAAGCGACTGGTTGCGGAGATGGTTCTCACGAAGCGACTGGTTGCGGAGATGGTTCTCACGAAGCGACTGCTTGAAGAGATGGTTCTCACGAAGCGACTGGTTGCGGAGATGGTTCTCACGAAGCGACTGGTTGCGGAGATGGTTCTCACGAAGCGACTGGTTGCGGAGATGGTTCTCACGAAGCGACTGGTTGCGGAGATGGTTCTCACGAAGCGACTGCTTGAGGAGATGGTTCTCACGAAGCGACTGGTTGCGGAGATGGTTCTCACGAAGCGACTGGTTGCGGAGATGGTTCTCACGAAGCGACTGGTTGCGGAGATGGTTCTCACGAAGCGACTGGTTGCGGAGATGGTTCTCACGAAGCGACTGGTTGCGGAGATGGTTCTCCGAAGCGACTGGTTGCGGAGATGGTTCTCACGAAGCGACTGCTTGAAGAGATGGTTCTCACGAAGCGACTGGTTGCGGAGATGGTTCTCACGAAGCGACTGGTTGCGGAGATGGTTCTCACGAAGCGACTGGTTGCGGAGATGGTTCTCACGAAGCGACTGGTTGCGGAGATGGTTCTCACGAAGCGACTGGTTGCGGAGATGGTTCTCACGAAGCGACTGGTTGCGGAGATGGTTCTCACGAAGCGACTGGTTGCGGAGATGGTTCTCACGAAGCGACTGGTTGCGGAGATGGTTCTCACGAAGCGACTGCTTGAAGAGATGGTTCTCACGAAGCGACTGGTTGCGGAGATGGTTCTCACGAAGCGACTGGTTGCGGAGATGGTTCTCACGAAGCGACTGGTTGCGGAGATGGTTCTCACGAAGCGACTGGTTGCGGAGATGGTTCTCACGAAGCGACTGGTTGCGGAGATGGTTCTCACGAAGCGACTGCTTGAAGAGATGGTTCTCACGAAGCGACTGGTTGCGGAGATGGTTCTCACGAAGCGACTGGTTGCGGAGATGGTTCTCACGAAGCGACTGGTTGCGGAGATGGTTCTCACGAAGCGACTGCTTGAAGAGATGGTTCTCACGAAGCGACTGGTTGCGGAGATGGTTCTCACGAAGCGACTGGTTGCGGAGATGGTTCTCACGAAGCGACTGGTTGCGGAGATGGTTCTCACGAAGCGACTGGTTGCGGAGATGGTTCTCACGAAGCGACTGGTTGCGGAGATGGTTCTCACGAAGCGACTGGTTGCGGAGATGGTTCTCCCGAAGCGACTGGTTGCGGAGATGGTTCTCACGAAGCGACTGCTTGAAGAGATGGTTCTCACGAAGCGACTGCTTGAAGAGATGGTTCTCACGAAGCGACTGGTTGCGGAGATGGTTCTCACGAAGCGACTGCTGACGAGGAGGGTATTGATGGTTGAGAGATTCCGCGATGATGGGATTGAATTCGTCCGGGATGCAATTCTGGTCCCTCATCGAAGGATGCTGCCAATAGTGCAAGTGGCGTGGTCGAGGACTCCCAGACATTCCCATTTGTGTTGAGGGTGTCTTTTCAGTGTCATCATCTGGTTGTTGGGGAAGACGGTGTCGATGCTGTTGGGATGACGTTCTTGATGCGTATGGGGATTGAGAATCGCCCCCCTCGACACCATCCGAAATGTCGTCATGGTGAAGTGATTTAAAGAGAGTTCAAAGTTTTCGGCTTGACAGGGACATAGATGAATCCATTTCGTTCCATCGGAAGAGGAGAGTTGTGATAGATAAGGTAGTCTTTTGAGATATTTGAGGTGGTGATGGAGAAGAGGTGATACTTGGGAAATTAGAGATCGACGATCTTAAATACTGATTGAGATGTGGAGTTTCAATTTGGGACCCATTCTTTGAAAAAGCGTTCCCAACTTTTCAATCAGATGCAGATAACCTAATTATTGCATCTCGTTGTTAATACTCTTCACTTGGACTCGCTGTCGAAATAGGGAGGGTCTATAAATTGTTTAAAAGCTTCTCAATGAAAGAATCTAAACTGTTGAGAATCATCTCGCATCTGATGGGATGATTCAGGGACATTTTTTACTTATGTTCGGTTTCTTTCTTCTGTTGCTCATTCAGTATCGCTCTTTTCAGCTTTTTCTGTTGAGCGAGTCGAATGACTCTGATATCCGCTGGTTCCCGAGCTTTGTTGCTCCTCCTTTCAATTTGTTTTCCTTGTGACTTGCGCACGGCTCTTCGGCTCCAATAGTTGTTGTGGAGTGGATAATGAGGTTTGGTCTGGGTGAGGCGTGTCAGGTGCCAACCACCAACATTTGCCAATTTCAGATGGTTGGATGGATATTCCTCGCTGAATTTTGTTCCGTATGTTGCACAGGCAAGGGACGCGATGGGTTCTTTGGATGAGGCAGTCACATCTTTTTGTGGGATGGTTCCTTCCATCTACTGCGATATCACTGATTGCCTTCAGACAATCAACGGACACGACGCCAATAACAGAATGGAGGAGATGTTGGTCTCGGAGATATGCTGGTTGCATAATTTTTTCGCGCTCCAAATTTCTTTGTAAAACTGCGAGTTGGGCCGTTGTATATGAAGCGATTCTGTCAACAGTCGTAAAAAGGTGTTGGGAAGGAGTAACGATATAGTCCTTAAGGACTCGATGGAGACCTTCTAGAGGAGATGTGGTGAGTTCTCCAAGATGGGGATGGCGGTCAATTGAGTATGAACAGAACTTGTCTGCAAATGGCAGCCAAGTATTCGAAAGGTATGACATTCCCTTTGGGATTTTTGAGTATTTTTGTTTTAGGGACTCAAAGGCAAGGATGAAATTTGATTTCGTGCTTTCTGGAGATCATTGATTGAAATCTCCCATAAAATCCTCAAGCAATTTGTTGTCAGGCAGCTTTGTTTTCGGATTGATGAGGAGAGGAAGAAAGTATGCTTTGACAGCTGTGAGAATGTGGAAACGGCAGAGAATGACTGGAACGGCAGGCAGAGTACTATGTAGAGCATTCAACTGGGCGAGTGATCTATCGGAAAGTATGACTTCAACATTTTTGAATCCTACTAGATCGTTAAAGGTGTGCAGTATTTCGGAGATATCATTTTCTGCTTCTCCCCTCATCAATCCAAAACCGATAGAAAAAGTGTCGCCGCAGGATGTGCGCCCTGCAAAATGGAGGAGGGGCATTCCGTACCTGTTCGTTTTATAAGTTGAATCCAGGTAGACAACAGATGGAAACAAGCGAAACATCTGAACAGACCTGGGGTCTGCAAAGAACAAAGCTCGAAGGTGTCCTTCTTGATCTTGCATTTTTCTAAAAATCCACTTTTCTTCACTTAGCTCAGCTTCAAGCATCTCCATCGCGGTCCTGCCTTGCATGGCCTTCTTTTGCTCTTCTCTCAGAAGGTTTGTAAGATCTTTGCCAATCACTGGCACTTCTCTTGTAGAATTGATGCCAACGAGGATGTTCTTCCGTCTTGTTCCCGCCGCAAACTGTGCTATTGCTGATTTCCGTTCCTCATCCGTGAGACCCCGAGCCTCATGGTAAACGCCCATCTGTTCTACGTGCTTGTGGTCGTGTTCGCGATGGTTCCAGGTTCGCCTCCATTCTTTGTCACCTATCTTCCGAATGTAGACACCGAATGGACACGAACCAGCGATTGAGAATCGCTTCCTCTTCTGTATGGAATCTGTGCCATCGGTACTATGGTATGACTTACTGTGTTTACATTTCAGAATTGCCTTTGAATCCACTTTTCCTCCAGCTATCGACAGGATGTAGCCATTTCGAAGAGCGAAGGCTTTGGAGTCTTCGATTGCACTGGCACGACTGGCAAAAGTTTCATCAGGAGGAGGAACGAAATCACTGTCTTCATCGTCTGAGAGACTATCTTCAATGAATGACATCGAGACAGTTGCAACAGCTCACCAATAATAATTTTACATTTGGAGTGAAGTGTGACTCAGATTCCACTCCGGATATTCATGTGACACATTGACATCGTCTCCTCAACCAGCCGACTCGCGACAACCATCTCCTCAATCATCCGACTCGCCACAACCATCTTATCAACCAGTCGCTTCGTGAGAACCATCTCCGCAACCAGTCGCTTCGTGAGAACCATCTCCGCAACCAGTCGCTTCGTGAGAACCATCTCCGCAACCAGTCGCTTCGTGAGAACCATCTCCGCAACCAGTCGCTTCGTGAGAACCATCTCCGCAACCAGTCGCTTCGTGAGAACCATCTCCGCAACCAGTCGCTTCGTGAGAACCATCTCTTCAAGCAGTCGCTTCGTGAGAACCATCTCCGCAACCAGTCGCTTCGTGAGAACCATCTCCTCAACCAGTCGCTTCGTGAGAACCATCTCCGCAACCAGTCGCTTCGTGAGAACCATCTCCTCAAGCAGTCGCTTCGTGAGAACCATCTCCGCAACCAGTCGCTTCGTGAGAACCATCTCCTCAAGCAGTCGCTTCGTGAGAACCATCTCCTCAAGCAGTCGCTTCGTGAGAACCATCTCCGCAACCAGTCGCTTCGTGAGAACCATCTCCTCAAGCAGTCGCTTCGTGAGAACCATCTCCGCAACCAGTCGCTTCGTGAGAACCATCTCCGCAACCAGTCGCTTCGTGAGAACCATCTCTTCAAGCAGTCGCTTCGTGAGAACCATCTCCGCAACCAGTCGCTTCGTGAGAACCATCTCCTCAAGCAGTCGCTTCGTGAGAACCATCTCCGCAACCAGTCGCTTCGTGAGAACCATCTCCTCAAGCAGTCGCTTCGTGAGAACCATCTCCTCAAGCAGTCGCTTCGTGAGAACCATCTCCGCAACCAGTCGCTTCGTGAGAACCATCTCCGCAACCAGTCGCTTCGTGAGAACCATCTCCGCAACCAGTCGCTTCGTGAGAACCATCTCCGCAACCAGTCGCTTCGTGAGAACCATCTCTTCAAGCAGTCGCTTCGTGAGAACCATCTCCGCAACCAGTCGCTTCGTGAGAACCATCTCCTCAAGCAGTCGCTTCGTGAGAACCATCTCCGCAACCAGTCGCTTCGTGAGAACCATCTCCTCAAGCAGTCGCTTCGTGAGAACCATCTCCGCAACCAGTCGCTTCGTGAGAACCATCTCCTCAAGCAGTCGCTTCGTGAGAACCATCTCCGCAACCAGTCGCTTCGTGAGAACCATCTCCGCAACCAGTCGCTTCGTGAGAACCATCTCCGCAACCAGTCGCTTCGTGAGAACCATCTCCGCAACCAGTCGCTTCGTGAGAACCATCTCCGCAACCAGTCGCTTCAGAGAACCATCTCCGCAACCAGTCGCTTCGTGAGAACCATCTCCGCAACCAGTCGCTTCGTGAGAACCATCTCCGCAACCAGTCGCTTCGTGAGAACCATCTCCTCAAGCAGTCGCTTCGTGAGAACCATCTCTTCAAGCAGTCGCTTCGTGAGAACCATCTCCGCAACCAGTCGCTTCGTGAGAACCATCTCCGCAACCAGTCGCTTCGTGAGAACCATCTCCGCAACCAGTCGCTTCGTGAGAACCATCTCCGCAACCAGTCGCTTCGTGAGAACCATCTCCGCAACCAGTCGCTTCGTGAGAACCATCTCCGCAACCAGTCGCTTCGTGAGAACCATCTCCGCAACCAGTCGCTTCGTGAGAACCATCTCTTCAAGCAGTCGCTTCGTGAGAACCATCTCCGCAACCAGTCGCTTCGTGAGAACCATCTCCGCAACCAGTCGCTTCGTGAGAACCATCTCCGCAACCAGTCGCTTCGTGAGAACCATCTCCGCAACCAGTCGCTTCGTGAGAACCATCTCCGCAACCAGTCGCTTCGTGAGAACCATCTCCTCAAGCAGTCGCTTCGTGAGAACCATCTCCGCAACCAGTCGCTTCGTGAGAACCATCTCCGCAACCAGTCGCTTCGTGAGAACCATCTCCTCAAGCAGTCGCTTCGTGAGAACCATCTCCGCAACCAGTCGCTTCGTGAGAACCATCTCTTCAAGCAGTCGCTTCGTGAGAACCATCTCCGCAACCAGTCGCTTCGTGAGAACCATCTCCGCAACCAGTCGCTTCGTGAGAACCATCTCCGCAACCAGTCGCTTCGTGAGAACCATCTCCGCAACCAGTCGCTTCGTGAGAACCATCTCCGCAACCAGTCGCTTCGTGAGAACCATCTCCGCAACCAGTCGCTTCGTGAGAACCATCTCCGCAACCAGTCGCTTCGTGAGAACCATCTCCGCAACCAGTCGCTTCGTGAGAACCATCTCCGCAACCAGTCGCTTCGTGAGAACCATCTCCGCAACCAGTCGCTTCGTGAGAACCATCTCCTCAAGCAGTCGCTTCGTGAGAACCATCTCCTCAAGCAGTCGCTTCGTGAGAACCATCTCTTCAAGCAGTCGCTTCGTGAGAACCATCTCCGCAACCAGTCGCTTCGTGAGAACCATCTCCGCAACCAGTCGCTTCGTGAGAACCATCTCCGCAACCAGTCGCTTCGTGAGAACCATCTCCGCAACCAGTCGCTTCGTGAGAACCATCTCCGCAACCAGTCGCTTCGTGAGAACCATCTCTCAAGCAGTCGCTTCGTGAGAACCATCTCCGCAACCAGTCGCTTCGTGAGAACCATCTCCGCAACCAGTCGCTTCGTGAGAACCATCTCCGCAACCAGTCGCTTCGTGAGAACCATCTCCGCAACCAGTCGCTTCGTGAGAACCATCTCCGCAACCAGTCGCTTCGTGAGAACCATCTCTTCAAGCAGTCGCTTCGTGAGAACCATCTCCGCAACCAGTCGCTTCGTGAGAACCATCTCCGCAACCAGTCGCTTCGTGAGAACCATCTCCTCAAGCAGTCGCTTCGTGAGAACCATCTCCGCAACCAGTCGCTTCGTGAGAACCATCTCTTCAAGCAGTCGCTTCGTGAGAACCATCTCCGCAACCAGTCGCTTCGTGAGAACCATCTCCGCAACCAGTCGCTTCGTGAGAACCATCTCCGCAACCAGTCGCTTCGTGAGAACCATCTCCGCAACCAGTCGCTTCGTGAGAACCATCTCCGCAACCAGTCGCTTCGTGAGAACCATCTCCGCAACCAGTCGCTTCGTGAGAACCATCTCCGCAACCAGTCGCTTCGTGAGAACCATCTCCGCAACCAGTCGCTTCGTGAGAACCATCTCTTCAAGCAGTCGCTTCGTGAGAACCATCTCCGCAACCAGTCGCTTCGTGAGAACCATCTCCGCAACCAGTCGCTTCGTGAGAACCATCTCCGCAACCAGTCGCTTCGTGAGAACCATCTCCGCAACCAGTCGCTTCGTGAGAACCATCTCCGCAACCAGTCGCTTCGTGAGAACCATCTCCGCAACCAGTCGCTTCGTGAGAACCATCTCCGCAACCAGTCGCTTCGTGAGAACCATCTCCGCAACCAGTCGCTTCGTGAGAACCATCTCCTCAAGCAGTCGCTTCGTGAGAACCATCTCTTCAAGCAGTCGCTTCGTGAGAACCATCTCCGCAACCAGTCGCTTCGTGAGAACCATCTCCGCAACCAGTCGCTTCGTGAGAACCATCTCCGCAACCAGTCGCTTCGTGAGAACCATCTCCGCAACCAGTCGCTTCGTGAGAACCATCTCCGCAACCAGTCGCTTCGTGAGAACCATCTCCGCAACCAGTCGCTTCGTGAGAACCATCTCCTCAAGCAGTCGCTTCGTGAGAACCATCTCTTCAAGCAGTCGCTTCGTGAGAACCATCTCCGCAACCAGTCGCTTCGTGAGAACCATCTCCGCAACCAGTCGCTTCGTGAGAACCATCTCCTCAAGCAGTCGCTTCGTGAGAACCATCTCTTCAAGCAGTCGCTTCGTGAGAACCATCTCTTCAAGCAGTCGCTTCGTGAGAACCATCTCCGCAACCAGTCGCTTCGTGAGAACCATCTCCGCAACCAGTCGCTTCGTGAGAACCATCTCCGCAACCAGTCGCTTCGTGAGAACCATCTCCTCAAGCAGTCGCTTCGTGAGAACCATCTCTTCAAGCAGTCGCTTCGTGAGAACCATCTCCGCAACCAGTCGCTTCGTGAGAACCATCTCCGCAACCAGTCGCTTCGTGAGAACCATCTCCTCAAGCAGTCGCTTCGTGAGAACCATCTCCTCAAGCAGTCGCTTCGTGAGAACCATCTCTTCAAGCAGTCGCTTCGTGAGAACCATCTCCGCAACCAGTCGCTTCGTGAGAACCATCTCCGCAACCAGTCGCTTCGTGAGAACCATCTCCTCAAGCAGTCGCTTCGTGAGAACCATCTCTTCAAGCAGTCGCTTCGTGAGAACCATCTCTTCAAGCAGTCGCTTCGTGAGAACCATCTCCGCAACCAGTCGCTTCGTGAGAACCATCTCCGCAACCAGTCGCTTCGTGAGAACCATCTCCGCAACCAGTCGCTTCGTGAGAACCATCTCTTCAAGCAGTCGCTTCGTGAGAACCATCTCCGCAACCAGTCGCTTCGTGAGAACCATCTCCTCAAGCAGTCGCTTCGTGAGAACCATCTCCGCAACCAGTCGCTTCGTGAGAACCATCTCCGCAACCAGTCGCTTCGTGAGAACCATCTCCGCAACCAGTCGCTTCGTGAGAACCATCTCCGCAACCAGTCGCTTCGTGAGAACCATCTCCGCAACCAGTCGCTTCGTGAGAACCATCTCCGCAACCAGTCGCTTCGTGAGAACCATCTCCGCAACCAGTCGCTTCGTGAGAACCATCTCCGCAACCAGTCGCTTCGTGAGAACCATCTCTTCAAGCAGTCGCTTCGTGAGAACCATCTCCGCAACCAGTCGCTTCGTGAGAACCATCTCTTCAAGCAGTCGCTTCGTGAGAACCATCTCCGCAACCAGTCGCTTCGTGAGAACCATCTCCGCAACCAGTCGCTTCGTGAGAACCATCTCCGCAACCAGTCGCTTCGTGAGAACCATCTCTTCAAGCAGTCGCTTCGTGAGAACCATCTCCGCAACCAGTCGCTTCGTGAGAACCATCTCCGCAACCAGTCGCTTCGTGAGAACCATCTCCGCAACCAGTCGCTTCGTGAGAACCATCTCTTCAAGCAGTCGCTTCGTGAGAACCATCTCCTCAAGCAGTCGCTTCGTGAGAACCATCTCCGCAACCAGTCGCTTCGTGAGAACCATCTCCGCAACCAGTCGCTTCGTGAGAACCATCTCCTCAAGCAGTCGCTTCGTGAGAACCATCTCTTCAAGCAGTCGCTTCGTGAGAACCATCTCCGCAACCAGTCGCTTCGTGAGAACCATCTCCGCAACCAGTCGCTTCGTGAGAACCATCTCCGCAACCAGTCGCTTCGTGAGAACCATCTCTTCAAGCAGTCGCTTCGTGAGAACCATCTCCGCAACCAGTCGCTTCGTGAGAACCATCTCCGCAACCAGTCGCTTCGTGAGAACCATCTCCGCAACCAGTCGCTTCGTGAGAACCATCTCCGCAACCAGTCGCTTCGTGAGAACCATCTCCGCAACCAGTCGCTTCGTGAGAACCATCTCCGCAACCAGTCGCTTCGTGAGAACCATCTCCTCAAGCAGTCGCTTCGTGAGAACCATCTCTTCAAGCAGTCGCTTCGTGAGAACCATCTCCGCAACCAGTCGCTTCGTGAGAACCATCTCCTCAAGCAGTCGCTTCGTGAGAACCATCTCCTCAAGCAGTCGCTTCGTGAGAACCATCTCCGCAACCAGTCGCTTCGTGAGAACCATCTCCGCAACCAGTCGCTTCGTGAGAACCATCTCCGCAACCAGTCGCTTCGTGAGAACCATCTCCGCAACCAGTCGCTTCGTGAGAACCATCTCCGCAACCAGTCGCTTCGTGAGAACCATCTCCGCAACCAGTCGCTTCGTGAGAACCATCTCCGCAACCAGTCGCTTCGTGAGAACCATCTCCTCAAGCAGTCGCTTCGTGAGAACCATCTCCTCAAGCAGTCGCTTCGTGAGAACCATCTCCGCAACCAGTCGCTTCGTGAGAACCATCTCCGCAACCAGTCGCTTCGTGAGAACCATCTCCGCAACCAGTCGCTTCGTGAGAACCATCTCCTCAAGCAGTCGCTTCGTGAGAACCATCTCCGCAACCAGTCGCTTCGTGAGAACCATCTCCGCAACCAGTCGCTTCGTGAGAACCATCTCCGCAACCAGTCGCTTCGTGAGAACCATCTCCGCAACCAGTCGCTTCGTGAGAACCATCTCCGCAACCAGTCGCTTCGTGAGAACCATCTCCGCAACCAGTCGCTTCGTGAGAACCATCTCCTCAAGCAGTCGCTTCGTGAGAACCATCTCCGCAACCAGTCGCTTCGTGAGAACCATCTCCGCAACCAGTCGCTTCGTGAGAACCATCTCCTCAAGCAGTCGCTTCGTGAGAACCATCTCTTCAAGCAGTCGCTTCGTGAGAACCATCTCCGCAACCAGTCGCTTCGTGAGAACCATCTCCGCAACCAGTCGCTTCGTGAGAACCATCTCCGCAACCAGTCGCTTCGTGAGAACCATCTCCGCAACCAGTCGCTTCGTGAGAACCATCTCCGCAACCAGTCGCTTCGTGAGAACCATCTCCGCAACCAGTCGCTTCGTGAGAACCATCTCCGCAACCAGTCGCTTCGTGAGAACCATCTCCTCAAGCAGTCGCTTCGTGAGAACCATCTCCTCAAGCAGTCGCTTCGTGAGAACCATCTCCGCAACCAGTCGCTTCGTGAGAACCATCTCCGCAACCAGTCGCTTCGTGAGAACCATCTCCGCAACCAGTCGCTTCGTGAGAACCATCTCTTCAAGCAGTCGCTTCGTGAGAACCATCTCCGCAACCAGTCGCTTCGTGAGAACCATCTCCGCAACCAGTCGCTTCGTGAGAACCATCTCCGCAACCAGTCGCTTCGTGAGAACCATCTCCGCAACCAGTCGCTTCGTGAGAACCATCTCCGCAACCAGTCGCTTCGTGAGAACCATCTCCGCAACCAGTCGCTTCGTGAGAACCATCTCCTCAAGCAGTCGCTTCGTGAGAACCATCTCCTCAAGCAGTCGCTTCGTGAGAACCATCTCCGCAACCAGTCGCTTCGTGAGAACCATCTCCGCAACCAGTCGCTTCGTGAGAACCATCTCCGCAACCAGTCGCTTCGTGAGAACCATCTCCGCAACCATCCGACTGGTTGGCATCGTCTCCGCAGCCATCCGACTCGTTGGCATCGTCTCCGCAACCATCCGACTGGTTGGCATCGTCTCCGCAGCCATCCGACTCGTTGGCATCGTCTCCGCAACCAGTCGCTTCGTGACAACCCCCTCCTCCTCAACCTTCCGAATCGTTGACTTCATCTAAACCAAGTCTCTCTCTTTTCTCACTTCGACATCCCACTTTGTGAACGAAGTTAGTTCGCGACCCTTTACCTTAATCTATCATTTTCAATCTTTGAAATTGCTCGATTCTCCTTTTCTCTCTATTCCACGTCTCTGTCATTCATTAAAGACACATTATAAACCAAAATAGAGACAATAATAACAGATCTGCGTGTAGACTTTCAGATCTGCGTCTAGACCGATCTGCAGATCTGCGTCTAGACTTTTTCGGATCTGAGCCTAGACTTACCCCTGTAATCAAGTATTTCCAGCCTTTTTCTTTTTGCTTTTTCAGAATGAGGATGAGATCTTGCGCCAACTGGATCCGGTTCCTTTTCTGTGACTCTGTTAGAATGTGTGGTACCCACATTGTAAACCGTCTGATGAGGCCAAAATGGTCGAAGAGGCATTTCTTGATGGTTTGAGGGTGAAATCCCGTGATTCTCCACATTGCTCTCAGAGATAGGGAAGTATCTTCGTTTAAAATTTGCGTCAAAGCGTTAATGAGGGTGAGATTTGATCTGACATGTTTTGGGATTTGTCCTGAGACTGAGAATGTGCCGCTGTCCAAGTCTTTCATCACTTTCCGACATGTCTCCAAACATGGTCTGTCTTCTGGATAGTAGGTTTCTAGTAATGCGTGTGCCTCTTTGTAGTGAAGCTGCATCCTCCAGCAGAATTCGATCAGAGTTCGATCTCGAATCCTAAACTCAGACGAAGACATTTGATCATGGGCTCGATCAAGCCGAAAAAACCTAATAGTGCCCTCAAAAACCCGCTTTTATCCATAAACCCGCGCAAAATCCAAAATGTTGATCATCATCATGAATTAATTCCTTCCATCTCATATTTTCACTTTTTAGACCTAGTTTCTTAAAATTGAATAAAAGAGAGGTTGATCAAGATCAAAAGTGGGTCAGATTCGTGTGAAACACTTTACCGGATCTATATATCGTCGTTTGGATGACTGGTTCTGATTGTGAGACCGAACGAAGTGAAACAAAGCCCTGAATAGCCATCTCCAACACTGGCCATCTTGTCAAAACAGGATTCACAATCTTCGGAAAGTCTTGATCACGCTTCTGCAACGTCCACTCAAACCTCGAAAAGGAGCAGCAATTTCAGCATCAGTGTTGAGCACATCTTCCCTCTCGATCTCGTCATCGACATTCAAGAGCTACAAGCTGAGCGAGTCGAGTGAACTTAGAGGTGCGATCCATTTCTTCATCGAAACAGACAAAGCTGACTTCCTCCTCTCAAATCTCCTATTCACATCCAACGAAGCCACCAAAGCGGAAGATGTCTTCATCTCCACTCCCGACCTGTCGCTGGACAAGCTCGTTTTGACATCAGCCAAAATAAGTATCGAGTGGGAGGACAACATTGCTGACAATAGTCGCTTCCGATGCGAGTCAAGAGAAGGACACTTCACTCCCACAGAGCTCAGCAGTCATCCAAATCGACACAGAATATTCGCTGACATGTTCCGGATGGGTCAACTTCACAAGAAAGGATTTCACCTTCACTCTGAACGTGGCCTCACATTCAAGTCGCACACAAGTGGAACTCGAATCAGAGCGAATGATCTATCACTCACCACGGATGTCTTCGCTATCAACTCAGCCTAAATCGCCATCGGATCGGTAACGCTGTCTGGCATCGAATTCACAGGCACTCCCACAACCGCCTTCATTTCTCTCCCCTCAATGTATCCATCGTTGAGGATTGAGTGTGGGATCAATCTCGTTAGATTCGTCGAATCCACTGCCACTTTCATCTCCTCCACTTACTCCTCAGCCAGCCTTGTCGACACTTCACTCGCCTCGCTCGTCCTCGCCGACACGACAGATGATGTCTCGTCGCTGACTAGCTTCTTTCCGAGGCTCTCTTCTCGGTGAAAGCCAACACACTCTCTGAAGTTTTGTCGGATGTGAGTGGAATGACGTGTCCACTCGCCTCTGTTACTGGAGGTTCTCTCGCCCTGTCGAAAGTGAAAATCGATGGAATAGCTCATCATTCGCCAAAAGTGTGATTGTACAGACAGGCGGAAAAGTTCAGTTGGCAGACTCTCACTTCGCCAACATCTCCACACACAGAGCTGGAATCAACACGAAAACTGAGCTCGTTGATCCCCATCCGAGACCCGCTCATGAGCATGTCGATTGAGAGCATCCAAGTCGTCAGTCTCATCCTTCAAAGAAGCGAGGGCCTACTGCACCATCGGAGTCCAATCGATGACGATTTTGGACGTCCGCCCTCTCCCAGGCGACAGCCATTCGCTGTCAGGCACCCAGTCTATTTCATCACGTTCGACAGACTCCACGACCCCTCGTTCAAGCTGCAGCCTCTCCCTCTCTCCGTCCAAATCCTCATCGAGAAGAGCCTGGCCATCAACGTCGATGTTCTGATGGACTCTCCTCAAATCCAAGTCAATATTCTTTTCGTGTTTGATGTTGTTCACACTGCTCTCGCTGTTGTCGACCCGCTTCTCCAGGCAATCACAAAGCTGACGTCCATGCTCACCAACTACACCGAGTTCGTAACCAACCCAACCACTCATGAGAACGCTACTGCCACCGGAATGCCCAAACCCTGCGTCATTCAGTTAGACGAGGACGAGATCTTCGAAGGCGAAAGTGTCCGTGTCGAAAGACAGACTGTCGAAATTGTCCCACCGCCAAGTTCGATTGACACAGAAACAATCGCCGACGTCGCGAAGCAGATCGTCTCACAGTTCAACGCCCCAGCTCGCATCTCTCTCGCTGTCAAAGACATCACAGTTCATGTGTTTGAGAACGCACATATCAACAGGTCGTATGCTCTGTCGATCTCAACATCTCTCGGAGCTGATATTGTCCTCCAACCGCCGATGGTTGTGAATCACGAGAAAGAGAAGACAGCAGAGCATCTCGCCTTCCTCGCTGGATTCAGCCAGCTCTTCCCTCAGTTCGACCTCCTCTACAAGACCGGCCATGGAATCAAAGGTGTCCAAATCACTCGATTCCGAGAAGTGAAGGAGGACGTTGCCGGAGCTCTAATCGTCTCGACCGCATCGTCCTCGTTTGTTCGGAATTCGAACACAGCGTATCTTCTGATTGCAGCCGGAAAACTGGTTGTCTCCCAAAGCACATTCACAAGTTCAGCATCCCTTCCCTATCCTCTCGTCTTTTGCAAAAACATCAGGCGCTCTCGAAATTGATGACTTCAACGTGCCAAACTTGAATGATGCGTTGATCAGAGGACAGACGAGCACAACTATGAATGTGGCCAACTCGAAGTTCGAATCCATCACTCGCGCGACAACAGAAGGAGAGATAGAGAACGGGACTATGATCTCGGCAGTTCTGAAAGATGTCTCGTCATTCGAACTTGACACCCTCACATTCGACACATGAGGCGCAGCTGTCGTCCTTACCATGGAAGGGTCTCATCACTCGCTGGATTACTTCATCAACAACGTGACATTCACAGTAACCACTCCGTCTCAAAATGGACAGATCTACAGCAGGCTCTCGCGGACGAGACCCACGAGATCTTCGTGACGTACTCTTCGAAGTGGAATCTTGTCACCTCTCCACGCTCTTATCTCGTCCCACCCGAAAGACTGGAGATGTTTGTGTCGTCGATTGGGCGAGCGAGCGACACTGGGGACAGAACACATTCATTCTCATCAATCTCCACGACATGTTGTCTCTGAGCAATAACTCTCACCCAAATTCCCCCTTCTTGTTCTCGCTAGGATTTAGCTTCTCGTAATGGATTGCTGTTGACGATCCTCGCTTCTGTTCTATCTGACAAAACACGTGAGCCCAGTTGGAGTTGATGAGAGCGGGTTTGACGTTGCGAATCGTGGATATCAGTCAGTATGGCGTCAATCACTGCTGATGACTCTTGATCGCCTCTCAACAGCACAGTCATCCACAGATGTGGACGAACACCATCGATACAACTTGACATTGGAGAAGATACTCACTTCGAACTCCGGACAGACAACGTGAATCTGGATTTGTCATCGCTGATCGTCACTTTTCCACCCCAACTGTCATCACCGTGTGTGTTCCTCTCTCGATGACGAACATGAATGTCTCCTCTGCGTTTCTTTTGGGATTTGCTCTGATCAAGTCGTGGAGTGATGTTGTTATGGATGGATGCCGTTTCTAATCAATCTCTCGATCGACTGGACTGTTCGGTGTGGTTAAAGCGAACATCTCCCTCTCCACTGTCTTCAGGATCCTACACACGACGTTCGAGCAAGTCAAAACGACTCGACGACAAGCAAGATTATGTTGAAAGGTCTGAATACAATGGCCAACAACGTTTCATCGTAGGATGAAGACGAACTGTTCTCTCTTATCGAAATCCTGCTCCCTCCTGTCGTGTCTTCCAACATGTTTGTTGGAGGACGAGAAGTCGATGATCGAGCGTCTGCAGAGACGAATCCACTCCGTGTCAAACCATCTCGATCGGATTCTCATTGATCGCACAAAGTGGATTCGGAGGATGTGTTTGGGTGGGGGTGAATCGTTGCTGATCTCCACTAATATGAAAGAACTCGACTCCTGGTTGAGAACGACTTGGAGACAGATGCAAGTTTCATTCACTTTCTTCAGCACTACTACCACCATCTTTCATCCACTACTGTATCCACTCTTCCCATGGGTGTGTTCTGTCTGAGGACTCTCTCTTCTCAGAATCAAGCCTGACAAGCACGAAGCAAGGAGAGAAACACGAGGAGGGAAGTGTGAGAACGTGGGAGTTTACAAGCGAGGGGAGAGAGAAAACACGTGGCACAGGTCAGGAAGCAAGGAAATGGAGTTCGCTTAACGTGAAGACGTGAACGTCACAGTGTGTCGCAACGTCTGTTCCTCCTCTCACTCGTTCTCTCAATTTTTCAAGTACTCTTTCTTCTTCTCCGTCCCCTTTCTCATCTCCTTCTTTTCATTCCTCTCTCTTCTATCTCAGAACACTTTCACTTCGGCTGCCGAACTTGGAGGAGCATAGCCGCAGTTTGGACACCTCGCTGCCAGCGCTGGCATCGTCACTCTGCTCACACACCCTTCAAAGTCTGACAAAGACCAATATCGACAGAATCATTTATCCAATTCATACCATTGACCTCTTCATCTCTGGAAACATCGACAAAACTAATGTGGGTGGAGCCAGAAGCGGAGGGAACATCGATCTTGTGTGGAACATGGAGGCGCCAGAGATCCTTCAGAAACACCAATATCTGAAAACCACACATTGAATCTTTCTTTTCATCATTGTTTCATCATTTCAAACACAATTACCATCAATATTACACACTTTTGAAGAATTCAATTGAGATCAAACCAGAAATAAAAAGTTCGTTTGAATTCACTTGGTAACGAAGTGTTTATGATTAAAAGGAGTGAAATTCGAGATCATCGGAATTAATTCATCATGATTTTTGATTAAATGGATTTTGCGCGGGTTTATGTATTTTGCGCGGGTTTCTGAGGGCACTATAAGTTGAACATTTTTTCAAAACTGTGAAAACTGATAGTGCCCTCAAAACCCGCTTTATCCATAAACCCGCGCAAAACTAAAACTGTGATTGTCATTGTGTAATAATTGCTTCCATTTCATATTTCCACTTTTTAGACCTAGTTACTCAAAACTTATAAAAATGGAGCTAGATCGAAATCAAAAGTGGGTCAAATTTGTGTCAAACACTTGAGGGATGAGAAACTGCCCTCCATCGCGTATATCACCTCTTCCTCCCAACTTTCACTCACACCAGACGACGCATGAACATGTATAACTCGCCATTCTAGCAGTCAATCACAATCCAAGATTGAT
The DNA here is from genome assembly GCA_033064195.1 of Blattamonas nauphoetae. Taxonomy (NCBI): domain Eukaryota; phylum Preaxostyla; order Oxymonadida; genus Blattamonas; species Blattamonas nauphoetae. The sequence continues at coordinate 70,528 of JARBJD010000251.1, read as the reverse complement.
AAACAAAACACAGTGCGAGAATTGAGAATTGCACATTCCGGCTCTGTTGGTTACAAGGAATTGGTGCCGCATGGAGGATTGACTTGGCTAGTCGTGAGATCAAGGGATGTACAATCGATCAATGTTCGAGCTCATCAACAGAATCCGCAATCATCTTCGACAACATCGCTCAAGGGACTCTAACCATCACGAATACAATCATTGGTGGAATACTTACAAAAAACACGTTTGACATATGCATTGCAGAGGGGGGAAATGGAGGAGGAGTGTGGGCGTATGTGATTAGCAAAACAATCTCGTTTGAAGGCAGCTACAGTTGAGCGTGCTCAGCGGCGTAAATTGGAGGAGGACTCTCTTTTTCCCTCGTCAGTCACAATGATGAGGCAATCAGACTGGAGAATGTGGAGTTCGGAGAAGAAGACATCGAACCGAATTGGAGCTCAGGGTCAAGTATAAGCCCATCGCCGATTACTTCACCACGCCGAAGAACACAGAAACCAACATTTTCGAACCGAAAGGACATGAACTTTCCTTGATAGGGGACAAACAGCAGCACTCGTCGTCGCTTGTCTTCCTTGCCAACCATAACGCTGGAGGGCCTACATATGCCTCGGGGGAAAGTTTGAACATGAGCTGTGCGGAAACTCGAAATTACTTTGTGCAGTTCTTGATAGAGCACGCAACTGTCCTCTTCCATTCAAATGTCGGTCTGACCAGCAGTATCACATCAACCAAGCGAATGAAATGGACACCGTCGTCTTTAAAAAATGCGCACAATCAGGACAGCAACATGCACGATCAAAATCGAATCAGAAACACTCACAACACACGCTCTTCACTTCACTCCAATCACAACGCAGACATAACCAATAAAATACACAGTGGATGAACCTCTGACCAAAAACGAAGCACCAATTGAGATCACCCGGACAACAATTGAGCGCATCACCCTCTCACCTCACAACATAAATGAGGATCAACGATTTCAGCTCAGCTCGACGAAAACATAGCAATCACAGTGAAATACACGGGATTTGTGAATTGTGTGACGATCAGTGGACACAACAAGCGAGGAGTTGTGGAGATGACATCGAAGAGACGTGTACTGAGCAGCGACTCGGACGACCCAAGCACACTGACATTCCAAGAGCTGACAATTGACGTGTCCTCATCGAAGCTGACTTCAAATAATTCTTTCCTCACATTCGAAGACGGATCTCGGTCATCAAAAGAAGAAGCAACAAGATCAGCCACTTTCCTCTCAGCAGGAACCAATGATGGACGTTGTCGTGAAATACGATGATTTTGTCTGAGTACTACCTGTCAACACTCTCATCACTCACGATCCTCTTCTCACTCGGTGTCCAACTGCATCTGACAGTGAACTCACCATCAAACTTCACCGCACCCCCGCCCATTTCTACTCACAACTCTGGACAATCGGTGATCGAGGACTGACAGACAAACTGATTATCTGCTTCGTGATACAAAGCTAAGTCTTCTCAATCCCAAACCCTCCAACTGCAAGTATTCTCAGCCAGACGACTCTGTCTTTCCGTCCAAACAAAATTCCGACAATCTTGCTCAAGTTCTGGACTGTCCTTTCCCACACCAGGGGCGAGTCCGATGGCAGGAAAGTCTGTCCAGTCGAAGTTCCTAAGCGAGCAAGTGAATCGAAAAGAGCCGAAATACACCAACGCAAGGCAGGTACAAGAAGCAATCAAGTTCTTGACCGAGAAAGAATACAGGAAGAACAGAGAGTGCGTTTCTCTTGCCGATCAGCTTTCTTCTATCTTTCCCACACAAACTGCCAGATGAAGATGGGCGAAAGACAAGTTCACAGGGCGGACAGAACTCACAGGGTGTGTCATTCAAACTGAACTTTGCGAAAGCTACAAAAGCACACGACATGTCCCGCGCCTACCTCCAACAAGCGTATCTGCTCCTCTTGGACAAGGCAATCTGATTCGAGCGTGACTCGCGAGATGTTTTCCAGCTGCTCCTTCGCCAGTACCCAAAAAGTGCCCAGGTGATCAGAGGATGCGGAGCACTGCTGAGGGACATCTACAAAGACGATGACACAGCCATGCTGATGTTCACAGAAGCAAACATCATCGAAGAGGACACGACAGTGACCGAGACGATGAGCAGAGTGAATGGAGGAAGCAAGCTGTCGACTATTGCTGGACAGTCGAGTGGGCAACAGAAAAAGAAGAAGACGAGGGCAAGAAAGCGCTCCTGCCTCTGTTCATCCCCATCGTGATCATGTCGGGGATTGTGATTGTCGGGGCCATGGTGGCGATGTGTGGTTGTGCTGATGACGTCCACAACGTCCAGTGTCAACACCAACCAGGTCAGCCACTTCGCAAACATGCTCTCATCCATCCTCGATATGGTTCTCTACTCCAACTTCTTCATGCTCCGCTCACAATACACAGACACTCAGCTGGAATCCATGAACGTGACCTTCATGCCCAGCACCAGTCTCATCACCAGAGTGTTCGAGAGGAGAGCAACCACGCTCGGCGAGGGACTGGACGATGTGTACCAGGAAGCTTCGGCAACGAATGAATGTTCAACGATGGAATTCGGAGGCATCCCCATCATCATACCGTCGTACAATGAGGTCAAAGTCGGATGCACCTCAGCGATGTGAATGACAGAGACACAAATCGTGAACATGAACCTGATCGACCTGGTCAACAACATCGTCAACGTAGCTGCTCTCATCATCAACGAAGGATTCTGAAACACCGTGGAATGGCCTGGCCTCCCTGCCCAGCTCTACTTTGTGATCATGAACGGACCTGTGGCAACTCCGAACAACAGTCGTTGGTCGTACAGTACATCGACATCGCGGTTGGAGTAACCTCGATTGTACTCCCTCTCATCGTCCTGATTGTGCAGTTTGTACAGACCATCAACAAACTCAAGCGAGAGCGAAGGGAAGTTTTCTTCCAAATCGCTACTCCTTTGGAACAACGACGGGGAGCTGGATTCAGCGAAGAGGAGCTGGAGCTAAACTCTGAACGAGGGCAGGTGAACGACGATGAGAAAATGATAGGAAAGAAGAATCAGGACGAAGAGGAGAACGAAGAAGACGAGGATAAGAAGAAGAACGAGCTGAAAGACGGCGAGAAGGAAGAGACAAAATCGCAGAAAGCGAAGAGAGAGGCCGAGGAGAAGAAGAAGGCAGAGGAGGAAGAGAAAAAAAGAAAAAGAAGAAGGACAGAAACGGTCTGGCGCCGCAACAGATTGATCTGCTCAACAAAATCAACAAAATGTCAAACTTCATCCCAAACTCTTTCTACGTCCGCGTTGTGATCGGAATTATCCTAATCGTTGGCGGTGTGCTCACATTCTCAACTCATTTGCCTTTCCTCCTCATCTCTTCATCTCATCTTCTCTTCTCATGTCTTTTCATCATTCTCCTTCTCTTTCTTCTCTCCAGGTGGAGTATCGTCCCATCCGCAGAAGGACCATGGATCGACAGCAGACACCTCTCATCCGACATGGGCCTGATCCAAGCACTACTCGCGAGTGAGGTATCCTCTCTTCCGCTTCAAGCAACCCATTTCCTACACCCATCCCCCCGTCTCTCTTTTCACTCGTATTCAGATCACATACTACAACGCTATCGACATCCTCGCCAATCAGGGTTCCTCCTCCCAAAACGTCATCCCGACTGGCGACCAAATCTTCGACGGATTGTCCGTGGAACCAACGATGAAGAAGGGCAGCTCGGCCAACGCACTGATGTTCGAGGTTTGACTCCTCCATGCGATCTTCACTTCGTTCTGTCCGCTTTCTTCCATCGATCTCATTTCTCTCTCATCACACGCTATTTTCATCACTCTCCCAGTCAACTGAATGCATGCCCTCGATGCTGCCGATTGTGCAGTGGAAAATCGGATTTATTGACTAACAGGAAACTTCAGCGGACTGCAGGCACTCATCCTGTAGCACATTGAGGCAGCCCGCATGATTGCTACAGCACCGAATCCCTACAGCGGGATGCCACTCAGCAACGAGAACGTCCAGGTGTGCTCTCCACTCTCCTCCTTCTGATCCCCTTTCTCTCACGTTGTGTCCTCTCCTCTCAGATCATGGGTTCTCTCCTCGTGTACGATCTGCGTGGCGGATTCAAAATGTTCCTCGAAGCTGTTATCAGCGAGATGACAAAGACAATCAGCGTATTCCAAATTCTCCTCATCATCTCGTTCATCGTCGCATTCTTCCTCGCTTGTGTCGCCTTCTTCGCCTTTATTGTTCCCACCAAATCCCTCTTGACGACAGTGGCGAACGGGATAGAAGCATTGAAAGACATCGACCCTGCGGCAGACGCAGCAGACAGAACGGGAGTGGGACAGGGAGGACGACTGAACGTGAAGCAGGGGGGGAAAAGAACGTCGATCTTGTGCGGAACATGGAGGTACGATAGATCATCAGGAAACACCTCGATCAGAAAACCATCCATTGAATATTTCTTTCGACCATTGTAGTTTCATTTCAAAGACCATTTCAACACAAATCACACATTTTTGAAGAATTCAATTGAGATCAAACCAGAAATAAAACGTTCATTTGAAATCACTTGGAAAAGAAGTGTTTGTGAGTAAAAAGGAGAGAAATTCGAGAGCATCGGAATTAATTCATCATGATTTTTGATTAAACGGATTTTGCGCGGGTTTATGTATTTTGCGCGGGTTTCTGAGGGCACTATGACTACTGATGAAATATGACAAAACGAATTACCACTGACAATGGCAAACTCGATATCCTTCTGAGTAGTGAGAAACGGGCTGCCCAAGTTTTCACTGACCACCCTGTAGTTTGCTCTTTCAAATTGAGACATTTCAGCGTTTTCATTGTTTCAACCGGCACTATCTCTGAGAAGGACCCGTGTGTGGTGATGAGGGTCCATCTTTCCCTCAGTGAGCCATTAGACGAAGGATCAAGGCTCTCTTTCCTTCAATGATCTTTTCAGACACTAAACATTTTCTGTGAAATTCAATTCCAACCCATCCTCAAATTTCAAGTTTGCCGGGATGACCACTTACCATGGGTCGACATGTCCTCCCCGAAAACCCGTGTCCTACGATAGGACACGGGCTTTCGGCGCTTAATTAGGCGATGAGTGGGTTCTGTTCAAAAAAGCATGTAGATGATGGACTTCATGGTTAATTGTCTTGTTTTTCAACTTAAAGTGCGTTTTTAGGTTCATTGTCTGTGAATTGGAAGCGAAAATGAAACAACAAGTGTTGATCGAAAGCTCAAATTTAAAGTGGTCCGATCATCCATCTAAGTTTTGAAAACACACGAATCTGAACACCTCTCTTCCAAAATTGAGAAACGATAAGACAGCATTGTGGTTTTAATGAGTGTGAGATGACATTCTCGCCGGATTAGATGGAGGAAGCTGTCTACGTTGATTATGCATCGCTATGGCCGCTTCATCACTGCACTCGTCGAGTGTGCAATTCCTCAATGTAAATCAGGCAGTATGCTGCAGATGGACTTGTTTTCTGCTTTGATTGCGCAAATTTAGTGACATTGTCTCCGCCAGTGAGATCCGACTTTCTTATGTTGATATGTTGTTCTGAATTACATAGCATTCACGTGTGTATCATAAAGATCACTGTGATGAGGAATGACATCTTCATTTTGAGAGATGTGAGGAAGTAGAACGAGATGTCTCATAGAAGCTAGATCTGAAGGGACACAGAGAGAATGAGACAGAACCAAATAAAATACGAAGGAATAAACGAAGGAAAAAAGCAAAAAAAGATGAGAAAGGCAATATCGGGAGTTGCATAAGACGAAAGAAGCGTCAGCCAACAGAATCGACTCCAAACACATATATCCCCACTTTCTTCGTTTCTCCCGCATCCACCTTCCACATACTCGTGAAGAAGGGCAGCGAGGTTGAATAGAACTCCTTGCATGACAGGCGAGTGACGATCGACATCGTTTCCACCAACACGAGCAGGATCCGACCAATTTGGAAGGAACGATGGAGCTGCGAGATGAGAGAATAGGGGAGAGTGAGTAGGAAGAAGAGGAAAGGAAGAACGACAAGAATCATCAAAGTGAGATCGTGGCTCAAATGGTTCAAAACACTTAAAAGGAACCAAATCAGAGAAAATGAATTAAAAACAAGCAAATATCATTCCCATTAGTCCATCTTCCCCCTTTCTCCCTAACATACAGTTCAATACTCCCACAACCAGCACAATCGCCCGTCTCACACATCTCCAAGCATAATCGCAAACAAAAACGAAAAAGTCGTCACAGTGGGCAGCGCTGAGTTGATCTCTTTGTTTGTTGGAGTTCCAGATGAATTGATCAGCTTCTGCGGCGCTGGCATGAACGCGTTTGTTTGGTTCAGAATTGACGGTGTTGTCAGCTCGACAGGAAGTGTGATGATCGTCCCGTTCTCCAAAATTGGTGTTCTGTGGATTGTTCCTCCATATAAAGTCGCGTTACGAAGTGAACAGTGGTGTTGAGGGCGGTCTTCGCGGTAGGTGCAAGAGTGTCCACAACAACCAAAATCATTCGCTCGCTCACCTATCCTTCTCCCAAAGCCGTCTGGGACGAAGACTCGACGACAAAGCGGTTGATTGTGGAGTATAGGCAGAGGGAGGAGGTGATGGCTTCGTCGAATGTTGATTGTGGCGGGAAGAATGATGTGAGAATGGTTTCGAAGTGACGGAGGGAGTGGGAGAACACCTGATGGAGAGATGGAGATGAAAAAACAATGAAAACAGCAACAAGAAGGAGAACGTGAATGGAAAGTAGTCGAAATCCAGATCGAACTTTTCTGATTCCACACACCTCCCTGTTCATCCAAAAGTTTTCCACAGCTTTACCAAGCATCTCTTGCACGAGATTTCCGATGGCGGGAAGACTGAGCTCTCCAAATTCGTCGAATGGGAACAGTGCTGCGTTGAAAGAAAGAGATAAATGATTGGTTATGAAAACATGAATGCAGACAAAATAGGAATACGGATAATATTGTTGGTGAGAGTTGAAAATGAGCTGAGTGAGGGTGGAGAGATTATGAAAGTGCAGTTCAGAATGAGAAGTCGTAAAATGGTGTGCTTGTTAAAATTATCGAAATAAAACCGGGATATTCCGTTGTGGCGCCAATACATATTCAAACAAGACACTCCCATGGAGAGTGATCGTCAGAAGGGAAGAGAAAATGTCCAACATTCCAATCAACACCATGCCAGCGACAGACCTGAAATGAAGAGTAATATGAGAGGATAAAGAAAGAGTGGGGAAATTTAGGGGAAATAACAACATCAGCGAGGCAGGAGGGGGTCGATCCGTTAATGGAAATGAAGCGATCTCCTCCAAGACGAGAGGAGCAAGAAGAAACGTCGAGAAGATTGAAAGTCACATGAGAAATCTATTTCCCTCCTCTCTCAAACATGACAGCTAAGGATACTTGTCCTAGTGATAAAACAGTAAAGATTGGTTCAATTGTTGATCCGAACATGGTCTATTCGCCTTGAATCGACACAAAAATGGAAAGAAGAAAAGAAAATACAAAGTGAGAGTCAATAGACTTCTTCATAACCACGTTCTTTGTTTTAGTTTGGCGATTTCAGCTGTCAACTCGAACACAAGATCAACTGTCTAATACAGAAGAGAGAGCAAGAAATGACGATAATCACGAGAAAAGAACATGCAAGGCTCATCTCTGATTCAGTCTCCGGAGACAAAAGTGCCGTTTGGCAGAGTTGAGGAGCGTTTTAGAAAAATGATGGTTTGATAGGACAGATCGGGCCACCATAGGACACGATAGGACAGGACAGGACAATTGTCCTCCCTCGATTTTATTGTGAAAACTGAACGCAATTATTGTGAAGACCTCAAATAGCTTTCATGTCCTATGGTTTGAGCCCGATTTAAAATTGTCCTATCGTGTCCTATGGTGGGCTGATCAAGCGCGTTTTGACACCTTTCACGATTTTCGTCAAAATAGGGTGAAAAAACACAATTGAAACGATTCTAAAACAGAAAATGTGCCTTATTGTCCCTTTCTTCTCCTCATTTTTCGATTCCAGTTTTCAGCTTCTTTTGAAGCAAGGGGCTGGTTCAATTCTTGACATCGGCATTTTAATCCAAATTGTCCTCCTCTTTTTGGCTGTCCTACGATGTCCTGCCTATAGGACATGCCGACCCATGGTAAATGACCACACGACCTTGATTCACATCCTGCTGTGTCTTTCCTTTTTGTGTCTTCTAGAATTTCTCGAGTCCTCTCTCACAGAGATTCTTCACTTCGCCAAACAGACAAAACTCATGAAAGAAACAATTCGAAAGAGAGCCTTGATCCTTCGTCGAATGGCTCACTGAGGGAAAGATGGACCCTCATCACCACACACGGGTCCTTCTCAGAGATAGTGCCGGTTGAAACAATGAAAACGCTGAAATGTCTCAATTTGAAAGAGCAAACTATAGTCAAAAAACCATTCTATCAGTCTCAGCCGACTTTAATCTCATCAAACACATTTCGTGAACGCTCGTATCAATTCTTTTGAAAATTATGCGATTTACGTCACAATTGACTCAGTTCGTAATGAAATCATCAGAGTCTGGAACACTACCCCACAAGAAAGTAATGGAAACATGGTTCTCTCGTTCAGTGACTGCCTCCTCGAGTGTTCCTCTAGTGTTGGTAAAATAACGAAATATTAGAAAGATCGAGCCCGATGAGGTGAGGGACGTGTCATGTCGCGAGGAGCATGTCCATCATTTTTTTTGTTTTACAGTTTTCACGTCACTCAGAATTTTTTGTCTTCTCATTTTTGATCAAACTGTGTCTAACTCTCTCAATTATCATTGGCAGAAAATTGAACCACATTGAGCATCAATTGAGAAAACTATTACAGTTTTACTTCCGAGGGACGACGCCGTGTCGCGTAGTACAACCATTTTGCTCTTGTCAGGAATGGAAAAACACTCCGGCCTCTCCCGTCTCTCCAGGATGAATTGCAAACGATATGTTATCATGTCTCTGTTTCTGATTCGGATACCATCTCTGCTCAGGAAGACTTACTCGTCGCGTTTTTGACTGGTTCGTTTCTTTCATTGGGATCGATCTTATTCAGAACACAATTCCTTAATTCAAGACTTTTGATGATTTTACCAAGTTTCCCCCTTCTGTCTTGTTGGCGTGTCATATCCAACCTGTGCGAATCCGCAACGACTACGCATTCTCGAGAATCCCCTCCAAAATCAACTCACAACTGGAAGATGAAGATGATATCAATAATCACTCGTTTGTTTTTGTATTTTGTTCCTCCTTGTTGATATTTGGTTCACCCATTTTAGAGTTTTGATCATTCACAGTCACTCTGTCGACCACTAATCCACAGCAAAAACACACAATCTCAGGACAAAAATCAGACTACTAGGCCTTAGTCACATAAGTTTGCACAAAGTATGTCTCAATTGTGGTATTTATCTTCTCAAAGTGACGTGGTGTGAATGATGGACTGATAGTCAACCATCGAAGAATTCATCAGATTCATCACCATGTATTCAATGGTAGCAATTGATTTCACACAATCGTTGTCGAAATACACTCTTACAAGCTGTCAATTCAAAAACAGGCACTTTCTTTGTCAGATTCCAATAGAAGAACATAATTCGTCACATGAATGTGCTTCCTTCTTCAATTATCCGACTGTATCTCCAATCAGATGAAAATCAGAGCCAATTTGATGTGAGACTGACTCTTTCCAATGGCTCACATCGATCAACGATTCCACAAAACTTTGTGAGTATTCTCAACGAAATCATGCATACGATATAGGATTCAACTTTTTTCAGAAACAGAAACTCAGTCTCGCCGTTATAGTACACGGGTCTCACGATTCGAACAATTGAAAACGCAATAAAATATTTGTCGACACTATTCAACGGTGGTTCTGTCAAATGATATTTTTTCTACCGAATTAGGTGATTTGAAGTGCTATTCTTGGCGCAGCCAAAGTGATTTCCGTGAAGATCGACAAACGGTTCCTGTCGCGATCCTTCGGTCGATTGACCTTCAGACTCTAATGAAAACATCAAAGTCTCCATTGTCTGAGAGAATTCGATCCGACAACACTCAAACATCTAAATCACAAACAGAATTCACTCTGAAGAAACAGATTGTCAGTCACCCTCGAATTAAGTCGAAAGGAGACAAACCAATAAGTGATTTTTAATACCATTGACCATTCACTTCAGTGATTTGAGTTTGATCACGAAACTCGAAAGTGCGTAGTCGTTGCGGATCCGCACACCTGCAACACCGTCTGACACCAGATCTGACTGCAGAAGTGACTGCAACTGTTCAACAATTCATCGAACGAACATCTGACTTCATTGTGAGATATCTTCGAATATCTCTCAGCCAAGCTGTGTGCAGTAAATTTCTTGAACACATTGATGTTCTCTCTTCTTCGGATGCACATGCCAATTTATCAGATTTAACCAAAATGCTCGCCCTCTCCAATGGAGGAATTTCACCTCTCTACTTTCACACAATCATCCAATCTGGAGCACAGCCACTATCCTTGCGGGCATCCCTTGTTTTTGCAGAGCTGATGTCGAAATACCAAATGATATTCTCTCCATCTCCGAAAGACTTATCAATTCTGTGGTGGGATCTGATACACAGCCCAGATGTTCATACCACATCCACCTTCATTTTTCCAATCTATCTCAACCTCCATGGCTGCTTATCGGGACATTAACTCTCATTGGACGAAGAACAAACCCTACCGTTTCTTTGCTTTCTCAATTATTGTGGCACTTCTCACATCGCTCAAAATGTCATCGACTTCTTCGCATCAACTCAACTTCACCCCTTCCCTCAAAAGACACCTCCAAAGCCGTGGGGACAGCTGCCTCTCAGACCGTCGAACACTGCCCGCACTCTCTCGCTGTTCAAGGCACACGTGTTCCGCCACGCCCAGGCGGATCAGTATGACAGAACAACACTCAAACTCAAGAACACAGATCTCACCCATTTGACGAACCGGTTCATCGGAGCAGTGTTCTTGATGGAATTCGAGTGTAGGAAGTATGAAATATGCAGTCAAGCAACATTGACGAAGATCTGCGTTCCATCCACCCCTCTTCTCATCCCGAATTCCTTCTTCCTTCCCTGCTCTCGTCTTCTGCGGCTGACCCGAGCTCCCGAGCTGTCTGGAACTTCCGAAACTCCAGAACAAGATTTGACGCATGTTCATGTTGTCCGACTCACCCGTGTGGTCGAATTGGTGCACATGTTGCTTGGTGTGGCAGGTGATACCAATCAAGATGAGACAACCAGACAGGGAATGTCCCCAATCCTTGCCAACGAACTCCTCTCCTCCCTCCTCGTCCTCCCAACTCTTCGATCAGACGGAGTCACTGCCTCTCCCACTCCCAACACAACCCTTGCTTATCTACCGAAACCAGATCGATGCCAAACGAGTGGCCATGTGGAACACGTCGCTGAAGGAAGAAGGACTCGACGATTTCCTGTGCTGCTTCTTCAACGATGGAGTCCAGCCATGTGCCACTTATTCTGGGTACAACTGCACCCTTCCAATCTCTCCTGTTCTCAAATCCTCCAATCTCTACGGACGATATTGGTGAAACCATTCCAAATACTCTGTCGACATGCACAATCGTCAGAACATCATCCACTCATCCAGACTACTTCATTTATGGTTGATTTAGTGACTTCTCTGATTCTGTACTCTTCTGCGGATATTGAAAATGTGTCGGGATTCGTTCTGATTCACTGTAAGATATCCCACAAGCTCAGGCATTGCCAAAACTCACATTTTTCTGTGTTTACCCATTTTCTGTTCTGCTGAATCTGTATCCTTCAATTTTCTTTAAAAATTTGTGTATCACTCTCTTTTAGTTCGCATTCCACATTTTCAAGCTGATTCATAAGAAAAGAACATCGATCCCACGATCCTACCCAAAATATTGTAACATCCACCAACCTATCGTGACCCCAAGTTTGAACTGTCATGTCTGTGACTCCTACCTCGAAGGATCCCATGTTGAATCCAATATTCAATCATGTTACCCTCCTTCCAAAACCCGTCACTTTCCAAAACCCGTCACACTTTTGACGGGTCATCTTTTTGTTGTTTCCACCTCTCATTTTCATCTCAAAATTGTTTTTATTCAACTTTTTTTTGAAATGAAATCAATTGAAAACAAATTGAGAAAAAAGTCGGGATAGTAATACCTCCTTGTTCTGGTCAAGGTGATCAACCCTGAATTTTGTTGTGGGTGATCCTTCTCGACCAGTTATCGTAAAGACCTCTCGTTTTCACTAAATCGAATGTTTTGGTGGAATTGAAGCTTTTCTGCCATTTTCATTCTTTTCTGAACAACTCTTAATTCTCAACTTTTCCAAAACCTCGTGTTTTCGACAGTTTACACACAAATTTGGCATCTATCTTAACTTTTTGAAGAAATTATCATTTGACCAAGAGGATGATGCTCTCCGAATGATTTTTACAAAAATTTGTGACAAGTGAAGAAGTTGTAGTGACTGAAAGGTTGCATTTTTGATCGTTGGGCGCAAAATGATGAAAAGACGGAAATGTCTGTTGCTTAAAAAAGATTGAAAATGGCAGAAAAGCTTCAATTCCACCAAAACATTCGATTTAGTGAAAACGAGAGGTCTTTACGATAACTGGTCGAGAAGGATCACCCACAACAAAATTCAGGGTTGATCACCTTGACCAGAACAAGGAGGTATTACTATCCCGACTTTTTCTCAATTTGTTTTCAATTGATTTCATTTCAAAAAAGTTGAATAAAAACAATTTTGAGATGAAAATGAGAGGTGGAAACAACAAAGATGACCCGTCAAAAGTGTGACGGGTTTTGGAAAGTGACGGGTTTTGGAAGGAGGGTATGCCAGACAACCATGCTGAAGATGATAGAGCGACGAAAGTGACAGTCTGCTTCCTATTTCCAGAATTATTCTGAGATTTATAGTCACTTGTAAAAGTTCTTGTCAGATTTACCAGTGATGGTGCAGCAGCCCTGAAAAGTTCGATTTTGGACGTTCTTTTCGCTGTGGCATCAGGTTTCTTCGATCTGTTTTTCGCCGCTCAATGTCTCTGCTTCTCGTCCTCTCAGAAAGTGAAAAAGGCCTGAATATTGTGTTGCAACATGCTCCAGTGTCACTTTTAACATATTTGTGTGAAACTATGCCTCTGACGTCTTGCCCGGTCTGCTTCTCTTTTCGAGATTGTTCTTCAGCTCTCTCTCCCTCAGTTGGTGCTGCTGATTGGTGTGGTTTTGTTTTGATGGTTCATTCTGTTCTGAAATGTGTTCATCTCACTCAGGAATGTCGTCAGAAGACAGAAACGTGAGCATTTGTGAATCGTCGCTCCCTTCCTCACTCCTCGCTAGATTCGTGTCGACTAGAAGCGTTCTTGTACGCTTGTCAGTCTGCGTCGTTTCCTCTCTTTCTTCTCTCAGATCGGGAAATGCCTTCACATGATGACATCCACACCTTCTTCCTCTTCCGCCTTCCTCTCTCGCCACGAGGCCTCATTCAGCACGACACTGGAAGAGATTGAGAAAAGTGACTTGTCCCCCTTCTTCTTGGAGAGTCTGGCTGCGTTCTTGTTCTCGCCCAACCCTTCTGTCCTCTCCATCGTCGCCCACTCACTCTACAGACACGCCAGCAATCAAGAACCTGCTTCAATGTTGGCCCAACACCGAATTCACATCGACCCCGCTGATCGAGCTTCGAAACCCATCAAATTCGTGGAACAACTCGACGAGGCCATCACAAACCAAATCCTGTCCATGGAGTCTCTCTCGACAGATTCGACAACACAACACAATTCGATCAACGAGTCAACATTCCACTTGATCGGCAAGATTTGGGAATTTGTGACGTGTGGACTCAACTTGCTCCATCAGCTGCACAACCACAAGAAACCACCTCTCAAAGCATCTCCCAAAGCGAGGATCAACGACTTTTGGGTCAGCATCACGAACGGGCACTCTTTCTGTGACCGTCTCCACATTCTTTCAGCTCCTCACTTTCTTCAAATTTTTGTCTCCGCCGTCGATGTCGGTCTCAGCGCAACGAGGGCAATCCTCAACAACACCTCAGCACCGCTGTGCAACGCCACAGCGAAATCACTTCATCAAAACTTGGAGATCGTGTCAGGCGGGCTCGGAATCCTCTACGATCGTCTTGGATCGAAATCCTTCACCATCGGACAGGTCTGCCTTTCACTTCTTTTCATTCTCGTCGAAGGGGTTGATCGCTGGTGACATCCTCCCTCGCGTCAAAACAGCCATCACAACCTGCCTTGAGCTCCCATCGCTCTTCACACACATCCCAGCCGATCAGAAGAAGGGATTGAGTGCGACGATCAACTCTGCACTTTCACTGTCATGGAGAATCATCCGCTATTCACTCCACAAGTCGATGCCAAATCTCTCGAAAGCCACCGAATCACTGTTTGCAGTTGGGCCAGACATGTTCTCCCTTCTCGAGCAGACCAGCAAGCACCGCCAAACGAGTCTTCTGGTTGACCTGCTCAAATACACTAACAAAGGCCCCTCGCACTCCCACTCAGTCTTCGTCTTTCTGAAGGAGAACATGATCGAACGAGTGCTCACGCGTGTCCAGCCGACCACCGTCCCTCTCACAGATCACGAATTCCACGATCGCGTCCTTTCACTCATTTCGGACATGACTTTGGGCTTAGCTCCTCCGAAAGAGACGACAGAGGAGAGTCCATATGAGCCGCTTCTGCAGTTCAATCGGGTTGTGGTTCCGTCACAGCGATATCTGCTGTTTGTCTTCCAACGAGACGAATTCCTTGCCAAACTTTCCACGACTGTCCCAGAACAGATCAATCGAGTTCTGAACCATATCATGAGACTTGAGAGGGAACTGCACAAGGAAGGGAAGGATGTGGAGACGGGAAGGGAGTCGTGGGAAGTGGGGTGGTTGGTGGAGAAGACAGACGAGACCGCTCTCGGGAACAGGTTGAACTCCTTCGCAAGAAACGACGAGATGATGAAGGAGAGGCAGAAGACGAGATGGAAGCAGCGAGCCGAGAGACTCCGACAAGCGGGTGTTGAAGATACACTCGATGCATGGTTGACCAGATCGGGAAAAAGACGCACTCCAACACAAATTGTGACCTTCATCCGACACGTGTCGTGGGAAATCGGATCAAACCATGGACAACCCGCTTATTTTTGGTAAGATGGACATGAGTGGAAAATGAAATTTCAAAAACAGATTTCACGTCACAATTCTAACTTTTCGTTTCTGAACAGCTGACTCTTCCTGTGTGATTCTGAGTGAAATGATACAAAACACTAATGTGCGTGGAAAAAAATCAAATTTTGCTGAATTAAAATTTAGTTGTCCAGTATACATGAGAAGGGTGAATTAGTGTGATCTCATCGCGATCACATTCAAAAACGTCGTTCTTTTTTCAGGACATATTTGCACACTTTTTGGAACAAAACACATCAGAAAATCGGTCAATGTTAGAAAACGACGTGAAAATCACATTTTGTGAGAGAGAACCGAGATAAAGTAATACATTCATCAAAAGTCAAAGAAAGGTCACAATGCGATGAGCATTCAGTTTCTCGCGAATAGTCTTGGAAATTCAGGAGAATGTTTCAATAATGACATTTGTAGAATATCTCGAATGATGATTTGTTTTGAGTGGAAGTTCAATAGAATTAGGAAGATCGATTGGAATGTGGAGATCGTGGCAGTAGGTAAAAAGAAATCAAATAAACAAGAGAACCAGATAGGAGAAAATGGTGAAATTCATCCAACTGTGAATTTTGGTCGCTAACCTTCCACTCTCATTAACAGTCAGCCATCACCCTGAAAAGTGCTGAATATGTGACCATGAGAAGTAAAAGAATATCACAAACCAGGGACATCTAATCTAATGAACTGGAGAAGATAGGAGCTATCATCGATTTAACAAATAAAGGAAACTTTATCGTTCAGAAGGCGTCTGAATGTGTGATCCAAAGACAACTGAGTGAAAATGAGAAAATAGAGCAAATCACACCTTTCACCTGTCGATAGAGTCTGTACAGGTGAAGGGCATCCTGTGGGAGTGCCCACTACCAAACCAGGGCTCTCCCACTCCGTATGAGTGATATCAGTGATCCAAGGATCCAAGGGATTTTCACCAAAATACGAAGAAAGGGGTTCGATCACACAAAAATGTTTTGACATGTTCTCTTTTCTAAAAATTGAATCATAATCGTGGAGTCGACTCTTAGCTGAATTGGTGGTGAGACGGAAAACAGGATTGGAAGATAGAATACTTGGAAATATTGAGAATGGAAATCACCCAAAACACTGAAATCCTGGAGGATCTGGGAAATCTGAAAGAGATACACACAATGAATCTTGTTTGGGTAGTCTTGCCATATCTTACGACACAGTTTGGGAGACGATCCTCGATTCGAGGATCGAATGGGTCCGATCAAGATGTCATCGACACAAAACCCAAGTACTCAGCCATTCAATCCTGTTTTCCGTCTCACCACCAATTCAGCTAAGAGTCGACTCCACGATTATGATTCAATTTTAGAAAAGAGAACATGTCAAAACATTTTTGTGTGATCGAACCCCTTTCTTCGTATTTTGGTGAAAATCCCTTGGATCCTTGGATCCCTGATGGTCTCATAATAATATGTTGTGGGTTGGTCAGCCAAATCTCACTAATGGACAATCATATTGAGATTCCATTGACTTCTTTCATCCATCCATATACTAAGGAGGATGATACTAGGAAGA
The DNA here is from genome assembly GCA_033064195.1 of Blattamonas nauphoetae. Classification (NCBI taxonomy): domain Eukaryota; phylum Preaxostyla; order Oxymonadida; genus Blattamonas; species Blattamonas nauphoetae. The sequence continues at coordinate 53,694 of JARBJD010000251.1, read as the reverse complement.
ACGGGTTGTAACAAGCCGAGAGATACTCCATTTCGAATCCACAAACAAAGCTGCTGGAATTCGTTCGGCACCCACTCTTTCGCTATCATAAGCATCTTACTCCCTCAAAAACCTCAATTTTTCCACCTCACAACTGGTTTGGAGTGACAAGCGGCATTCAGCGGCAGATTACAGCAATAAGTCCGATTCAAAATGCGACACTTCATCATCCCAGAACCTAAATGGAAAACGTCAATGGAATCTTTATTCTCAAGCAAGATGCAAAACGAAGAATATCTTTCAACGGCTTGTGTCAACAGCCGTCATAGACGAACGTATCTGATGCCAAAAATGAATGTGACGGAAACATTAGAAAACCTCCCCGACCCTCGCGAGACAGGTCTGCTAGCCGATCCAGACATCGGCGGGGCGGAAGTGGCGAGGATCAGTCCCACGGAGGGGATCCCTCAACCACTTCGCGCCCTTCAGAAGTGCGATGTTGCGAGGGCGGGAGTGAAAGGAAATAACGATAAAAGATCAAACAGCAGACTACGACGGCTTCAGTGAATCAGTCCATTCACATTGTCACTCAGGATATTTTTGATTTCACTCGGGAAAGATCTCTCCCCAAAACTCTGGCTGACTCCCGAGCCAATAAACCCTTGGCGTCCATCATGACAAGTATTTCCCTGTAAATAGCTGATTAGTTCGTTTTCTCGCGAAGAAACAATTTACAGCTCACGACACAAGGAGTTTCGCGACCAGCCGCAGAAATTTAGAAGAACAACGCATCTCTCGAGAACAAAGGTGAGTATTCTCACATAAAAGACAATTATCGTTGTTTATCAGCAACCGAGACTGAAAGGCACATTTCACAAGAGCGGTTTCGTCGAGGTCGGAGATAGGGTGAGCGTTCATCGTCTGTGAGTGGAGAATATCCATGGATCAGAAAGAAACACAATTCCACCAACTGACGAACAGGAAATAAGGATCAATTCAGACTCGATCGTCTCCTAACAGCATAGTGAAGAAAATATCGAGACAATCTGGACAGATAGATGAAGAATTGGACAAAGATAGAGACATCTGCATTCGTCCAGTCTCAACGCCTTTCACATCTTCAGTTGCGGCTTTCACGATGGTGCGTGTCCCACTCACGGAAGAAACGCAACAACCAGAGATTCGCTGAGCTGGCGCACCAATTCATTCTCCGCCAGTACCATTCCAACGGAAGGAGAGTGGATAGTTCTGATCTCTGCAGTCGCCTGTCCATGAGACCGTATTGGATGTGGAGACGCATTTTACCTCGTCAAAACTGGATCGATACACCCAGTCAGGTGGGATGCAACAATTGAGCAGGTCCTTGGAGATGCAGGGCAAGAGAGATGGTTGACGAGGAGGAGAATGATGATTGAACACGCTCCTCTCCTCTTCGTTCGCCCTCGCCTTCACACGGATTACCAGTCGAACAGCATCTCCTTCACGGACAAAACGAGGACTCGAACCGAGACATCACTTACTAAATCCACAATGGATTCTCAGTGCTCATCCCAACTGGAAGCATGGGATCAGACTTCTCATGACTCGTTGGAAGTGATGAGACATTTGTCGCGGGACCAAATCAAGTCTATCATTCAGAGGAGACGTACTCTCATCACTCGGCTGCTCGTCATTCTCCACAAGCCATCCGATCTGGATATCGTCGACGGAAAGGAACACAGAGAGGAGTTCTTAGTAGGTGAACATCTGATTGCCCCCTTTCGAAGGTACCAATCGTCTGCCTGGGCCCTGTGTTTGGAGATTAGAAGAAGCGACGAGATTCTTGAAGAACTAGAATCAGAACGATCCTCGTTCAACATCGATGCTACGATCAACAGACTCATCAGTCGTTGGAATCACACCCGAAGACAGAATCGATACACTGCAGTGGGAACAAAGAATGAGTTGAGCATCTCTATTCTGAAGCAACATACAATTCTGATGACATCATTGCTTCAGCTCGGGTGCACTTCGTCGATCGTGTCTGTCATTGTAGACCTCCATCTCCTTCAACATGAAAGAAAGCCTGACATAGTTTCACGGTCGTCTGTTGGGGGCACCTCACTGGGACCAAGTGAGCAGCTGGAGGAAGCCTTTCAATCTGGAGGCCACAGGTAGTCGTTCCGTAACCATTGCAAGATGGAGTCCTGACATCAGTTTACAACACTCCAACGGAACGACTCTCGCATAAGCTTGAGCGAGCGCCTTGTGTTAGCTTCACGGGAGGGACGGTCCGTCAGAGCAAGCTCTACATTCAATCAAAGATATCTCTTCTTTTCTTTTCTCATTCTTGTTGTCTGTCGACTTTAGCATCCTTTCAACCACTCATACGGGTGGGAGAGCCCTAGTTTGGTAGTGGGCACTCCCACAGGATGCCCTGTACAACAAACCAGTGCTCTCCCACGACTACGTCCTCTACCACCGGCGCTCGTGGAGGGACATAGTCAAGGACTCTGCATGATCGTGCACTGCGCTTTCGCAGGCACAAGCCAGTTTTTCTCCGCCCATTCGCGCTTTTCTGGTACTTGGGGCTGATCCCCCCAAGAGTTATTTTTTCTTTTGCTCTCTTTCCTCCCGCCCTTTTGGGCAGATTTTCTCAATATGATTCACTCTATTGGGAAAAAATAATTGATAATTACATGATTTGGCATTAGATTGTCCATGGGTTCGGTTCTTTGACGGACCAACCCACAACATATTATTATGAGACCATATCACTCATACGGAGTGGGAGAGCACTGGTTTGTTGTACACAGCGTGAATTTGTTGGAGAGTCTACGCGTCTGTGCGATTTTGTGACGCGTGTGTCATTTCACTCAGAATCACACTCCTCCTCTGCAAGTGTGTTTGAACAAAAGATGTTTCATGTCTGGTAGAGGGTCAAGGATGTGTATGTTGGAAATGGTGATTCGTGTGAATCCACACAAAACGACTGAAAAGTTCCAGAAGAGTCTCCAGAGTGAAGGAAAGCTCAATTCTTCTACACACAACTGTCGGATGGCAATCGCGTCATGAAAAACGGAAGAGGAGATGCTGAGGGAATGTGGAGATGCGAAATGACCGAATTACTGTTGAGAGGGTGTGTGACAATGAAGAGACAAAACCATGAGACAAAGAATGTGGGTGAATTACTGAGGTTACACAATTCATGGAATTTGGAACTTTCCTGCAAGATGACAAGAAAAATTGCGAACCTTTCTTCCAGCTTCGATTCGTGTCATGTCACCACTAGACCATAATAGTCGTCGAGATGTTGAGAATCGTCCGTGAGGAGGACTGGACCGCCCTTCCAGTAGGTCCAATACGAAACCTGGGGCTCCTCTCATGACGAGATATGGTGTGATCAATTATAAGAATAAGTTATTAATGGGTAGGCCTGGTCAATTTCTTCATTCAAATACATTTATGCCATCTCCTCATCGTTACTCATGGAAATATCTCTTTCCAATATCGATCCTTAACAAGTTGATGCTCCTTTGATGGTCAATCATATTATTGAGACCTCACTTCTGTCAACAAATATTTGCCTTTCTCTGGCAGCACAACCCACAAACCCACACTCCCATGACATGCTAGTTTACAATAGTAGCTCACGGATCTCGTATCCAGACATTTTGTCAACGAAGGGCTCACTCGAAACCTAGTTGGAGCAGATTGATCCTCGAATCGTTCACCAACTCCAGATGTAGTTATTAGCGCAGTGTCTTTTCGATTTGGTGATTACTGTCGAATTAGTGTTCGTCACGGGTGCGAAGGTTAGTTGTACAAGATATCGCACACTTCACCAACCGGACTCAGAGTCCAGAACACAGACAGAATAGGAGGCAACCCTACGATGAGGAGACAGGAATACGCATCAACGATATGAAAGGACGATAAACCGGCGAATGTTATCAGACTGGATCCCTCCAGTCGGACTGGTCTGAACATGCCGATCCTTCGGAGGAAGAACCCTCAACAATTTCAATTATCTTCACCTGAAGACAGCCGGACTTTCATCCAAGTTGTCCGTACAGACAGGGTAAGAAGATTATGAGGGTGAACTCAGCATATCGATCATGTGAGGTGTGGGACTCATGTGTCCCTCTCACCAGCGACTTCGATCGACACAATGACGTGGTAAAGTCCAGTACCATCATGCAATGAACAAACTCAAAAGGAGAGGAGGACAGAATCAGCGATGACAACGCACGATAAGCGAAGCCGAGATCCACAAAAATCAAGGTCCCATCGATTCCGGGAGAGTGGTATTTAAACAAAGGCAAACCGTAAATAACCCTCCAAGCTGAGCCCCAAGCATCTATTTACTGTTGCCACTTCATCGTGAGTGCACTGTCGACGCAACAGGGATCCTCTATCCCGACTCCCTCGATAATTCCGACAACTTCAAAATTCCAAAATAGTGGACACAAATCGGCTTCTATCCATCGACATCTTGAAATATTCCCTCTTCCTTGAGTTCTCTCATGTTTTGAACACAACAGCGCCGCTCGTTTCTACAACTCTTCAAATTCCAACAATTGCAACATACATCTCTTTCGCTGACAAATTTAAGCATATATGCCTCAACCAGTATAGGGGAACGATCTTATTGACGAGTATTGTTACTATGAGGGCGGACTACAACCAGTCGTAGCCGCATCTTCCATCACGGATTATCAAGATCACTGGGGTCAGCATTCTGCCTGAATAAACATCAAAACACCATCTCCGAGTTTCTAATCGAGAATTGTTCGAAACTGGAGATTTGTATGCCGGCACAAAACAGCTCTCGGTGCAAGCTTATCATCGACTCTGAGGTGTCAGTCTGACACCGAACAACTTCAACTCGCATTGCTATTCCGAAAACGAATGTAATTACGTTCCTTTACGCGTTTGCCTTCAAAGACACTGTCAGTTACCCCGCACCACAAAACAGCTCCGTCGAGAAAGGTGACGACACTTGCGATTTCACCACCATTCATTCATCTCCGACGGGCATTGACGATCATCAAACTCTGTGTCGCTTCCTTCTCTCTCCCAGAGGACACAACGACCATAACATCGTCTGTCGCGAACTCACGAGCTCTCAGAGATTCGGCTGTATGTCTTGACAACAGTCTGAAATTCACCATCTCCAAGTTTGGTGTTGACAGATGTTGCAAATCTGAGACAACTCTGTCGAACAAGAAGGCAAATTTCGGAACCCAACATCGAATTAGTTCTCTCACATCCCGAGGAAGCTCGGTTGAGAAATGAGACAACTTCTGTACGATTTGGTCATCCCATTTGCTCCGTCTCCTATCCTTGCTTCGATGTTCCCCGACCATCGCTTTTTCTTACGGCCTGAACGACAAACTCTGATGTGAACACAACAATCACCGAAAGCCTCGCTGTCATCATTGCTGATGTATCCAGATAAACTAAGTTCACTATAGTAGTAAAATAACCCGGCGAGGGTAAAATAACCCAGGGTGAAAACCCCTTTTGGATCCCTCTTTCCGTCCATCCCATATTTCTCGGAACCAAAATTTTTTTGGGTCCCACTTTTTTCCATAATGTTTGTCTCAACTCCGAGTATCCATCGAGGTAGAAATCGAACCTCCAAAATAGGATTCTGGGCCGGGGTGCCTATTTCGGAACCATATTTTGGCCTATTTTTGACCCATTTTGGCTCCTAAATAGGAGGTCCTAAACATTTAAGCTTAGAGGATCCGAACTTCACGACCACTTTTCTCCACGCCTGTTCAAAATTTTTTCTTTCTCGTTTCATTTCTGGTTGTTTGGGATGTTTTTCTCTCGAAATCACAATTTTTGAAAATGAAAAATCCTGGGGGGACCTGGGTGGAAATTCAGGGTCAAAACTGATTTCCCTGTATACAAAGCTTAGTGATCTGAAAACTTGTTTTGATCATATCTCCACAACCAGACATAGTTCCGACATGAAGTTTTCACCAATATGGATGTTTTGTTGGATTATATTTTTTCTGAAAATTTTGAGAAAAATCCCTTTGCGGCAGTTGAGATTCTTTTGTGGGTTTTTGGCCTTGGTTCGAAAGGAGAGCTGTCACTTGACATGGGATGATGCACCCGTCTCCAAATTTCATTAAAATGATGCGAACACAATCAGAATCGAATCCAAAAGCTCAAATTGGTTAGAATCGTGCTTGGGAGGAGAGCAGTTGGGGTTGATTCTGAGAAAACCACGAAAACTATCAAAGACGCTAAAATAGGAGGTCTTCGAAAATTTTCAAAATTTTCAGAAAAATATAATCCAACAAAACATCCATATTGGTGAAAACTTCATGTCGGAACTATGTCTGGTTGTGGAGATATGATCAAAACAAGTTTTCAGATCACTAAGCTTTGTATACAGGGAAATCAGTTTTGACCCTGAATTTCCACCCAGGTCCCCCCAGGATTTTTCATTTTCAAAAATTGTGATTTCGAGAGAAAAACATCCCAAACAACCAGAAATGAAACGAGAAAGAAAAATTTTGAACAGGCGTGGAGAAAAGTGGTCGTGAAGTTCGGATCCTCTAAGCTTAAATGTTTAGGACCTCCTATTTAGGAGCCAAAAATGGGTCAAAAATAGGCCAAAATATGGTTCCGAAATAGGCACCCCGGCCCAGAATCCTATTTTGGAGGTTCGATTTCTACCTTGATGGATACTCGGAGTTGAGACAAACATTATGGAAAAAAGTGGGACCCAAAAAATTTTGGTTCCGAGAAATATGGGATGGACGGAAAAAGGGGGTTTTCACCCCGGGTTATTTTACCCTCGCCGGGTTATTTTACTACTATCTCGTATCTTCCTCCCTGACTGTCGACGCCACAGATGCAGTACTTGTCAAATGGACCGTGACAGAAACGAGATTGAGAACTGAAATGGTTCTTCACCTGGACAACTCGTTATTGAAGAAAGGTCCGTCCGCAGCACCAGCTCCGCCACGTTTAGTGTGAGTTTCATCCGCTGGGCAGAATTGGTCAGCGATGACATTGACATCTGTTCAGAACGATGTAGTAGAAACGCTTGGAACATCGCTCAGCGAGAGAATTATCGGTCAGCATCGATGAATGGATGGAGAATGTTGCAATCCATCCCAACCACAAAGATCTCCTCGGTTCAACCATAGTCGAGCTTGATATGTCCATGCAAGGCTCAAACTGCAACGATGGCTCAAACGAGTTGACCATCGAAAAGGAGACAAGGTTTCGACCGAGACACTCCATTGTGAATGATAGTTACGGTGTCATTGTGAGTCAGCCTTGTTGCTCCTGATATAGTTCGGCGGAACGGACTTTCAACACCGAATTATTTGATGAGTGTGACATTGATCGAACAGTTTCCTGAGGGAAACTCCACAGCGAGCATCTCAACAACTCCAGTCTCCACTGCTCGTCTGATTGGGATTGGCGCAGTATTGCGCTCTGATTGACAGGAAGACAGGACTCTTCCATTCATATCTTCTGGATAGTTTCCATCACAGATGTTGGGAAGACGTCGATTGTGTTCACAATCGTTCAACACTAATGAATTCTCATCCGAACACTTTTCACCACCGACTGCCTTGACTCGCGAACTTCATTCAGGTTTCCGGTTTATCCGCAGACATTGTCTCTCCATTTGTTCGAATCCAACGAAACTGTGTCGTACTCACACTTTCTGGTCGTGCCCTTCCCCCACACGACCACATCCTCAGCCCTGAGAACCCACCAGACCTGAAGGACTCTCACAGATAGATGAATTGGTTCCTTGTCGACAGGATCGAGATTGTGGTCTGCTTCTCTCTCACTCGTCGATGGTCCTCTTCCAGAGTGTGGCCAGACGATCATCGCGACAGGATTCGAGGGTAGGAATGAAAATGGAGAAGATGTGCATGTAAATGGAGCCCTTCCGATCTTTTTGACAACAAAGCTAGCTGTCATCATCAACAGCTCTCTGAATCCCGTTGTCACCAGGAAGGGAGAGATACCGTTCAACTTAACTGGATCTTCAACGGTATTGACAACAGAATCGGGTCAATTGCTATGACTCGTGATTCAGCAACAAATGTTATTCAAATGGAATATGGGACACTCACGCGATCAAATGATCATTGTGCACTCTACGAGCAAAGGGCAGTCTTTCACTAGAGGGAGATCTGGAGACCGAATGACTTCGAGAGCGAAGAACTCAAAATAGAGTTGACCAACACGACTGCAGGTACTGGAGGCGAGGTACTCTCCGAAGTTGCCCGATCGAGGGTGGTGAAGGGGGAAGCAGTCTATTCCGGGCACAACCTTCTTCTATCCGAAGACATTGCCACATTGAGTTCGTCACACTCACACGAAGGGTCATCCTTTGCACTCTCTGTCACCTCGCCGCAAGCATTGTTCACAACTGTCCCGTCTTTCAGGCAGACCGGAACGTTTAGTGTGGAGTCGGAGTATCGTGTCTGAAGGAGCCGGCATCTTCAGTTCGGACACCGATCTTGTCTTCGAAGGGTCGAAGCAATCGGATGTTCATCATGACAAGTGGGGGAGAGACAAGAAGACATGAGTGAGTGAGCACTTCGGCTGGTCACCGAATGGTCTTGCGCTCCAAACTCACTCAACCTTGTTCTATTCTGTTTGGTGGCAGCAGCTTGTCGCTGGTCACGGCCTGCCTTCGCCATCACCACTATCAGTTGAGACTTCAGGCTTGTTTTCTTCCTTATTCATCCCTTTTTTGGTCCTTTCAAGTCTCGTCATGAGAGGAGCCCCAGGTTTCGTAATGGACCTACTGGAAGGGCGGTCCTTTTACAGAAACCAGGGCTCCTCTCATCTAATAGTCTGCCACACCCACAGGTTTTCTTCTCCAATGGGAATTGGAGTTTCTTTTGCCTCTTTGCTCCTTCTCCCGGTCTTTGACCAGAACCAGGTGCTCACCGAGAGGTGGCAACTGGGAATATTATGGGAGAGCCTCTTGAACTCAAAGAGAGAACTCGTACAAGTTCCTACACTTCTCTCTTTACTCTTGATTTGTTTCTCGGTTCACGACCGAGAAAGATTTCATTGAATGTTCATTATTACAGGCCTACCCATTAATAACTTATTCTTATAATTGATCACACCATATCTCGTCATGAGAGGAGCCCTGGTTTCTGTAAAAGGTCATCAGATGTTGATCTCGCGTTTGAATCTGCGTTCGACTGTCAACCCGACGGAAATGGTCGTTTCAATGAGATGGAATTTTGCAGAGCGTGCTGACAACGATATTGAACTGTAGTTTGTGGATGACGTGACTCGGTCTCGTAACAGGATGTGATGGTGGAAAGAGCAGATCAATCAATCCAATAATAAACAGAGTATCAACAAGTTTCAAACAAAGTTCCAAATTCCCTGAGCCATGTAACCTCAGTACAAGAAAGGAAATCAAACAAAAGAGTGTTGAAGAGAGATAAATGAAAAGAGGTAGGTGTTCTCCACCTCACCACTTCCAGCTGCCACTTCGGGTGCTCGCCAGCGAAGACCATCCATCCCACACTTCTCTCCTTCCACTCCAACTGCGTGAGCGTTCCGTTGCTTCTGAGCCAGCAGCGCAGCTTGTTCAGCTTCAGTCGAGCTCATCTCAAGTTTCAGCGAAACATCACTCTTTTTCATTTCATCAGATGCGACAATTGAGATTTATTGCTGGTTTTGTGAGATGAAGCGAGAAATAGAATAAAACGTCTTTGTTGGGGTCGATTGATTCTCACATCTGCACAGGAATCGATCCCCCAACTATCTGTTCCTCTTTCACAACTTCCACTGACTCAATTGTCACTGAATTGTTCCTGTTCCACATGTACACAGCGAATCGGAAGGGAACAGGGATGTTTATGAAGAAGGCTGGCTGAATCTGTCCATCTTGCGACATTCGAACATTTCTCCTTTCTTCTCGTCCATCTGCCTCGATCACCACTCGCTGTCCAGCTGCTCCCGCCTGACATGCCTGGGATTCATTTGTGTAATTTCCATTCAGCCATATGTTTCGACGCGATGGTGACAGATCCCAACCTCCTGCTCCTCCGATCAGACTGTAGAGACCAGCTATCTGAGCAGTGGCTGCAAGTGCCGAAGAGATGATGCCGATGATGTAATTGGATTGTGGGACACGTCCAACGATCAGCGAGAGGCGAGCAACAACAGCACCGAACTCGAAAGAGATGAGACACCCACCATCACCTTGAGTTCGTTTGGTGAACTTGGATCCAGAAAGAGTGTAGTCTGATCGAGGGAAGAGTTCGACGGCTTCTGCACCCACTTTGCTTTGTCGTTTTCTTTCTTCCTCTTCTTCTTTCTCTTTCTGCCTATCCAGACCTTCTTTGATGAACTGTCGGTTTGCTTCTCTCTCCGCTTGCAGTTCGGTCATCTGCCGTTCAAACTCCTTCTTTCGTTCTTCTTCTTTTTGTGCAATTTCTGTTTCCATCCTTTTCAGTTCGGTTTCAATCTCTTCTTCTTTCCTTTTCAGTTGCATGTCGCGTCGTTTCTCGTTCTCTTCCATTTCTAATCGAAGTCGGCCAATGTCCATTCCAATCACTCCTTCCTTTTTCTCTCCCAATCCCACAAATGACGAAGGGAAGTGTCGGATCAGCATCCATCCAACCAGTTTCCCAATTTCGCTTCTTCTTTCATCTTCTCCCCCTCTCTCCTCTTCTCTCCCAATCTCCACAATCATCGAGCGAAGTGTCCATTCAATCTCCGACAGTGCTGCTCGGCTCCGATTCACAACTGAAAAGCGAGATTCTGATTCTTCCTTCTTCTCTTCATTCTTCTTCGTTTCTGTCGTCTTCTTCGATTGTTCTTCATTTCGCAAGAATGATTTCAGTCCCATGCAAAGCGAGTCCAGTGATCTCAGTACTGAAAGTCCACTTCCACTTCCAATCCCATCTCCACACGAAACAATCATTGAGCTTTGTTTGCACAGCCCTTCCACAACTCCACTGTTCAGAACTCCTTCCACATCTCCTCCCGACATCGACACACGGCACAGATGCCTGACACACCAAACAATCAACAATCACCAACCAAGAAAGGAAGAAGAGAAGAAGAGAACAAGAAAAAGAAAGGAAGAGATGAGAAGAAGAGAAGACACGCCCAACCACTCGCGATGCACTTTCCATAACTTTCGATGACGATTTCTGAACATCCACAGAAAGATGACAAAAGGGACAAACAGAAAAAGAAAAAAAGGAAATAGTGAAGAGAAGGAAGAAGAGGCACACAGAGACGAGATTCACGAGTGATGGAAGAAGACTGCTCACTCCAACACGAAAAGGCAGACTCGCTCCACTCACAACAACCGACACAATCCCAGAAACAGACACCTGAACACCAAACATCATTCAGCAACAGAAGATGTGAAGAGGCCAAGACAATCACGAAGAAGATGAGGAGGAAGATGAAGGAACGAACAAATGACACACGAAGAGCTCCTCGGAACAGGGATTCGCCAGTGTTGAGCAGAACTCTTCCAACAATCCCGATGACATCACTTCTTCACTCAGTTTGTGAATATCGTTGTTTTCTGTACAGAGAATCACACACACATAATAAGAAAAGAATCGAACGAACGACAAGCAAAATGATGATAAGAGAGAAATATCAACAAGGAAACAACAATCAAGAACAACAGAAGGATGAGCACACCCGACAAGAATAGAGAATAAACCACAAGAGCCGTTTTCTGTTTTGACGATTCATCGCCATTTCTGTATTTCTGCAGACAATCTGCTATCAGTGGACCCTACGCATGAGAATGATTGGAAGATGAAAAATCAAAGGGAAATTCTGGAATTGAGAGATCAGAAAAGTTGAAAAATGATGCGCGAGTTTCTGTGAGAGTAAATCAGTGAATAAAGAATTTCGATCCAAAAGAAGGAACCAAACCATATCTCGCTCGGTTTTGGTTTGATTCATTGCTCCGGAAAAGCTTGTCAATGAAGGACCAGGGAGCATTGAGAGAATTCGAAGTCAAAAGTGGGAGGATCGCTTCATGTAGATAATCGATGACCTTTGTCCTTCTTACGTTCTGTTTTATTCTGTTACGTTCTGCCCCTCAACTATATTTCCCATTTGCAAGTCATATTCCCGTTTCTTTCCCCAAATGAGGCCGTACATTAATCTGAAGTGCTGATACCTTCGCCTATTGTGCATTTCGAGGAAGCAAGCTCTCCATTTGTGCATACTCATCAGATTGCCACACATTCTTTCTCAACCAATCAAATTTTGGCATGGGTTTAGTATAGGTGGTGTTTTTGAAATATGGCTGGTGCAACGAGTTTAGTATGGCTGGTTGTGGATTTATGAAGAAAAATGGAAGGTATCACCACAAAGTATTCCGATATGGTAAGGATAAGATCCCCATAGAAGGTATAGAAGTGACAAAACCGTATAAAAGTCATGAAAAGTTTCTTATCCTCCGAACAAGGTTGAACAAAAAAAGGGCACTTTTTTCACTCTATGGATGTGGATTTAGAAAAATTATGTATTTATCACAAAATAATGCTCAAAACAGACAATAGTTGAAATATAGTGAACCTGAAGATCGGATGCATTGACTGTTTTCAAGAGTTTCGGTTTTCGCCATCACTTTTTCGTCCGACATATCCTCTCGAGACTGATCTAATTCTGATGTTTTCATCGAAAAGAGGCGATGAGATTGTTTTAGTTCTGATTTGTCTGTTTCAACCCGCGGATGACCAACTACACTTTACCTCACCAACTAAATCCATGCCCGAAACTCACAATGTCAGCATATCTGTCTTTGTTGTAGATGTTCAAAGCGAATCTGACGTTCTGTGGGATGTTGGCGAGTGAGTCTGGTTGTCTCTGGTCGTCAACAAACAGAACGAGGGTGTGTCTTTTCATTTCCAATTCAATCGTCACAACTGAGTTTTTTTTTGCTCGTTGATTTCCTTTTGCGATTTTTTTCGCATCTTGATGAACCGTTCCAGTCGACAACCAAAACACTGAAGCCCCTGACTGAAAATCAAGGGTGGCTGTTTTGCATTCTTCGAGTTGGGATGAGTCGATCACACCAAATCCTGGAAAGATGAAAGAAAAGAATGAAACTGTGCATGTCGTATTTGTCGCATCGGATCGACAATCTCCACACTCCTCGCGTGATTTCGTCGGAGAAACACGATTTCCATTCATCCATGAGACTTGTGAAACGTCGTCCTTCCTTCCGAAAGTGAGCTGGATTCCAAACTGTGATAGCTTTCTCTGGATCAACTTTTCGTTCAATCCGCTTCACATCCTTCGCTACTTCAGTCACCTGTGCCTCCACCACATCTACTTTCGACTGTGTTGTGCTTGGCTTGTCGCTCAGCCTCTTTTCCATTGCCACAGACTCTCCGAGCTTCTGTGTCAGCTCCGCAATCGTCGTGGCTTGCTTGGCTATCAATTCATCTTTCTCCACAATCACTGTCTCCCTGTTTCGAATGGTCTCGTTGGCTTGTCGGATGGCGTCGTCTTTTTCCTTGTTCTCTATTGTGAGTTTGCTTATCGTGTTGTCTCTCTCGTTGAGTTGTGCTTGAATTAGTGATCGTGTGTTGTCCAGTTCTTCGCTGATGAACTGCGAGAGCGGTGTTTCCTCTCCCAAAATCGAGCGGAGTCGACCAGATCGAATCAGTTCAGCTGACGACAGTCGTTCCTGCGGTTTCTGATTGGTGAGGTTAAAATGGAAGAAAGTGAGAGAAGAGAAGGAGGAAATCACACTTTGCTCAGAAGAAAACACAGCAGAGCTTCAACTGACGATGACATCTCAGCTTGGCGGCACACATAAACAAAATCAAATCGCTTCACGCTTTCCGCAATCTCCACTGCGTTTCCTCCAGAAATCCACTCCTGCCCCGTCAGCAACTGCAGCACAATCAGCCCAAACGCCCACATGTCTCCTGCCAGCGACTCATGAACAGCATTCCCTCCAACAACAAACATTTCAGGCCCCCAGAACTGCATCGTCCCACACTCCGCCGAAGTCGACGTCTTTTGAGTCCCTACTCCAACCACTCCTCCAAAGTCCCCTGAAACAACAAATAACAAAAAGAGATGAGCACAAGAATCACACGACATACCCAGCTTCGCTGTTCCATCACTTCCAATGAGAATAGTCGACGGCTTCACATCTCCATACACCTCATTTCGCGAGTGCAGAAACCCCAGCCCAGCCAACACATCTTGCAGAATTCTGAACACCGTCTGAACAACAAGCAGGGAAAGAAGAATCGGAAGAAGACAACATGAAGAGGGAGAAGAAAACAAGACCACGCGATTCATCATCGTCCCCAGCTTTTGAGCTGCCGTCATCCAGTCAGCCAAAGAACACGAGCACAGCTCCAGAACCACGTAATGTGCTGCATCACCCTCGATCACGTCCACAAGTCGAACTACATTTTCGTGTAGATATTTTTGCAGTTTCGAGATTTCATGCTCGTTCTTGACGAAATCTTCTTCCGATCCGAATGTCAGCACTTTCATCGCAAAATGTTCATCCGATCCCGCTTTCGATACTTCATACACAGATCCAAATCGACCTTGCCCCAATTTCCGAACAACACTGTCTGAAAACATGAAATCGGTGAGAGAAAGAAAGATGAGGTTTTTTCGATAGTGAAGATAAGGATGAATGACGAACAATCAATGGAGAGAGAGAATGGTACGGCACACATGGTTCGGGAACTTTCACTTGAAACTGTTTCCTTGCTTTTGGTGTGGCGGACATAATTCCGACCTTTCCGAATTAAGGGCCGATCATCGAACCCTTTATGCGTTTGAGAACCACACTCGTTTTGTCACGACGATTCTCTCACAGAAATATACACTTGTTTTATTTCTGGAATATTTCCTGCCAAACTTGTGACTGCAAATTGTTTCATAACAAAGCATGTCCAATGGGTGAGATCTTGATTTCTTTGCTCCATACTGCTTGATACCAGAGGCAATTATCTCCGATCCACATGATATTATTGTTGTGTCGCATCCTATGTTGCTTTGATGAACATTACCAAGACTTCGATGCTATCTATAAGAAAAGAATCACCGAAACTAATTCTACCTCAAACTCAGAATTGAGAAGACTATCATTTGATACTGGACTATATTCGACAAATTCCATTGAGATTGTTTCGGAATCGATGGAACTTCATGGAAACAAGACAGGGCTGACGCATAGAGCGAATGTGCAGAAAAATCGAAATCGCAATACAGACGAAAATGGAAACGGAGTGCCAAGAAAAGACACGGGTGTTGAACGATGGATGATGGAGGTGCGGAATAGTTCGTTGACGATGCAATCGTGGCTACTGGACGCGGGAATGGCTGGAACAACAGTCTGTTTGGTCGTAGACTCGTCAGTTGAGGTTGTAGATAGCGAAATCTTGTCCAACATGGAATGTTCGGGATTTGTGCTTGCAGACGAGGGAAGAGGTGGGTCGAGCAGGATTGTGATAGTTGGGAGCAGTCACAAATAATCGACGCAAAATGTTGTTCTTCCACTTGTTGGGAGATGCTATGGACACCTGCTTGAGACCAATGAAGGATTGATGGGAGATGGGGAGGGAGGGAGTGGTGAATTAGTGGAAAGGGAAGAGATTGTTGGAGTTGGACTGTCGTTCGAATCGACGCACTTTCCACTTGGAACTGGCCCTCTTTTCTCGTTTATTGGGGATTCATTGTGGTCAGGGTCTGAGAATGCGATGATTGGGGTGATTGGAGAGATTTCGACCGAACTTCGATTGAGCGAGATTTGGAATGTGACGAGCAGTTTTGTGGCAGTGAATGGAAGGAGAAAGAGTTTGGGGGTGGGGAGTTGTGTGTGGGAGCGAGTTATTGGGAGCGAGATTTCAGGGAGTATGAACCACGACAGTGGGACAGGACTGTGTGGCACTCGTTTGGGATTCAATGTGCTCTGTGCGAACAGTTCGTTCTCATCTTGTGTTCGCACCTCAAACGATGAAATTGACATAAAACACGAAAACATCACACAGAACGTCATCGGACGAACATTTGTGAGCGATTTATCACAAATAACCTCCGTGGCGTTCACTCTTTGCACATTCCAAGACATGACGTTCTACACCACGCATAACAGTCAGGGGGGAGCAGCAATCTGCCTCTACTTTTCGACATCCTCTCTGACCGTCACTCAGTGCTTCTTCCACAACTGCACGTGCACACTGTCTGTCGATAGTGGAGGAGCTCTTTATGTGTGGGCGACACGCTCCGACTGTCCCATCTCGGTCTCTTTGTCTTCGTTCACTGAATGTGCGAACACATCTCCAGGGAACCCTCGTGGTGGAAGTGTGTTCTTATCCACAAAATCAGTTCTATCCATCACAAGCTGCTTTTTCGAGAAAAGCAAATCAGGTAGAGATGGAGCACTCTCTCTCCAAGCATCACCACTCGCCACTCTCTCCAACTGTGCTTTTGTCTCATGTTCGGCTCAGAAAGACGCTGGCGCGTTGACACTCACTGGAGTCAAAACCATCGATCTCTCCTTCCTCCAATTCCGAGAATGCTCTTCGGGTGATTCAAAATCAAACGATATTTTCTTCGATGCAATCCCAGCTTCTCTCGTGACTGAAGACACAGTCAGGTTCTGCGACTCAACATCAGACAGACCAAATGTCTTTGTCAAGACAGGTTCGGTTGATATGAGTCGTCTTGTTCCTGAACTGCAATCCACTCCGACAGCGTCAGTTGAAGTGTCGATCAGTGAAGGGACAGCGACAGTGACAGCAACAGCGAGTGAAGGAGTGAAGGGGACGGTGGGAATATTGCTGAACGGATCGAATGTGCCTCGTCTGATTCATGTTCATTTTGGAAGCATCACACAAACATCGAGATCAGGAACTGCGGTTGTGTCGTCAGGAGTGAATGGGGTTCTTCCACAAGCAGACTATTCGCTCCGCGCATGGTCTGTCCCCTCAGCCTACCTCAGTTCAGTGCATTCTGCTGATTCAACTCTAAAAGATGTGAACACCGTCAGAATTGATCTACATGGAATGAATTTGAACAATGGGAAGTATTCGATGCTGATTTCGTCCGGAGAGAACACTTTCAACGTCTCGCTCGGTCGCTTCAACTCGACAACTCTCGTTGGATCTGCGCCTCTTCGTCCGTTGAACGCATCGGGAAGACTGGACTTCGCGACTGAATACAACGTTGAGAAAGTGATGAGGCTTGCAGATGGAGGGATTGAAGAGAACATCAATCTGATCAACAGAGTCTCGTTCACAACCCCACCCGAACCACCTCGTCTCGTCAGAGTCGTCCGTAAGGCGTTGAATGGAAAGAAAGACGAACTCATAATTGACGTTCAGGCTGAATTGCTCCCTGTCGGAAATGGATTGATTCAATTCAAACTGGATGAAAGTGAGATTCTCGTCAATGGAGTCCTGACAAGTGATTCTGAGACAGAATGCACAGCTGTGTTCTCAACAGCGTGGACAGAGGACACCACTCATCTCTCGTATGGGAAGGCATATTCAATGGAATCAGCAACAATTAGCTCAATCGCTGTATTGATCAACCCTGGAACCGTTTGTGTAGTTCACGATCCTCCTGTGATCACGTCGTTCTCTGTTCCAACGGAATGCTCATCAGACTCGTTTGATATCGAAGTGATAGGGAAGAACTTCCCCTCATCCACACATTTCAATCTGACCCTCTCCAACAACCACAACATTTCGATCTACTTCTCAAGTTACACAAAAGGAAAAGGGACAGTGAAAGCAAGCTTGCCATCAGAAGTGCAGTTCGGAACGGAATATTCTGTGTCGAGAGTGTGGAATGGATATGATTATGTTCTGCTGAACGAGACGAGATTGAAAACGCCTCTGGGCCCAACACTGACCTCGATCTCGGCATCGTTGCAATCACCAGACATGAAGGAAGTGCTTTTGTCATTGAATGGATTGAGAATGATGACAGGAACACACACCCTGACATTTCATGAACAGGGCCAATCGACACCACTCACCATGACTGTCCAAATCAACACAGAGACAACGGGAAGTGGTTCAGAACTGATCTTTGGGGGAACAAAACTGAAGTATGGAACGACATACGAAGTGATCTCACTCACATCAGCCACTCTCCACTTCATACTCGCTGACTCACCCACATTCACCACAGATCCCGAACCACCTCGTCTTGTGAAGATTGTGAGTGAAGAAGATTCGGGATTGATCTCGACAACACTGACACTGTCGTCGCTTTTTCTGACAGTTGGAGGACAATACGAAGTGAAAATGACAGGAACACCTCTCTCATCATCGTCGAGTGTAAAACACGACACAAAGCTCATTTTCACAGCGAATTCAGCGACAGCGAACACACTGACACTGACACTGTATCCTTTGGAAGAGGCTGATGTGAAGTATGACCACTCGTATTCTGTGGATTGGATGAACGTGGTCGGTGGAGTTCCGATTCTGGTGGAAACAGATAAATGTGTTTTCGAGACGCCGAGCGAACCATCTCGTCTTGTTTCATTCTGGATCTCTGGATATGATTCAACACAGGCGGAAGTGATATTTGCGATGGATGGGCGAGCGTTGGATACGTCGTCGATGTTCAAAGTTGGTCTGAACTTCTCAAACACTCTGAAGCATACTGTTTCGATGAGATTCAACAACGAGAGAGGAGACTGGGAAGGATCGGCAATTCTGTTTCCGTCTGAATCATGTGAGCTGGAATATGGAAAGACATACGCAGTGAGCTCGTTCCGGAAGGGAGAAGATACGGCGGAACTGCTATTTGAAGCAAACGAAGTCACAATCGATGTCAACCCGTCTCGTTTGACGTCAGTGTCTATCACTGGATTGTCAGACGAAGGAAAGAAGGGATTGTTTTCAGTTGCTGGGAAGAACTTGGTGTCTGGCTGGAGCTACCAGATTTATGTGAACGAGACAGGGACGTCAGTTGAGAAGACGATTGAAGTGACGATGAGTTCAAAAGAGGAAGGGACAGGAAGTGCGGTGTTGTTCTCGGAAATAGAAGGAGAGATTGAGCTTGACTACGGGACGGAATACAAAGTGGTTGGAGTGAAAGACTCTTCACAATCGTTGATTCTGTTCGAATCAAATATGAAATTCAGAACAGATCCCGAACCACCTCGTCTTGTGAAGATTGTGAGTGAACCAGATGAGGGATTGAACTCAACGACACTGACATTGTCATCTCTTGTTCTGACAGAGGGAAAAAAATACCAAATGAAAGTAACGGGAACCCCTCTCTCATCGTCGTCGAGTACAACACACAAAACCACTCTCAAATTCAACGCGACATCAGCAACAGTGAACACTGTGACGCTGAAACTGTATCCTTTCGAGGAGGGGATTGTAATGTATGGACACTCGTATACTGTGGATTGGATGAAAGCGGTTGATGGAGATCCGATCTTCATCGAAACTGAAACGTGTGCTTTCGAGACACACAAAGAACCAGCTCGAATCCTCTTGTGCACTGGAGCTGTTCTGAACAAGGAACGGTCGGAAGTGACGATCTCGCTTGAAGGAAGAGCGTTGGGTGATTCACTCGGGTCGATTTGGGTGAAGTTCGAAACCACTTTCTGGAAATCGTCGTCGTCGATTCGAAATCTGTCTGCGACACTCTGCGAAGTGGACTTCCTCGTTGGTTCAGAAGAAAATGGGACGCGTCTGAAATACGAAGGAGAATACACAGTCTGTGTGAAACCAGACGAAGCAAGCACACTCCTCGTCGACTCTGGAATCGCTGTCCACATTCCTGCCTCTCCATCATTCACAAAAGTGGAGTTTGCGTTCACGAACTCACTTGGGACAGGATGCATAGCAGTGTTGACAGGATCAGATCTAGTGGTTGGGACAGAATACGAAGTGAAACTGAACACATCGCACACATTCTCGATTGTGGTGACGTCTTCAGCTCGAGCAGAATCATCAGAAATGGTGATTGGGTTTGAAGGAACTCTCGCATATTCCCAAAATATTCTCGTTGAAACCATCGAGCCAACTGTCGAAGAGAGTGGAATCGCTCTGATGCCAATACCAGTCACTGGACAGACACCTGCTCGTCCGAATGTGAGTGAGATCTTCGTGGACACCGAAACAGGACAGATTTATCAAACATGTGGAGATCCCTCAAGTCCTTTCTCGACGATGGATCTTGCTTGGAGGATCGTCCGAACGCTCGACATCTCGCAACCCACATTCTCGCTGCTGAACAGCACTTCGCTGTCGTCAGCGATGACAATTGAATGTGGAATGTCTGTTCTGATTCAAAATGGAACAAACATCGGACCATCACTAAACATTCCATCGTTGGCTGCAGAATCAGCGACATCAGCTCTGATTGTGGTTTCATCCGCTGTTCTGAGCATCCAAAACATCGACGTTGTGGTTGGATCGTCGAATCCATCATTCATTCTCATCTCAGCACTGTCATCGAAAGTGAAAGAGAGGAATGCGGAGTTGGAGATTGTGTGGGAAGACTGCGTAGACACCAAGAAAGGATGGGAGAGTGTCGTCCCCTGAACACGACACGAATCGATGTTGACAACTCCAGACGACGAAATGATGATGCTGTCGATGGTGGCAGGTACCGAAAACGAAAACGACAAGAAAGAAAGTGTAAGTGCTGAGTTCCTCTCCACACTGATCATCGATGCTGCGGCTGAAGTGGGATTGTTGAGCGAGAAAATAAATGGACATAATACGTCCGAAGAAGGTGCGATCAGGATATCACTGTTCAAAAGGACGATTGGCGAGGATAGAATGCCGCGAGAAGTAACGACAATATCGACAACGCTGTCAGCCGCCTCCTTCACACTCCACTCAACCGTTCTACAGAGTGCCGCTTCTGTGTCTCCACATCCGAATTCATCTTTCCCGTTCTGTCCGACAAACACGGTAGAAACAGGGATTCGTGAGGAATTGCCGATGAGGAAGCGAAGGAGTGAGATGGAGTGACGACGAGAGCTTTCATCTTCTGCCAAATCCACTCCCCACAGCTTGTCAGCGTCCGAGCGAAGGCTGAGCGAGTTGAATGTCTTTGCCCACCTCTCCTTTGTCACAAGAGACGCAAGATCTCTCCCTTGAACAAACACCCACTTCCCATCGCCAGAACTGGTGCACGAGGAGTGGATGACGAGTTCTCCACCAGAAACGACAACAGACACGCTTCCTCCGTTTCCTTGCGACGAACAGGACTCGAACGTGCAGGATGTGATTGTGAGGGAGTTTGAAGATGAGAGTTCAGCAGTGACTGCTCCTCCACTGCTCGAGCTTGAGAGAGACGTGAATGAGCAGCGAGTGAGGACAGCTGTAGCGTCGCTGAGAACGATAGTCTTTGATGATCCCCTATCCATCGTTTTGATGTGCTGGATCAGAGTGTCGGTGAGGGTGAGTTTTCCAACAGATGTCACTTCGATCAGCGTCGTTGTGGATTCAGGGAGAACAAGAGGTGATTCACTGTGTGTCCCTCCCATCTCACACGACGAGAATGAGAGTTCTCCTGCCTCAACCACAAACAGAGTCGTTGACACACATGTTTCGACAACAGTGAAAACGATCGACGTAAATGACAGGTTGGTCGAGGAATCGGCAACAACGAAAGAGCCATTCTTGTCAAACTCGATTCCTCGCTTCGTTGAGGATGACGACTTGATCAGCAACGACGAGGTCGCCACACTTTTCGAGGAGAGTGTTGTTGATATCGAGAGGGAGAGTGTGGAGATGGTGTTGAGACCAGCTGATGAGATGGCAGAATCCAGAGTGGTGCATTTGAAAGTCGAAGATCCACAATTTGGATGATCGACAGCGTTCTCATCTGAGTCAATCAGGATCTCTTCCTTCGGGGAGATCAGCCAATACACAAGCGAATTGTTCCTCCACTTGTCGTCTTTGTCCATCGAAATGTCTTCTCCAAAAAGCGATATGAGATGTGTTGTTGTTTTGAGTTTGTCGTCCCACAACTCTGATTTGAGTTGAGTTTTGAAATGTTGACCTTTCAAGACGAGAAAGTTCCCGCTTTGTTGATCCGACGCGACATTGGTGAGTGTTTGAGAGGCGAAAGTGACATCGCCTGTAGTACTCACCTCAATCATTGTTGTTCCTTCGAATGTCAAGTTCGTGAAGATTGAGTCAAAGAGTTCAAATGAACCAGATCCCAACTCGGCCAAACCAGATGGTTTTGGAGCAAAATGGACGAGAGGGGCGGAGAGAGTAGCTGTTGAAGTGGTGAGAGTGGGAGAGAACGAGACGGTGTTTAGGACGAGCGAGCTCCCGATAGACCAGATCGGAGAGATCGAAGTCGTTGCGTCACTCTCACTCAAGATAAAGCAGTTTTTCATCGTAAGTTGTCCGTCTTTGGATGTCACTGTCACGACTCGGTGCAATGATTTCAACAAAAACTTGATCCTGTCAACGGTCAATCTCGATACATCATTAATCGTGAACACGACCCCTTCGTTCGCTTCAAACGCCGCTGAGAGGGACAGCTTGTAATGGGAGTACTGTGACGAACCGTAACATGAATAGATCAGATCGTGTTTCTCTAATTCAATAGGATCAGTGATCATTGAAGACGAATTCTGAATACATCGTCGCTGGAACAGGCTTCCGTTTGGATATGTTGTGTGAAGAGACTGGAGAGCATAACGGATAGTTTGGCAGTAGGCATTGGACCATTTGCATGTCGAATTATCCTTTCCATAGTTTGAAACGCGAACAGAAGGAAATGGGACGAAGTTCGAGATCATGATGAGCTTGTCGTCATCCAGATTGTGGTTCTCGATTTCGAGGTGTGGTAATCTACTGTACGATTCTCCACCACAACCCGATAGAAGATCGAGTCCTGTTTCTCCAAGCACGGATTCCTCGACATACACATCATTCCCAAATGCTGCTGTGTTCCCCTCAAAGTGAAAATTGGTCAGATTTAGAGGAGTCTGTGAAGTTGTCGTCCCTTTCACGAAAATCGCTCCTCCCTTCCCACAATCATCACCATTCTCATTCACATCAGACGCGGAGTTGCTCGTGAAAGTGATATAGTACGACGATAAAACTGTCGATGTGAAGACGCTTCCACAGTCGACCCAGAATACGCCTCCACATTTCGCCGAATTGGAGACAAAGGAGGTTTTCGAGATGGAGAGGGTGGACGAGATGAGGCAAGCAACTCCGCCTTCTTGAGCCTCGCAGTTCGAGAAGGATCCATCACTCAATTTCACACTGGATTCCACCAAGAAAAAGACTCCGCCTTGAGTCGCTGAACACGAGCTCGATACCAATCTGTCAGATGAGACTGCTGAATTTCGGCAATACAACAGACCACCCTGATGGCCTGAACTTGAATCACAAGAATCTTGCTGGAAACGAACTTCACTATCTTCAAGGTGGAGGAATGTGCCTTGGGCTGTGGACGAGAGAAGTTGGATCTGATTACGGACGAGATTGACTTTTGAATCTTTGAAGTAAGCAAACGATGTCGAATTGACTAAATGATGGTTGAGTGTCAGATTTTGCATCATTGTGGATCTTGCCCCCACACAGACGATGAATGGGGTGGCAAGAGGATTGGCGAGAAGAGTGGTTGTGGAGTAGATGGAGAAGATTGCATCCTTCTCAGCACGGACGAGTCGAATAAATGGAGTATGGTCCAAAGTGATTGGTTGGAGGAATAATTGAGAAGAAAATAAGACAAGTCGACCGACAGAATCGATGAAGGGTTGGGTGAGAGTTGGAGTGGTGAGTTTGATGGCCGTTTGGTAAAGGGTAATCGACGAGTAGTGATCACATAGGAAGGCCGGCGTTGTCAGTTCATCAAACACAAATTGGACATTCCTGAGTGATAAAGAAGCACTTTGGAGTGTGACGAACACTTCGCCCTGTTGTTCCACTGTGATGATAGATTGAGATTGGGCATGGAGGTCGACAGTGACTGTTGAATTCTGAAAGATGAACGGTGTCATGATCTCACTGTGGGAAAAGTCAGTCGTCAGTTGCGTTTCTCTACTGTTTCGAAGACGAGATTCAAGAAGGAATTGGAGAGAAAAAGTGTCAAAGAGAGATTGGGAGATTCGACCGTACGAATAACTCCAAGCCAGAGTGTCATCTACGACTGATGAGGTCATGAAAAGGAGTTCTGGTGGAGGGATATAGGTGTGTGTGGAGTTGATCAGAAATGAGAGGACAGATGGGAACGATTGCATGGTTAACAAGCGGAGATTGGTTTTGAGTCGTTGAATGACTTGAGAACGACATCATCTCCTCTCACAGCGTTGGCAACACCTTCGCCAGCGGAATTCTGATCAAAACAACAGGAGTTCATCTCGACAGCGCTTTTCTCGTTGCTCTTCTCCAAATCAATTGCTCCTGCTCGTCCATTCGTTGTGCATGCTCCAAAACGACAATACAACACTTTCACTGTTCCACTCGTCTTTCCTTCAATGCAGCTCGCACACTGCGTGGTTGCAACAAGAGTTGGTGTGAGGCTGGTTCGCGTGATGGATAAAAAGAGAGTGTTGGTGATTGATAGAGAGGATGTTCCCGACACACTGACGAGCGATTTTGTTGATTTGATGTTCTTGAAGAAAGAATGACGGATCTCCGATGAACCTGCTGCAAACTGAAACAAACTGGTGGTGATTGCAGAGATGTCTTCCACAACCACATTCAACACAATCAGACTTCCACTGTTTTCAGTTGAAGCAAGAACTGACGACGTCGACGAAGGAATAAGTCGGAGTGATTGGAGAGTGAGCTTGCCAGCGGATTTCGAAACGAAGCCATTGGTTGTCAGCTGGGTTGAGTGGATATCGCTGATATTCGATCCAGAACCGACAATTTCGACGATCTGGGACACCTCCAGAAGAGTATTCTCAGTGAAATTCCCATCAGAGAGAGTGATAACGGTGTCCAGTGGTGGAGTTGTTGAAATGTTCCCGAGAGCGTCTGACAGCGATGTGAAAGTTTGGATTGGCTGTTTTGGGTCTTCTTCAGATTCAGGAAGCCATGTCCCCACTCTCATCTCGTTCTTCTCCGCATCGATGGGTCCGATCTGGACAGCTGTCAATTCTGTTCTATTCTCCCAGATCGTACCGAAGTACATCTGTCGATTTGAAGTGCACCCGATCATTGTGGTGTCGTTCAGAGATCTTAATGTAGCCAATGAGACATCGAAATCCAACGCATTGGTTTCTTCCTCCAGATCAAATCGGCAGGATTCGAAGAAAGTGGCGTAGTTGTCTAGCAATGCCATGACACCGACATCCTTCGAACTCACATTGGCGAAGGAGCAGAAATAGAAGAAGGAATAAGTGAATCTGATATCGAATGTGTAGTTTTCACCAGAGCATCGCGTGAAGGAGCATGTGTCCACGACCAGCGATGGGAGCCTGTATGAGTAAATGAGGCCATTCGTGGATGGTGATGAACAATCTGTGAAAGCACATTTGTGGAAGACAGTATGGCTTGCTGAATCGAAAGATATCGTCGATCTCGAAGTGACTGGCGGCGTGCCAGTAAAAGTGGTGCTCGAGAAGAGATACATCATCCTGCTATCTGAGTAGAGTGAACACTGATTGAGTTGGCAGTCCACAAAGAGATGAGGATATGTGGGACTCGATGCACTCAAATATTGGATTGATGTGTTTGTGATTTCGGCGTGTGTGAAACCTGATGACCACTCGAATTCCAAGAGAGTAATTTTGAGGTCAGAATTCGTGTTGAAGATCTGCGAATCGGTTAGTGCGAGTACTCCCGTGACCCGACTGGTTGACTCGAAGTTCATAACAAGTCCAGTTGTCTTCGCATCGCCGATGACACGACAGTTCGAGATGGTTGTGGACTGGGTGGTGCCATCTGAATATGACGCAATGAATCCACCATTGATTGTGTTGTTAGTCTCTCCACTCAGCGTGAAATTGTTATCTGTGATGACAATCGGGGCTGTTGTTCGAAACGTGCCGATTCCGCCTCCAAACTGTTCGGTGTTGGTATCGTTAGAAGGATACCAGTCGGCGAACGTGCAGTTTTGGACGTTGTTGGTTGATGTTGTCAGTTCGAACATGTAGACACACGCTCCATACACGGCGAACGAGCTTGTCACTGAACACTTTGAGAAGCTGCACGAGACGAGCGACACAGTTTTGGTTGAAGAAGCGAAAAAAATGGCTGATCCACCAGCGTGTTGGGCTGATGATGACGTGGCTGTGAATTCCATGTTTGTAAACTTGCAGTTGGTGAAGGAGACAGAGACTTGTGTGAAGCTCAACCGTTCGACAGTATCAAATGTTTGATCAGCATACTCGGCATCTGCGTTGCCACGTTCGGTCCGGCTGGAGATGCCACGAATGCTTGAAGATGAGTGACTGTGGGTGTTGGGGGAACATTGGGAGACGATCGATGGTCGTTCGGAGGAAGTTGTGCGGCACCAGTCGAATGTGCTGTTTGAACAAAGAAATGACCCTCCTCCATTCAGATCTCGCAGCAAACTGCCTGAAAGATGGTTGTTGCTTCCCCAAATCGCACATCCAACCATTCTCTGCGAAAACTGCGACGACGCGTGTTTCATTTCCCCAGGCTGCGATGATACGTTCAGAATTTGCAGTTCAGCTACAGTCACTAACACACTCTCGAAAGAGGAGAGGTTGCTACGATGGTTGGTCTGAGACACACACACACCATCTGCCCCATCTGTCACTCCGGCTTCCGGTTCTTGGTCTTGCCAAATTGAGGTAAGGTTAGATCGTCGGTGTTTTGCGAATTTAGGTTAATGATGAAGGGAAACAAGTTACGAAAATGAGATAGGAGAAACAAGGGACAGTATTTGAAGTGAAAGCTGTTGTGAGGTCTGAATTTGGTGATGATCGGAGTGAATTATGGGTTCGCAAGCCACAGTTCTCACCAACTATAGCTGAACACCGATCACTAAATCATTGATTCAATTTGAGAAGTTCTGAACTGCAGTTTTGTGAAGTGGAGAAAAACTGAAATGGAGTTAAATAAATGTATTGTCTGATCGCACCCTTTATTCCTTGTTACAAGACCCAAGAACCGGAAGTCGGAGTGACAGATCCACTTTCATGTTCGCGATTGTCGTGCCAACTATGTTCAAGCCGAAGGGACCTGTCGTGCGGTCATTCCGTATATCATCCACAATTGGTGTCAAATGAGTCACTGTATTGTTCAGTGAGC
The DNA here is from genome assembly GCA_033064195.1 of Blattamonas nauphoetae. Taxonomy (NCBI): domain Eukaryota; phylum Preaxostyla; order Oxymonadida; genus Blattamonas; species Blattamonas nauphoetae. The sequence goes on along the minus strand of JARBJD010000251.1, from coordinate 26,509 downwards.
ACCAGGCCAACGTGATCGATGACGAGGTTTGGGTTGATGGAGAGCTGGATCGAAGAACGAATATTGACTTCACATCCGTCCAGAAAAACTCGCAAAATGAGAAATGAATTGTCGACGAAGCAAGGACGGCACATATCACGTCATGATTCGCAGAATCGGATGTCATGTCGAAAACGAGACGCTGAACCGACAGTGACGCGTTTTGAAGGATGAAAAGGCCGTGGACATCATTTGATTGAGGAGGATTGGCTTCTGTTCGGACAAGGTTTGTTTTGTCACTGTTTCCACCTCGAAATCTGAGAACTGTTTTGAGTTCACCCATCACCACCAAGCTCGATGAAAGAAGGGGAAAGTTGTTCGAGTGCACGAATCCATCAGGAAGGGTGACGTTATGCGATATTGCTGAAGATTCATGGCAGAATGACGGTTTGATGATGCTGTCCAAGTTGTACACTGAAGACTGAAATGGAGAGACGTGTGATCTCAACATAGAGGTGAGTAGAGCGATGACAGAGAGATGGATCATCGGTGAATGAAAGGTCAAGCGCTTAGCAGGTGAATACCAGAATGAGAGATTCCGAAAAGAATGAATAAAGGGCATGATCGAACTGGCTCATGAGGTTGGGGGTTTCCTTTGATGAAATGGGAAGAATCAATGAAATGAAAGGGAGATAGAACAAATCCTCACTATACCCACCATTTCACATTTGTTCCAAAGATCTCCATCATCCGTTCTGTTCTGTATCGGTTGCAGATATTCGCATTATCCTTCCCCTGGACGAAGAGGTATTCCGTCGTGTCCTGCCAGCCTTCCTCCAGAAAGTGGGGAATCTTCTCCGAATCGATTTCTGATCTTCGATTTCAAGCTTGGGAAATACACCATGATTAGTGATCAGCTGGAAGAAGAATTCGCAGGCTTCTGATTTGATCCCAGTGATCCCAGTCGGATCTGATCCCACCAAATACCTACAATACCATTTCGTTTCTTTCATTTCAAAAAGTCTTCTTATATATGATATTTGAATGGAAAAAAAAGTAAAAAGGAAAATGGTCACTTCATAGATCATGAAAATGCAAACTTTGGGTGCTGCTGTTTCAGTTTGTTCTACAACAATAATTATAAAAACAAGTCGATAATGCGTTATTATGTCTTCTTTGATGGTTTTTTCTCACTGACTAAAGTCAATGAAGGGAATACATCGAAAAAGAAGTGTTGGTGATTGTGATCGTGCGTGTTTTTGGGAAATAAGAGCTGTCTGAAATATTGAAGAGCATTATGTGAAAACAAGAAGTGAATTGAACATGATTAATGAAGTGATAATGAGAAAATCTCAAAGGAAAAGAGTTGAAATTTGATCTCAGTCCAAATTTAGGCACTGACATCAATTGATCCCAGTTTTACCTATTTTGATGGGACTACTCAGATGCCTGAGAATTCGCCTGCTTTGTAATCGGCGTCGAGCAATCCAGTCACAAAGTGCGAGAAGAATCCAGTTCTACTGAAACCCTGAGCAATCACCCGCTGATCACACAACTTGCAGACACCGACAAACAGTTTTACCCGTTCTTCATGTTCACGAAAGACGCTGTCGGGTGGGTGGATGAGGAATTGGCAGAGAACATCGACGGAAGGAGCAAGCAGGCGGTCGAGTTGTGTTTGACACAGTCGAGCTGCGCAGAGATGGCGAATTTGTGGTTGGTTTCGGATGACCAAATTTAGAAGACATTTGTACTTTTCCTTCGAGTTGGAGGCGATTGGTAGATTGTTCTGGCTGATCAGTCGCTTGACAATTCCAACTCTCTCGAAATCCACATCGTCCCATTCGTCGAAGGTTGGTTGCCTGACCCGTCGAGTCGTGAGAAGATAATTAATTGGTGCTCGATCAAAATAGTCGATGGGGAGAGAGAGGAGACACTCAAATGCGTGCAAGTATTGTTCTGTTGATCGGCCTGCTTTTCCGAACAAGTCGGGAAGATGGATGCGACTGAGCTGGTGTTTGTGGAACGCGCAGATCCGAAGGATGGTGTCGTCATCCAAACACGAGTCGCTTTTGAGCAGAGCAACAATTCTGTCAATGACGTCGATGATCTCGTCGTCGGTGAGACGACAGACGAGCTCAGATGTGAGGATGAAGGGTGGATCCGATGACGAGAGAGCAACCTCGTTCATCGCTTTCCTCACATCATCTCGATACGGCTTGTTCAAGCTGTTGTCGAAATCCCACAGATACGAATTTCTGAGAAACTCGAGAATCACATCAGAGTTTATATTGTCCAAAGCAAAAGGATGTAGTGACAGATGGACGACATAATCCTTCGTGTGTGTGTAGAACGCGCGGTATGTCTCGTCCAGTTCCTCACGAAGTTGATCTGACTCTTCAAGCATCGTTCCACGGTAAAACCTTTGACTCACGTTGAGATGAGTCTGCATCATTTCGATGAGCTTTTCGTGGAGTGCGATAAAGTCATCAATGAAGGACAGTTTTGAGGGATCAACAGTCCTGACGAAGCTGGGGAACCAACCACTCCAAATTTGCTTCTCAACAATCACACTATTTTGAAGACTCATGAATCTTTGGAATGCAGTGAGAATGATGGCAGCGTGGTGTGGTTGCGTTGGAGTGAACAGTGTCCAGAGGGTCTTCGCATCCATGTTGATCGAAGATACGTTTTTGTCGTTCATTTTGAGTCCAAATTTGGTGTCAGAATAGAAGAACAGTTCCAATTGATACGGACGTTTCGACATGAAGAGCGCGACGGCCAGTGTTCCCAAATCGGAGAACTGTGTCTCCTCGCTCGCTCGAGTCAGCAGACATCTAAAAATATTCAACCATAATTCAGTCATTGATGGATTCATCCAGTCTGGGTTGAGACAGAGTTCGGCTGTCTCGGTTGATGGAAGATCCAACATAGAAGCAAATTCTTCCACAAGATTATTTCGAAGTGCTTCGAAAAAGCGTTGAATTTCCGGATAGGATGCAGAAGAGACCTGATAGTGCACTATTTCATCGAAGAATCTTGTTTTTGATACAGTCGGTCGGACTGTTGAGTAATTTGTAACTCGTCACATCAAACGTGCCACTGTAGAATTCTTTGTTTTCACGAAAATGAAAAAAGTGTCAAACCTCCGTCTAAGTCGTGTGTCGGTATTCGATGTTCTTTCAAAAAGATCATTCAGAATTTCATAGAACATTTCATACATCGTTGTTTTGCTCATTCATCACCTGTCTTTGTCATCGTGCTCTGAGAGAATGAGGAGAGTACTCAATTGGAAAAATGAGACAATATTGGACGATACCGTGTCAACGTATTGTTGACCTATTGTGCTGTGCGCATTCAATGGTCTCATGCAATCAGCTTGCGAAAACGACGAATCAGTCGAGGAGGAGAAAAATGGTCTACTTTCGTTGAATCTGAAACTGGAGTGCTAGACACGATAAAAGAGGACTAGATAAGAGATATATCCTGAAATCAAACCTAAATTGTTGATAGAGAGTCTACAATAGCACATCGTTTGACGATCCAATCAACACAATCATCTGATTTCCTGAGACTCGATTCAATGCTGATCATCCGAATTGAGAGTTCTTCAATGATTGTTTGTTAAAGTGTGATGAATCTGTCCAATATCCACTAATTTTGATTTCACTCCTTGTCTCAATCTTGGAATCTACACTTTCAAATTGTATGTCGAATTAGTAAATTGTTTAAAGTCTCAAACTAAATCTGTTATTTGGATGATAAAAGACATCGTCCTCGTAGTCAAACAGGAGTTGACAAAGAGTTGTGATTCAAACTCCGTTCTAACTAATGGATGGGATAACACCAATATATAGGCCTCAGGTTGAGAAAGTTACACAGGAAAGCTGACAAAGAGAGGGATACCTTGAGATTTCAACCTTGCTAATGAATATCAGTGTGTTGATTGGATCGTCAAACGATGTGCTATTGTAGACTCTCTATCAACAATTTAGGTTTGATTTCAGGATATATCTCTTATCTAGTCCTCTTTATCGTGTCTAGCACTCCAGTTTCAGATTCAACGAAAGTAGACCATTTTTCTCCTCCTCGACTGATTCGTCGTTTTCGCAAGCTGATTGCATGAGACCATTGAATGCGCACAGCACAATAGGTCAACAATACGTTGACACGGTATCGTCCAATATTGTCTCATTTTTTCCAATTGAGTACTCTCCTCATTCTCTCAGAGCACGATGACAAAGACAGGTGATGAATGAGCAAAACAACGATGTATGAAATGTTCTATGAAATTCTGAATGATCTTTTTGAAAGAACATCGAATACCGACACACGACTTAGACGGAGGTTTGACACTTTTTTCATTTTCGTGAAAACAAAGAATTCTACAGTGGCACGTTTGATGTGACGAGTTACAATTACTCAACAGTCCGACCGACTGTAAAAGGATGAATCCGGAGTGAGGATCAGCGGGACAAACTGGAGGAGTGATGAGGGACCGCAAATATGCGAGGGATGGGTCGATAATCGAGTCGAGTTTTTCAGATTGGAGGGGTTTGGCGTTTGAATAAACGGTGTCGATTCTGACACAGTGGCGGAAGTCCTCTGGTAAGGATATGTGGAAAAACGGTCCAAAATCGAAATTAAATGGCGGTGGAATTCGATGGTTGTTGCATTTAATGAGATTTCGTGCGGACTCAGATTGGTGAAGAGATGAGGCAATAGCTTCGTCAGAGTCACTGTAGGAAAGAAGACCCTTGACGGAATGGAGAAATTAACGTCCAAGAAGGAGAGAACAATAGTTTGCAGTGTGTTGGGCGAATGAGTAACGAGTTTGACGAGAGCAGACGTAACGATTCTTCGCCCATGGACCTCTTCAGACAATAAGGGTTCAAGGAGCTTGTTGTATGGGGGTAAGCGATATTCGGTGTGGATGGACGCATATTCCACGAAACGGACAGCATGATTCATTTCGGTTTCCGACAGAGGCAAGTCAGAATCAATTTGTTCGAAGAGTGAGATGCACCCTTGACGAAGAGTATCGGCCGTGATCGAATCCTGAAGCACCACTCTCCAATCTGATGTGAATGAGGTGGGAAGAAAGATCGCGTCATCCTTCAGGGGTGGATGTTCCGGCATCGTCCTGAACTCGATTCGCTTCGATTTCATTTCATATTGCAGAATCTGTTTGGAAATTTGGATATATTGCCGATCATTGGGGTTTATAGTGAGTAGATCGACTGTAAAATTGATTGGATGTGAATCAAGTGGCGATTCGTTGCTGATTTCGAAGTTGATTGGTATTGGTGAATTAACGACGTGATTGTCCGAAGTCGGAGAAGAAATCCGTTTTGTTTGAGGATGATGTTGTGAGATGCGGCGGCTTTTCCCCAATTGATGCTTGGGAGGCATTGATGAAAGATCGAACCCCTTTGTGCTTTAATTTCATATTAGAACTGAAATGGGAGAAGATTCATGAAGGTGGAAAACTACAATTGAACTTAGGGAAGTATGATGTGAAATACGGCAGAAACTGTCTTGAATCTAGTAACTTTGAAGAATGGGTCTTGGATCTGAAGGAAATCACTCCTCTTCGAATGTTCGAACCTTTATGGCTGTTCATTTTGACAATTGCATCACATGAAGCAACTGATCTGTCTGAAATCATGAATCATCATCTTAATTGCAGCAGAATCAAACATCAACAAAACGACGATTTCCTCCGTCTCTCTCCGGGGATCTTCGAGATCATTGAGTACCCGGTGATATCCACGATGCTGAAACTGGAGGGAAACCAGTCCACAATTTCTCTTCTAAAACCTGACCGAAACCGTATCTCCAACGACCGCTTTCAGGATCATCCAGAAGATCTCAACCATTCTATAAATACTTTCATGGACACGTTCCATTCACTTTTCCTGTTTGAAAACTCGACAATGTCAATGAACAAGCTGATATTTGACTGTGGATGTGATGGGACTGCCGTGGCCAAAGTGAAATCGTCCGAAGTGGTTGTGTCGTCAAGCACGATAATTTCGAACACTAAACAGACACCATTTGTTGTGGAAACTGGACTAGAAGGACTTGGAAGTTCAATCAATGTTATTGATTGTTCGCACATCTCATCAACTTCGATGGTTCTTCTTCCGCTGGTGAGCACATCCACATGTCCCCCAACACCCTCCCGTGATTCGTCATCAACGAAAACACTGTCCCCGGACATCATCTTTCCATTTCTGTCAGTGAGTGGAGTAGCCCTGGAGATCTCAAATGTCGAACTCAATCTCGGAACAGGCCCTCTTCTGGACTTTGGGAAGCTCACAAAATTGTCGGAACGATCAGAGGAGATCGACGGAGGAGGAATATCAACAGTTATTGTTGGGAGTGTTCTTCGAAATGTGACATCGCCTGGCGGCAGAATTCACCGACTCTCTCTTCCAATTGACTTCTCTCAAAAGTTGGTTGGGACAACAATGACGAGATGCACATCGCACCTGTCTGGAACAGGGTGTCTGGACATCAATGCGTTCGGGAGTGTTTGTTGTGCGAACACGTCCTTCTCGCACTGTTCATCGAACCCCGACCCTCCCGCATGGCCCAAGCCGTTCCCTCGCTACTTCACAGTCCCGTCTCGCTTCGCCTTCTCCAACACCACCCAACTCACCCTCACATTCCACCTGTGCACATTCACCAGCATGAAGTCGACAGGTGATGGAGCGTGTGTGAAAGTGCATTCGATTTGTGACGTGCGGATCAGCGAGTGTTCGTTCCGCACTGTGGAAGGGTGTGACGGGGCAGCACTGTTCTTCCGAGGCGGTCGGAGGAAGCCAGGCAGCTTGAGCATTTCGCTCAGCTCTTTCGTGGATTGCACGGGGACTTCATTTGGTGCTGGTCTGTACACACTCGACGTTGCTCTCCTCTCCATCGACCGATGCGTGTTCAAGAACATGCTGGTCTCAACTGAGCGGAGTGCGGGAGGGGCTCTGCATCTCATTTCAACGAGAACAACGTCAATCAGCGAGTGTGTGTTCATGGAGTGTGCTTGCTCAGATGCCAAAGGGATTGGGGGCGCGATTTTCGTGCCAACGTCTTTTCTGACAATGACTTCAGTGCAGTTTAGAGGCAACAAAGCACAAAATGGAAGCGATGTGTTCCTGACTTCTGGTTGTGGGGATGCGGGAGAACTGAAGGAGCGTGTGTTGGACTGCCACACCGACACGTTCAACACGAGTGTGATGTTCGGGAAGTTGGGGATCCTGAAGGGACTCATCAAACAGTTTGGATCTGCGACGATCGTCACGAGTCTCCGACTGACGCTGTCACCCACTGCGTCTGAAGGGAGAATTGAAGTTGAGACAGAACACGCTGTGAAAGGTACGATGCTGCTGCTTCTCGACTGCACTGGCACGCACTCTCCAATCTCGAAAGACTCTCCGCCTGCCCCGTGTCGTGTTGTTGCTGTCCCCTTCCCCACTCCCTCCACAACTGGAACCAGCGATATATTGTCATTCGGAGACAACGAGAGACTTCAGTCATCATCAACCTATTCGCTCCTCGCTGCATCGATCTCAGCCACACCAATCGACGTTGCTTCTCCGTCGTCGTTCTTCACAGGTGATCCACCCCGTGTGCGCAGGTTCAAATGCGAACAAGGCGCTGTCCTTGGGGAGATGGTGGTGTCGCTGGAAGGACGGGGATTGGCAGCGGGGAGTACACAATCACCTTCGATGGGAATCCCAGCCTCTCGCTGGTTGTCTCGTTCGCCGATGGGGACAATGGATTGTCAACACAGAATTCGTCGTCAGTGTCAGTTGGACCAGGCGGGACAGACACACGATTCACATTCGGAGAAACTTACAAAGTGGACAAGATCACGTACAACCACAATCCAGTGATGATGGAAAGCGTAGGACTGTCTCTTGTCCTTCCGCCCTTCCCGAAACCTATTGTCTTCGAAGTGAACCAGAAGAAGGGAGAAATTGTTGAATTGCCCCAGAAACTGAACAACATTTCTGCGTCGTTCGATTCAGCGTTTGAAACAGCGACGAAGATGAGAATGAAGTCGATTGAGCTGAAACTCGTAAACTCCGAGACGCTCTCCAAGACACTCTCGATTTCGGACAAGAATGAAGTGTTCATGACGAAGGGAGGTCTTGTCAGTCCGTCGCTGATTGTTCCTGCGACATTCTCGTCGAGTCCGCTGGTTGTGATTTCTGTGTCACATGCGTCACTTTCGCTGACAGCCGTGGATGCTCTGATTCACTCTTCATCGCTCGATTTGAAGCTGGTTTCTGTGACAACAGGATTCTTCAAGTTCAACGAAGGGTCCATCACTTGTGACACACTTTCCTCCTTCTCCTCGAAGATTCACACCTCACACAACGATCTGTGTTCGTGGACGACAGGAGCAATTGAACTTGTGAACTCGACAGCTGAATTCACAAAGTGCAACCTCACAAACATGAAACAAGGAGCAATCATTCAGAGAGGAGGGAATGTGACACTTAAAGATGTGTGTTTCCTGTCAAACGGACCACCAAACGATGATTTTCCGTCCGCTCGCCGAAACGTGATGTGCAGTGAAAGAGGGAGGCTGTCTGTTCGAAATCTGACTGGAGATGGTCAAAGCCATCACTTCCCTGGATCAGGCATCTCAGCTGAGGCATGCCGGACTTTTGGAGCGACAACGACAATGTCTGTGGCTTCTCTGGACCCATCTCGCTCGACGATCACTCGTAACAGAACATCCGGCGACTACAAACTGACTCTGGTTGGAGGCGGGTTCATGCCGTGTGGAATGAAAATGCTTGTGAAGGTCTCTTCGGATGATGGGAACTCGGAAAGGTCAGAATCTCTGGTTGTCGACGCAAGGTATGCATTGTCGTGCACAGGAACGAAAATCGTGTTCGTCATCACACATGCGCACGTTGCCAATTTCTCAAAGAAATCAGAGTGGAAAGTGCGCAGCCTGAACGGGGATACATTCTACATGAATCCGTGGGTTGTACTTCGAAAGAAACCGTCAATCATGCAGTGGATGCTTTGTGTGATCGTCGTGGTGGTTGTTGCTCTGTTGCTGATCAGAAGATTACGCTGGAAGGAACCAGTCGAGATGGAAGACGACAAGTTGGACACTCTCAACCACACCAGCCCAACCATCTACAATGAAGCTATTTGCGATCAAATTCAACATGAAAGAACAGACGAACAAGCAGTCCCGTGTCAGACTGGTCTGGCAAGTCTATTCAGCAGAGAGCCGGAAGAGGACGGTTCGATTCGTCATCGTTCAAACTTCGAAGATTGTGTTTGATTGAAGACATTGCGTAATCTTGACCTGTCTTGGTCGCAGTCTGTTTTGGGGTCGCACTGAATCCAGACACGTCTCGCTAGGTGCTCCGACAGCTTAATTCTTCAATTCATTCATCCACAACCCAGAATTCGAATTATAATGCACTATTTTGTCCTAATGATTCTCAGATGTGATACGTCCTGACCATCTTTCCGACCAATTATTGATTGAAAATGATGATTGATCGAGTGAAACTCTGAAGCGGAGACCATAAGAGAATGCGATCAAAGAGAGGGCACAAGAATGGAAAAGAATGATTGTGAGAATCGAAAAAGCACGAAAAGGACTTGAGAGTGGAAAAAATACAGAAAAATTCGAAAATTTCGAGAAATTCGAATTGAAGAGAAATCATGAGTGCGTGAACACACCACTCATCCTCCTCTCATTCATCAATCTTCGTTTCAGGCGAGCTGTCTGGCTCCTGGTTGTTCTCTGCATCCGATTTTGAAGACATGTCCGATACATTGACTGCTTGTTCGACTGAACTTTCATTTTCTGGTTGATCGACTCCAGAATCTTTGGTGGTTAGTGTGACTTTGTCCACTGTTTCGGTCATCTCTTCTTTCTTCTCTACTGGTTTCTTCGAGCAACATTTCCAGATCAGCAGGAGAGCAACAATCACTCCAGCAATCACTACAACAACCACAACGATCACAGGAATCAGCCACAGCATGCTTGTGGGCTTCTCACGCAGCACAAGGGATTGAGAGGCAACGAAGCGGTCCCCGTTCAGAAGGCGCACTTTCCAATCGGAGTTCTTCGAAAGATTCGCAATGTCTTTCGGTGTGACGATGAACACAATTTCTGTTTCGGTAAACAACGACGCGGTTTTCGTGTCAACTATCAGAGCATCTGACACTTCTTCTGTTCCGTCCTCCAACAGAGTGAACACTTCCAGTTTCAGTCCACACGGAATGAACCCACTTCCAACCAGATCCATTTTGAAATTTCCTGTTTTCTTGTCACGAGTGATTGTCGAGTGGGTCGAGTCGACGAAAGGAATTGACATTTTCGTCGTCGCTCCAGAAACATGACACGTCTCTGCTGAGATTCCCGATCCAGGGAAGTGATGGCTTCGACCGTCCCCAGTGAGGCCTCCAACAAACAGCGTTCCACCTTCACTGCACATCACGTTTCGACGAGCTGAAGGGAAGTCATTGTGTGTTGGCCCATTCGACAGGAAATACACATCTCGAAGCGACACATTCCCTCCACTTTGGATGATCGCTCCTTGTGTCAGGTTCGTCAGACTGCACGATTTGAACACAGCTGTCGAGTTCACAATCTCAATCGCTCCTGTCGTCCATGAACACAGATCGCTGTTTGTGGCTCGAATCTCGGAGTTGGCTGTTGAGGACGTTTCGGATGCGATGACTCCATTGCTGAACTCGAACGATCCTGACGAAATCTGAAACAGCTTCAGGTCGAGTGACGAAGAGCGAATCAGAGCATCCGTGTCTGTCAGCGACAGGGATGCATTCGACACAGAAAGCACAACAAGCGGATTCGACGAGAATGTCGAAGGAACAATCAGCGATGGACGGACGAGGCCTCCCTGCGTAACAAACACTTCTTCCTCGTCCGAAATCGACAGGGTCTTGGAGATTGTATCAGAGACCACAAGCTTCAGCTCAAACGACTTTATTTTCATCTTCGTCGCCATTTCAAATGCAGCATCGAACGATGCACAACTGTTGTCGAGTCCGCGACAGTTTCCATCATCTCCTCCCTTCTTCTTGTTCACCTCGAAGACAAATGGACTCTGCAGAGGTGGAACGACGAGCGAGAATTCTTGAGATTCCACTCGCACTGGATTGTAGTTCGAGGTGATCTTTTCCACTTTGTATGTCTCTCCCAAAGCGAATCGTTTGTCAGTTCCGCCCGGTCCAACCGACACCGACGACGAGTATTGTGTCTGTTTCCCTTTTTGATCTTCGGCAAACGAGACATCCAGAGTGAGGCCGGGACTCCCTTCGAAGGTGACTGTGTACTTCCCCACAGCCAAATACCGTCCTTCCAGCGAGACCATCTTTTCGCCGATGTTGGGTCCCTGTCTGCAGAGGATCTTGAGAACGCGGGGGGCGTCAGAGATGGTGAAGATGGGTGGAGAGGAGCTGACGTCGATTGGAGTGCCTGGAAGAGACGCTGCGATGACTCTGTAAGTGGAGAGGAACTGGAGTCGAGCGTTGTCGCCGATGGGTAACACTGTGCTCGTTCCCGTTTTGGTGAGAGTAGGGAATTCGACAACGACAACACGGCATGCGGCAGGCGGGGAGCTTTCAGTGATTGGAGTGTACGCGTCTGTGTTGTCGAGCAGCAGCAGCATCTTCCCTTCCACCGACTCTTCTGTCTCAACTTTCACCGACCCAGCAAAGACAGTGTAAGACAGCGAGAGACCGATGCTGGTGATTGTCGTCGCAGGGCCAGCCTCTTCGATGATTCCCTTCCGAACTCCAAAATCGTACGACATCAGACTTGTGCTGAACGTGTTGGTGTGACAATCCGAAATCCGCCCCATCACCTCAGCCAGCGACCCACAGCCAGAGGAGAGATACACGTCACTTCCCGACGGCGCGGAATTGTCGATGAACTGCACAGATGCCATCTCGAGCGCTGAATTCCTGAGATACAGACACCCGCCGTATCCTCTCGCGTGGGTGACGACACACTCCATGAACACGCAATCGCTGATCGTGGTTGTCGTCGTCGACGTCACACACAGCTCCGGAGTATGCTGATTGTGCCGATGTGGTCATTCCGCGGAAGAAGCAGCGGGCGATGGAGAGGCGGGAGGAGGACGAGTCATGAAGAGCTGCCCCGTAGTCAGTCGCCACGCAATCCACAAAGAGCAGAGTGAGATCGACAGGCTTCCGTGGCCTGTCGAGCTGCCTGGACGGAAAGCGCGCCTCCGTTCAGCCCTTCGATGGTGCGGAAGGAGCACTCGCTGATCGTCACTTCATGCGGAGCGGACACACGCACACACGAACCGTTGGAGCGCGAGGTCATCGAGGTGAATGTGCAGAGGCGGAAGGAGAGGCTGAGCGGGGCGGTTTGGGAGGAGACGAAGCGATCGCCCGACGAGAAGTGTTGGTGGGCGATTGGGGAGGACTCGGCGTTCGATGAACAGTGCGAGAATGTCGTGTTCACACAATAAACACTCCCAAATGTGTTGATGTCCAGACACCCTGTTCCATCCAAATGCGAAGTACTCAACGTCACTTCGGTCCCAATCAACTTTTGGGAAAGGCCACTCGGATGGCCAAGTTGTTCAGGAGAGCAGCCACGCGACGTCACATTTCGAAGAACACTCCCAACAAGAAATGTTGATGTTTCCCCTCCCCCAATCTCCCCGGATCGACTTGAACGGTGGGAGAGCAATCCAAAGTCCAGCAGAGGGCCCGTTCCCAGAATAAGGTCGACATTCGACAGAACAAGTCCAGCTCCACGAACGGACAGAAATGGAGATGTATTGTCCGAATGGGGTGTGTCCGTTGATGATGAATCGCGTGGGGGTGTTGGGAGACACGGTGATGTCCGAACCAGTGGAAGAAGAACCATCGAAGAGGATGAGATGAAAGAACAATCAATAACACTGATCGAACTCCCAACCCCATCCATTCCTGTTCCCACCACAAATGCTGTCTGTTTCAAGTTCGAGATAACCTTGCTCGAGGACACAACCACTTCGGACGATTTCACTTTCGCCAGAGCCATCCCATCACTTCCACAGTCAAATATCAGCTTGTTCAGTGACACTGTGGAGTTATCAAACATGAACAGTGAATGGGACGCGTCCATGTGAGCTTTTGGAGAATGGTTGGGATGTTGCGATTTGTTGGTTTTGAGTTGGTTGATGACTGGTGTTCGCTCATGACCTGATTGAGTGATTGTGGATGTTGTTCCCTCCAGTTTCAGCATCTTGGATATCACCGGGTAATCGAGGAGTTGGAAGACACCCGGAGAGAGACGGAGGACATCGTTGTTGAGTTCATTGTTGACATGGTCGCGATCAAGATGGCAGTCGATGATTTCAGACAGGTGGGTTGCTCCATGCGCTGCAATTGTTATAGAGACCAGCCACAACGTCTTAAGCATTGAAAGAAGAGTGATTTCTGAGAGATCAGGACCCCATTCTTCGATTGTTTCGAGAAATGAACATCTTTAGGACAAGTTCAAAAAAATAGAAGTGTCCGAGAGCGCCCTACAGCGTATGAAGCTCAAAGTTTCATTTGTTAACTGAATCATGATTGATGAATTGTGAAACCCTTCGATCGGGTCCCTTCTTTCATTCTTGAACAAACGGAAAAACTCCATGGGATCTTCCCTGTCGACATCAAACCATGTTATTGAAGGTACATCTCATAATTTCTTTGATTTATACTTCTTAATTTGTAGAATTCACACCTTTCTTGAAATGGAACGGTCACAAACCCAAATCATTTGATCTCTACGCACCGATCTTCCACTCGCTGGTCGCCATGGTGGAGGAGGGTTATGTGTTTAACGATGCCGAGCAACTCAAAGCAGTCAGATATTTAAACGTCTTGGTTGCTCAATTCACCAAAGTAGGTGATTTTCTCGCTTGTTACCTGTTTCCACGGCACGAAGACGAAAACCAAGCTTTTGTGAATCACATATGGATCCTTCTGGGGTGTCCATACTGGAATATTGCCAAGACAGCCTTTCAACTGCTCTCAAAGTGGTATCGCCAATCATCTTGCGATGTAACGTCTCCCTTCATCCAGGAAGGACGGATCAGTCAGCTGATGGATCTCCTCCATCCCCACACTCGTCCTTTTGAAGGGAATGAAGACTTCCACGACACTCTGATCCACCTTTTAACTCGCACAAGCAAATCTGCAACACACTTTCAAATCCGCCTATATATGGACCACATCTTGCGTCACATCATCCGAAGCCAATTGCCAAGTTGCTTCCAATCTGTGTGCAAAATCATCTTTGGCATGGGTTTAGTATGTCGGGTCGAAAAAGTATGTCGGGTCGGAAAACTGATGTGTTGTTTTCCTGATTTATGCCTGGTGAAGAAAGAATATTGATAAAATAATGATTGAGTGGGATACTATGAATCATTATAACGTTGTTTTCATTTCATGAGATGACTTTTCACAAGGGACTGTCGAGAAAAACATGGAAAACTTTCACTTTTTCTTTGTCAATTTTTTCTCTCTATTGTCAACAAAAGTGAATTTTCCCTTCAATATACATCCATTTGAGAGATTATAACAATATTCTATTACTTGTTCGATCATAGATTTTGAATCGACCTAGAACACAAAACAGTGAAACAATGAGATGAGGATCGTAGTGAATCAGAGACATTTTTCTCAATCATTCAGCTGCGAAACGATGATAATGTCAACAAAAATGAAGAAAATCACAATAACATCTTGATTTTGAAAATGATATATGAAATAAAGTCGACCCGACATCCTAAACCTTCATCCCGATATACTAAACCCAACCCGACGTACTAAACCCAACCCGACATACTAAACCCAAGCCTCATCTTTCATCTATTCAACATCGCGATCCAACATCCCCCGACATTACAATTTCTTCCTCACTCTTCAGTCTCGCAAGCATTCATGCTGTTCCTGTCAGAAAGCAGCGAAGATGCCGTTGTTTACAGTTTCTTGACGAAATTCTCGTCGTTTTCATGTGACGCGAATGTTGGCAGGGGAAGAGTGTCTCAACCAAGACGTGATCTCATGCGGATGCTGCGAAGTGAAGGACTGGAGGATGGAATCGAACAGAAAGCGATGAACGATGTACACCAGCACGACGCCAACAGGATCAAAATTTATTCGTTGCGATTGTGCACTCGATTCGGAGGGAATTGTACGTCAGTTAGATTGATGTTGGAGTTGGGATGGACTTCTTTCAACTACGAACATCTTCTTTGAATGTCACTGATTGCGGTTGTGAAATGAGTGAATGACAGAATGAAGAATGGAAACTGGAAGAACAGGAAGTGTTGTGGTTATCTTTCGTCCATCCGAATCTCTGTCCCTCCCCCACTCAGCTGAGGCTCAGCCACAACTTCCACTGACTCAATCGACACAGTATCACCAGTGCCATTCAGATAAATTGCGAATCGGAAGGGGACAGGAATGCGAGAGAAGAATGTTGGCTGTGTCTGTCCATTCTGGCTCAGACGCAATGTCCTCTTCCCGTCTCGCCCGTCTGCCTCCAACACCACTCTCTGACCTTCTCTCCCAGCTGCACACGCTGATCCACGTTGGACATCCTTGCAGTTTTGGCGACCACTTCGATATAGTGTAGATAAAACCCGATACTTTGATAAAACCCGATACTCTTCCGTGGTTGATCAGAACACATCATTTTTTCATTGCTTCTTTCTCCATTTTTACGAATCATTTTGGATATTTTTGGGAACAAAATATAATTATACGTAATTGTGAAGTGATATTTTGACTATTTGATCGACTTTATTGTTTCCAATAAGTCAGTGTCAGGATTCTTCTTAATCGTCATCTCGCACCATTTCTCGACGAACAAGCCTTCTCCGAGATTCGGGACCTGCTTCATCACTTTCGGATCGAGAGTGGCTTCGGCGGCGACGTGGAGCTGGGCGGTCCCTCACTCTCCTTGATTGTGAATCTCGAGAAATATATTCGCGAGGAACAGTGAAATCTGTGATGAGAGTCTGTTTCCTGGGAGTTGTTTTCATAATGTTGTGAAATGAGGTCAGCAGAGATCCGTGATTGGTTTGGACCTCATTTGGAGGGAGAAAAGAACTTGGTTTGAGGAGGAGGTCGGTTCGAGTGTTAAATTGGTGAAGGAATGAAATATCAATTTGCGGACAGAATTTTTTTCAGGTTCATCAGAGTCGCCTCCAGAGAAAGGGGAAAACACCCACATCGGTTGAATGACGCCAAGATGGTCGACGATTTGAACGCTTCACCAACAGCGTCAGGAAGAGCCTTTGCCAGGTTGACCCGATAGTCGACAATGCTTGAAGATGATGGTGGAATGAATAATCGTTTCAATTGTTGCTTCAAATTGGAGAAGATGAACTGATCACACACCTGAAGAATGTGTGAGGTGTGTGATGGGTAGATGAGAATATGGATATGGTGCTGCTGACAAAGGGCAATAATTTCTTGATTGTGCCTTGTGAGATGCCCGTCCATCAATAGCAGAGCATTTCGATTTGATTTGTGGATTGCGTGACGAAAAGAAACGATTTCTGGAATTATGTTGTTGGACATAATTTCAACGTATGTCTTTGTGTTCATCCATCCCGATTCGTTGTTATTGACCTTGATGTGGTGTTGACCAAATTTTTCGAATTCTTTCACCGGAAGCTTTGAAGGCCAGAGTAAAATAGGATCCAGATGAATTCCGGTCGAATTGACTGTTCCCACGAGAGTAGCATTTTGGACTCGAGAAGAGGACGGAATCGGAGGACATGGTTCACCAGCGTAGTAAACCACTAAAGATGAATAGTCTTCTCCGATCCGGAGAGATGATTCATCCATGTTGAAGATTAGATCTTCATGGATGTTTTCCGATTTTATGGTATTTTCCAAAAGTTCAAACCAACCCACAATGTTCGCACGAGTGCTTGCTTTCAACCGATCAGGGTCTAGATACCCAGGTTTCATTGTGTCGAGGAGAGAATGGCGTTTGAGGAAAGCGTTGACGTTCCACATGCTCAACGTGGGATGGTCAGGATTGAATCTCACGCTCTTTGCGTAAATACCATTCATCTAGAAAATGAAAACCGTGAAAAAAACAAACTTCTTGAAGAATCTCAGCCTTTTTCATGGGTTTTTTCTCAACGATTTTGGTCAGAATTTTGTCATATAGTTCACTCTCATCACGAGTTGTCATCAATAGTGGCCTTCCATCTTTTCCAGGTGGACGATTTTCTTTTTCAGCTTTTCTTCCACGTTTCAGAGCCGCTTCGCTGCAAACACCAGCTTGAACGACGGTGTCAAGTGTCACATTGTGCTCCGCGTAAATTTTCAAACCTCTTTCCACTCGAGATGGAAGTGATCTTATATCACTTCCACTCATGAGATGCGAAACATCTCGTGGTGAAAGAGGAGGTGAGATTGGGCGGTCTTTTTCCATTGTTGTGGGTCTGATCGAACATGACTTCAACAACTCAAAGATTTATTGGTTCTCGTCATCAAACGATGGCCAATCACCACTTTGTATCATTTTGAGCACAAAAATCGAGACGCATAAAATGAGGTTGTGGGGAAATGACGAAAACAGATAAATTTGGGTAACCAGTGACACTGTGGAGGGTATCGGGTTAAATTAAAGTATCGGGTTAAATCCAGACTATAGTCTGATTGCACACACCATCCAGCTCCACCAAGTCTTTCCACAAAATACGACCCACCTTTCACTGTTGCAGTCAGAGCAGATGCCGCGATGCCAATTCGATGCCACTCTGTGATTTTTGGAATGTGAAAGTGAATCTGGCGACGACGTTCCCAAACTCGGTGGAGAGGAGAGTTGGATACCCAGTCTGGCATGGGTTCGGTGTGTAGGTCGAAGTTCGGATGGTAGGTCAAAGGTTCGGAATGTAGGTTTAAGTTCGGTATGTAGGTTAAAGGTTCGGAATGTAGGTCAAAGGTTCTGGACAGCTGGAACAACATCGCAAAGTTGGCTGAATCGTGAATGGTCACATTTATCTACTTTTTTTCAGATTGAACCCGTGAATTGAACCCACACTTTTCCAAAAAGAGAGAGAGAGAAGCGAATGAATGTGGAGTGAAGGTGAATGGTTTTTACAGCATCGCCACAAAGTGGTTGTTGTTGATGTAGCCAACGTGGATTGTGGCTCCTGGATGATCCGGACCATAAGTCTGACTTTGACCAGTCAGATAGTGGCACTGGATTGGTCGTAATAGGACGTGAGAAAGTCCTGCCAAGTCCAGTTCACTGATCCATCTTCCATCAATTCCAATCACATCCAGATGAGCCTGATAGGAACCCTCTTCGAAATTGTCACCAAATTCCTCGAAGAAGTGAGGGTTTGTTCTTTCCCAGTCGGCAAGTTCTCCCCGCAAGTCCGGATGAGCCTCCCGTTCTTGTGGCGTCAGAGATTCTTGAACTGCATAGAATCCACAATTCCCATCGCCAACCACATTCTCCACTTTGAATTGGGGCCATTTCTTTTGAAGTTGTTGAAGAAGTGACTGCACCAATCCAGTCTTGCGTCTCTCCTTTTTTAGAGATGGATAGAGGAAATCTGGATCATGATTGGTGGAGTGTGTCCGTTTGGTTTTCTGGATGGGCGGAAGAAAGCGTGGTGAGTTTGGACCTCTTTCTTCGTCAATTTGTTCTTGAATCTGCTGGACAACTTGGGGAGTTGCCTTCTTTGCCAGCTTCGCATTCACGATGTCAAGTTGGATTTGTGCCAGAGATTGCTGTTTTTGGATCACATTGAGTTTTCGGTTGTGATGAGTTCGAATTGCATGTTTTGATTTCTGGATCAGTTCAGCATTCTTCTTTCTCCGATCATTGTCCACTGAAAGTAGTTTGATTGTGGCCTCCTTCTCTTTGTCCTCGAAAGACATCAATAGATCAAGTTGGTCCTTCGTCACAGATCCGCATTCTCGAAGAAAATCCTGAAATGTCCATGGCATCTTTCGCAGTTGCTCAGCTTGGATGTATCCTTCATGAAACCACCTTGGGACACCATTCTTTGGGAGTGAAGCTCTGACATGCTTCCACCTTGCTTCGATGTGGTTTGTCGTCGCTCCATCAGGTCCAACCCATTCGTTCTGAGAATGGTTGACAGTCCTGTGCTTCTTCTTTTTTGTGTCAGCAAATCCATATCCTTTCCACATATCAGTCACAATCTCACTTCCTTTCTTGATTCTTCGTTTGCACACCTCTTCCAAAGTCGCTCGATCTCTTGAGGCGACCATCTCCACAAAATATGCCGATGGATTGCCAACTTCACATCCTCCCACCATCCAATAACCTGTTCTTCCTTTCCCACGCCTTCCTTTCGATCGAATCATGTGGGCTTCATCAACTTCGACAGTCTTTCCTGGTCCCCCAATCTTCTTTTCCCTTCGTTGCAGTGCAATACAACACACAAGTCGACATAATCTTCTCCACTTCACCGCTGCTTCTTTTGCGATGCCGCAATCGGCTTGCATTGTAGAAATCGAATCGTTCTTCCAGAATGATCGTAATATTCTCAAAATTTTGCTCATTGAGAGTTTTGAATTCTGAAATATGGTTTGATCCCGAAGTGCGAACTTGATTCGGGGATGTCCTTTTGTGCAGATGAAGACTCGAGATTCTGAACCTGGTCTGTTTTTCTTGCTCTTCGTCATAGTTTTCCCACATTCAGGGCAGATGGCTGTGGTGGGGAGGAGCCCACATTCTTGGGCAAACTGCAAGGCTGTTTCAGGTGTGCTTATCCTTTTCTCGAAGTCTTCCCCATTCATAAACTTCAAGACTGGAGCTGGTGGTGAATTGGACGAGGTTACGACCTTGTCCACGGGGAGATCTTGAGGTTCATGACAAAACATCAAAACTATGAGGGAGGAGAACTCCAAACCCGTTTTCGCTTCCTCTACGTGTTCACTGACAGGCTCAATGGCAATGCGCTGATGTGAGATTTCATTGTCGGCATCAAGGTCGTAAGATCCGGGAGGATCATTGGTAAGATTCATGTCGCCATGTTTTGGACTAGTGGACAGTATTGTTTTCCTTAAATTGAGAAGATGACTCATATGAGTATAATGAAGTACATACACTGTCTCAAGTAGAGATTTTCCGAGAGAGGATATCAAGTCCATGGAAAGAATAAATTATGTCGTGTGTTTCACGTATATGTGTGATATCTCTGTTTTACCTATTACATCTTCATCTTACTCAGAAAGGACATTGGAGAAACGAATCACGTTCGACTAGAAGCTGAAATGAGAAAGAAAATTCAGATCATCGCTCATCGCACATTTGTCACGGTTTCCTTCTTCCCCGTTCCGATTTTCTTTTTTTCCATCAAGATCAATCTTTTCTCTCTCAATTGAAAGAGATCTCTTGATGTATGTCGTCAGAATCGAACTATAGACTCACAAAACTGACGAACATGGAATGATCAAGTTGATCCTTTCATCCGTTGGGTTAAGATGGGAGGAGGCTGCAATTTTTCCACAGTGTGTATTTTTGTATTTTGCATATCCTGATGATAGTTCCGCATTTTAGCCCCTGAAAGGACGCGTGAGAAGAAGGAAAAACCTACCATCCGAACTTAAACCTACCATCCGAACCCATGCCCCCAGTCTTCTCTTTGTGAGTGAATACATGTCCAGTCAGCGAGAATCCATCTGCTGGGAACCATTCGATTGCTGCTGCTCCCACATTGCTCTGTCGCTTCATCTCTTTCTTCTTCTCTTTTTCTCTCCTCTTCCCTCCTCCTCTCCCTCTCCTCTCCTTCTTCGATGAATCGCTTGTGTCGCTCGACCTGCTCGTTCAACTCAGTCATCTTCAACCCGTGCACCTTCCTTCGATCGTCAGCCTCTCTTTGTGCTTCTTTCTTCAGATCTTCTTTGAGTTTTTCAATCTCTTCCAACTTCTTCTTCATTTCTTCCTTCATCTTCACGAGTTCTTCCCGCTCGGCTTTTCTCTCTTCCTCCCTTCGCTTCTCCCTCTCCTCCATCGCTCTCATCTCTCGACCCACATCCACCGCAATCACTCCCACCTCCTTCCTTCCTCCACTCACCACATGCGGAAAGTGCCGAATCAGCATCCCTCCAACTTGTGTCATCACTTCCACCTCACCCGAGCTCTCCTTCTCTTCCGATTCCCGAGCTGAGCACAGTCCGAGCAGCGTGTTTTCCATCAAGTCCAGCGCCGATTGGCACCGACTCACCAAACTCCATCCATCTCGACTCTCTTCCTCCTTCTGTCCAGCCTGTCCTTGTTCCTTCCCTGATTTCTCTTTCTGTTTCTCTTTCTCTTTCTCTTTCTGTTCCTGTTCTTGTTTCTGTGCTGATCGAAGAGCTCCTTTCAGTCCAACACACACTTTGTCAACAACTCGAAGCAGACCCAACACTTTCCCGACTTCCTTCGAACCCTCCACCCACAAGCACACCTTCTCCACCACTCCCCCACTCAGCACTCCCTCCACATCCCCACACGACAGACTCGAGTCACACACCAGCCTGCACAAGAAAAGAAAAAGAAAACGAAACAAAAGAAGAGAAGATGAGGAAGAGAAAAGAGGCAGACCCAACAGCGTGTGTCGCGGGCACAGACAGAGTGGGATCAGCGTGCAGCAAACAACAACACACACGACGAGAAGAGATGAAGGAGGAGAGAGGCAGACGTGGGTGAGAGAGAGGAGCGAGGGAAGCAGGTCGCTCATCTTCTTCCGCTTTGGATGCAACACACACCCCACAACCAGAGTCAGTACAGTTGATGCCATGTTCTGCCCCAACAATCACACAACAATCACATAAACAGCAGGAACGAAGAAAGAGGAAGAGAGAGGAAGATGAAAGAGGAAGAAGAGGAGAGATGAGGAGGAAGGAGAGAAGACAAACGAACAAGAACGGCGAGCATTCACTTCCCAATGTCACACACAATTCACTCACAAATCCCATCTCCCCACTTCCTTCATTTTCTCTCCATTTTCATCTGCATCAACCCCGAACAGACAAAACTGTCATAGACAGACATCGAACACAATTCCTCATTCCCGATCTCAAGTTCGATCTTCGTTCCAAAGTGCGTTCTCTCCCCCGCACACACACTTGTGAGACAATCTGTGTATGTCCCAAAACACACAGCATACTCCGATAATCCGGCCGTTGACCCACTCAGCATCAATCATCCTTCCCACAAGATTCGAAATCGAGACGATCCACTCAACCCTGTTTATCCAGCGGAACCTGCCACGACTTGCCCTCCCGCCCACCTCCCTCCTCCAGAGCCTCCCCAGCCACAACCCACGTTTCTTCCAATCGAACCATCAGCACCTCCAGCGGAAGAAAGCGAAACACTCGTCGTCGAACCATCCGCACCGACTGCGGAAGAGGAAGCAAGCCACGAGATGACAGAAGCGAAGAAGGATGCAGTATTGCCATTCAAACAACCTACAATTGAGGATGTGCATCACAAAACAATCACAATGGACGCTCCTCCAGTTCAACCAACCTGAATTGTTCTGCCATCCGCTCCGACTGAGGATGAAGAAAAAAAGGCAGATGAGGATTGGCATCAGCCGAGGGAAGACGCTGAGTCCATCGAGGAAGGACGTCACGCACAGGAACACCGAAAACGAGGGCTGGCTGTCGCGAGCGTCGTCTTCATTTCCTCCGACTCGGCCAGAAGAAGAGAACGAAAGGCCTCTGCGCTTGATGACATTGTGAAGTGTGCCGAACAGCGATGGGATGAGAGGGAAGCCTCTGCAAAAAGTGCCGTCCAGCAGTTGACCCAAATGGAGCTGCCTCAAAACGACCGCGAAGAGCAGATGCACAGCATCGACGAAGACCTGACAGAGCAGTATGAGAAAGACCTGAGAGCGATGAAAGATCCGTTCGATTGCGCTATGAGGGAGCAGGATGAACGAGAGGCAGAACTGGATTTGTTGGCTGAAGAAGGACACGACATGAAACAAACGTGCCAGGAACAGATCCAAGAAACAGTTGACTTGATCAGACACGAAAAGGAGGAACTGCTGAAAGCGATGGCCGAGTGGAGAGAGGAGAAAGAGAAGGAACGGGGGAGGATCGACGAAAGTGGACGAATCGACGAAGTCGTCTTTCAGAAGCAGTCGATGCTCTCCGTGAAGAACTGGGTTCACTCCAATGTCAGATCCAAATTCTCAAAGAGGAGAAAGCTAATAGTCGCGTGTAAAAGCCGGACTTGTTGATTAAACCGAACGAAGACCATGATCCATCAGAAAGGACGTCCTTCAACGTTCAAGTTGATTGGGACAACTAAATTCCCCTTATTCGACGACATTTCTTTGATCAGACCATTGACTCGTGCTTTTGTTCAATTTACACCTTGATTTGCATGAAATATTAGGAATGAATTCAAAGAGATGTGAAGTGAATAAATTTCAATAATTTTAGAGTTGAGATCAATGAGAGTTCGTGAATGTTCTTCCGATCCTTTCCGAGGCTGTAAAGTTGTTGACATATGTCGAAAAGTGCAGCAACTTTGTTTTGGTGGGCATTTGCCTCCTTGATCATTCTGAAGAGTTCGCAATCGTTCTTATTTTCGTCTTGTGGCTTCTTTTGATTTCGTGTGGACCATGTTCTCTTCCAAGAGCAGTTAATTGATTTTGTTGATATGACCCTTGAAATTCCACTCTTTATAGTAGTGTCAATAAAGCACGCCATGTCAAAAATTCACGATCTTTGAGGAAATGACAGGTGAGGACATTCTAAAGACAGGGCTGGGCTGTTTCGAGATATAGAGGTCAAAGATCTGAGGAGAAGGTGCCTTTTATGTACAAAGGGCTGATCAGAACGAATTATGTCCATTTCTCCTTTAATTATAAATTCTATGAGTTGTTTTTGATAATAATAACATAAAACAGGAATTGAAAGAAAATTTGAGATGTTTAGAGAATGGATCGAACAAGCGATGAAATGGGATTGATCGTCATTCACCTCTCTCGTGTTTGATTCAGCTACCATTGAGCT
>JARBJD010000250.1:0-113052 GCA_033064195.1 Blattamonas nauphoetae | reverse complement strand
AGCCTAGCCTAGCCCTAACCCTAACCCTAACGGGGACGGTGTGTTGTCCTTTCCTTTCTTCGCTGGGGCCAGTTTCGCTTCCTTCTTTCGTTTTTCTGCTTCTTCTTTCATTGCTGTTTCTTCTGCTTCTGTCAGAGGCACTTCTGGTGCTGCTCCCCATTTGAACTCTCCATTCACGATCTCCACAGCAATCTCGGGGTCGCTCGGCTTCGACTCGTCTCCAGTTGGAGCATCTTCCATTTCGGGAAGATACAGAAACTGTGCTATTCGCGCGCTGTGGATTCGGATCATCATTCCCGCTTCGAGGTACATGGGCAGCATCGTCGTCGGCATCGTCATTATCATCAGATATCCCATGTTCGGCATCACAACAGCCGCAAAGTTCGTCGGATCGTCGCTGTACACTGCACAATAAACCGCAAACGTCGCAATGTTGATTGCTGTGCGGGAGAATTGGATGATCGTGAACACCAGTTGGAACAGGAACGTCTGCATCTTGATGGAGTGGATTTGTAGTGATCGCGGTTTGTTGATTGTCGCCTTGAACACGTCTTCGAGCCCAGAATATTTCACGACACGGATTCCTTGGAACGTCTCGTTTGTGATTCGGTTTCGTTGATCGTTGTATTGCATGTACGTCTTCATGTACTTCATGAAACTCCCGATGATCACAAAGTTCGGCAACATAACCAGCACTGACACAACCAACGGAACAACCACAACCCACTTGAAGTCCAGAATCAGGAAAATCAGCGGGACGAAGAAGTAGACGGGGACAGAGAAGAGCATGAAGAACATGGGGAGCATCTCAGCGACCATGCGGGAGTCTGTGGAGACGAGGGAGAGGATTCGACCAGTGTCTGCAGAGCCTGCAGATGCCATGTTCTTGATTCGGAATGCTTTGTCGTACATCGCACACACAACCGACGCTCTAACGCGAGAAGCTAGATGAAGCAGCATGCGGTTGGACAACGAGCTGAAGAGACCAATCAATGTCGGAGTGATGATGAGCCAGATTCCAAAGAAGAGCGGGAACTTGTTTGATCCGAGCACGCCTCCCGACTGCTTCCAGAACTCTTTGTCGACGATGGCTGTCAAAACGCCCTTCGACATGTATGGCATCAGAACTTCCATGATGGACCTGAAGCACGAGGGAAGATGAATGGAGAGAAGGAACAAACTGAAGAAGGAGTGCGACGACGCCAACTGCCATGAAGTACGAAGATTGGGTTCCAATCTCCATTCGCAGGAGACCAGGGCGTTTGGGAGGCTTCGTTTTCGATCTGAACGAGAGGACGCAACAATCACAGAAAAACAGATGAGAACGACTTCCAATGATGGAACTAAACCCAACAAAAAACAAAAGAACAATCCCCAATCAGTGTACAGGCGCTCGTCAAGCCGTCTTCCCCAAACATACTCTGGATTCAGCAGGAGTTCGTTCTTGTGAGCTCGAACATCTTTGTCGTATTTTTCAAATGCTGGACGAAATTTCGCCATGAATCTTTCTGTTGCTGGTCTTGCTGCATCGTTTTTGTGCACCACAGGCATGTCCTCGTCCATCAGTGGGTGGCATGTGCAGACATACGGGAAGATGAAACACATGAACCAGTTCGCCAGCCACACGTATCGCTCTTCGTGGTTCTGTTTCCGATTAATTTCAACCTTTGGCTTCTCCTCAGGCTTGTTCGTCATGTTGGAGGTCGAGGATGGTGATGGTGAGATCATACTGGATGGATCTTTTGTTTGTGTACTTTTCATCGGAATAGAAGGTTCATCTTGCGATCTGGAGTCGAAGATCACCTCGTGTGGATGATTTTGCACAACTGTTTCAGTTGAGGAGGTCTGTGAGTCAGTATTCATCAAATGAGAATAGAGTACCCATAACAATTGATAATCAGTATTGTCCGGATGTCACTATGAAAGGGAATAAAAGTGGCTGAATCAGGATACATTAATTTGAAAGTAGCGAGTTTATGATGTAAGAAATTGTCCCTTTGTTTCAAGAGTCGATAAATTCGTCATCAAGAAGTGATCGAATAAGTATCTCAGTTGAGATGATTCATCAAAGTATGATCTTGGAGATGCGGAAGAATATGTTTAAATCATGATAGTCCTTACAACAGTCATAATTTCCCAGTATGCTCTGAGAAATGAGCTTGAATTGTAGTTCATCTTAAATGAGACGTCCAAGAAGGAATATCAGAATAAAACGGCAGAGGAGATTAAAGAGAGTCAGAAAAGCGTCCAGTGGGAAAGTTGATATTGTGGATGAGAGATGCAGAAGAGTATGTTCGTCCGTACAGGCGACGGTGGTATATCTCTTGAGAGATGGTCAACTGAGATTCCTTTCTAAGACACGCCCATGGACGAGGATTGTCTAATGGATTCATTGAGTTGAATGATCATCGATCACTCATTGCTCAAATTGGCAGAATATATCTCGAATGTTGAGGTGACTTCCTGTGTGATGAGATTGTGAGAAAACGTCCAGAAACACTGTAGAACATACAGAAAGAAGGCAATTCTGCAGTTTTACGATCTTCAGATTATGATTTGCAGAGAATGAGGTAGTCGAGATTCGGGTCGTGTTGAACGGACTTCGGTCTTTAGAATGAAACACTCTTAGATCATGAGTGCTGTCTGAAATCACCTCAAAATACGGCTAGTTCATGAAATGTTCCCTTGAATGATCCGAGATAAGATGATTCTGTGTCGGAGAATCTGAGAAATTTATAGGGGTGGCACTAAATCCTGGCGCCTTCACTGAGGCCCACCAATTACATTGTGCTTGTATATCATCGACTTTTCCCTCTTTGGAAAGAATTGTAAGGTGGCTGGGAGTATAATCAAGTGATAATAAATTCGTAGTGAAACAACAGGATCCGGGTGCATGAAAACGGGAAAATGGACATTTACTGACGAGTGGTCAGGACAACTGGAGGAGAATTAGAAAAAAGAAGAGATATCGCATACTTTTCATCCTGAACTTTCGTCCTCCGAAAAGTCATCGAACTGGTCTTCTGGCTCACCGTGGTGCTCACGTTCCCACTGTAATTCGAGTTCTGATACGAAAAAGAAAAGAGAAATTGTGAAAAAAAAGAAGAAAAAGGCCTTTGTCATAGTATTCACCTTCCCTTCGAATGACATGTCTACATCTTTTTATCCAATTCTCAAATACATCCACGCGTTTGTCCCAGGTCCAACTAAGCATGAACTCGTTGATGGCATCGTATAATTGATCAACTGTAGCAAGTTCTTTATCCTCGGAAGCGAGGCCTTAATTTGTGAAAACAGTGCAAAATCGCACGGACTCAGATCTGGTGAATATGGTGGATGAGGGAGGTTTATGTAATTGGATTCATCATTCAGATAGTCTCGAACGGTCCCGGCTTTGTGCGCGGGTGCATTGTCATAGTGAATAAAATGTGGTGGGGTCACAAATTCCAAGGTGCTCAGATATTGGTCCATTGGCTTCAAAATGTGGTCCCGAAAGTAACGTGCGTCAATTGTAGCGTCTGCTGGCATGACATCGAGGATTGGTGTATATAGAACACCGAAGAAAATCGTGATCATAAATTTGAGTTGATAGTGGGATTCGGATTGAATGTGAGGAATAGGTTCTCCATTTTGGGTCCATTGCCCGCTAGATGCATAAGAAAGGTAAAACCAACTTTCATCACCAGTATAAACATTCATAAAGTCTGTTTCGTCAAGTTCTAGCAGCTTCTTCAGGAGTTTTTTGGCCAATCTCACTCTCTCTGCTTTTGTATGTGGTGTCAAGGTGTGTGGAATTTTTTGACCCTTCTCCAGTGGTACCCAAGCTCCTTGTTCAATATTCTTTTGCTGTTGTGTGATGACACCTGCTTGATGCTGAAACTTGTTTGAGTGAATTTTTCCGATTCGCCTCCACAACCTCGCGAAGCCTTTGCCGCAATCCCTGGTTCCTTGGTCGCCCTGGAGGCGATCTGATGTCAATATTGAAATCTCTTCGCCGAAATTGTTTGTATAAACGTTGAATTGTCCGCCGTTTTGGTCCGGAACGGCCAAAGGTATTTCTTCCTTCTAATAAACATCGTTTTGTTGAAAGTCCTCTTTTGAAGCAACTGAGAATGTGGGTTCGGTTTTGAATGTGTTTTTGTGCCTTGACCATCCGATCAGACTCATAAGAAAAACAGTCTGTCAACTCCACTTGATCGAGCCTTTCTCTCGATTCATCACATCGTGTATTGAAAAGAAAATCAGCTCAAATTATGTGTCCACACAAGTGATTTCTCTATTGGAACTCCTGGGTGTCATTTTTGTGTTTTTCACTTTCTTAGGTTTTTCAGACCATTCTCTCGAAAGATCACCATTAAACATCAAAAACCGTCACAGTCACATCTGCCGATATCATGACGCTTTTTCACAATCAAAAAGTGGATATTGACACAATTCATGCTGAATAAAGAGTCGATACCAGACCAATCCTCATTTTTGATATCAATCAGTATTTCATGCACAAAGATGTCTTTTTCGTTTGTTTTATTTCAATTTTTTTATCAGGATCATCCTTCAAACGATCTGTTTCAGCGAGAAAACGACCATCCTGTTTTTCCCAAAGTTCTCATTCCATTGGAATGGAAACCAAGTCACATCGTCAATTCGTGTTGAAAAGAGCTTCAGACTTCAGGATGTTGAGAAGACAGTGTTGCACACTCATCAGTAAATGTCCATTTTCCCGTTTTCATGCACCCGGATCCTGTTGTTTCACTAACAATTTTTTATCACTTGATTATATTCCCAGCCACCTTAGAATTTCTTCATTTGTGGAAAAAGGTCAAAACTATGAAAGATTATACAATTGGTGGGCCTCTGTGGAGGCGCCAGGATTTAGTGCCACCCCTATAAGTAAGGGCACCTCTGACCTGAAAAACTATTGGAAATAATGCAGTGACGATTGAATTTGTTGGAACCCTGGTTTTATGATGGGCTGAAGGGACTGGAAGTCCTGTTGTGAAAACAAAAGGAACACGATGAAGTGAAGAAGGCCTAGACATAACTAATCAAGGAGTGTGAAACAGAAACATCGTTCTCACAAACGCTTCAGCCACAAAACTTCCACCGTAAAAGATATCGTGCCTTTGATGGCAGTGGTAAGGGCGAGGCAGAGAGGAGACGGTATGTCGGTGAAGATCCCAGGCTGTTCCTCGTCGTCCACAACTAGTCGAGCTTCTTTCGTCGACATGTTCACTCGAATCGCTGCTGTCTGTCCAGCTTGGATGCATTTCTTGTTCGTCCCTTCTGGCTTGTATTCGCCTCCCTTCCACAACTGCCCTGTTTTCAGCACAAACCCTCCGCCAGTGCCATCCGACCACGAACCGCACGACTTCTGCGTGGCGTTGGGACGGAGCGGATGTTTGAGATATCCAAGCACTGAAAAGTTGAGAAGAGAGAAGAAATCAGAAAGCAAACAGAGGTTCGCGAAGAGGCTAGCTGTGCCTCTGATTTTCAGCTCCCACTCTCCTTCCGTGAGGGGTGCTGTGAATGCTGTTCGGAATCCGAGCAATTTGGGTGTCGACACTCTCGCAGAGAGGACGAGTTGCGACGGATGGTGGCTGGTCTTGTCGAGAGTCTGCAGACATCTTGTCCCCTCGCTCATGTCGTCTGGGCTCGGCAGAATGAGTGGAGTGAACGAGACTTTGGAGGGATTGAGATTGGGGAGACAGCTTGTGCCGTTGAGACAGGTGGGAGTGTTGGAGAGGAGTGGAGACGGCGAAGGGGGGAGCTTCTTCAACCCCAACACTTCCAGAGAGATCCGATCCGCTGTAGAGAATGCAGTGCATATTCCGAGGCAGAGCGGAGACGGGATGTCGGGGATGACACCAGGCTGTTCTTTGTCGTCCACAAACAATCTTGCTTCTCTCGTCGACATGTTCACTCGAATCGCTGCCGTCTGGCCGAAGGACTGGCACGGCACGTTCATACTGTACGGATATGACTGTTTGGGATGATGAATGTTGCCAGTCCAAAGATCGAAGTAGCTACCACTGTCGTCTGGGAGAGGGGCAGAAGCGAAGCACAGACCTGAGAAAAGCGAGAAGTGATGAAGAAACGTGAGAAGACGGGAGGATGCGATGCGGACGAAGAAGCGGGGAGGATGGACAGAACGGAAGAAACGGAATGCATACGAGTGCTCCAGAGGGGGATCTGGATGGAGCGGATTGAGAGTTCCCACTCTCCTTCGTCAATCGGAAACGTGAAGGCAGTTCTCCACCGCGGTTCGGCTTCCCCTCTGACAATCTGGACGAGTCTTGTAGGGGTTAGTTCATGTGCCGTGGTGTCGATTGTTTGGAGTGAGTTTGTTCCGGGCCAGAAGTTGGGAGTATTGTCCAGTTTCTGCGGCGGGCGAAGGACAGCCAGGTCGAGTCGCTTCAGATGGACAATTCCTTCGGCGAGGCTTTGCTCGAAATTTTTGTGTGTCAGAGCCAGACGGACTTCGACTGGGATGTCTTTGAAGATTTCTGGTTGTTCCTCACCATCCAAAAAAAGTCTTGCCTCTCTCTTCTCCATGTCCACTCGAATGGATGCCTCTTCACCAGTTTGTCCGATGGTTAGTCCACACTCTTTAATCTCTGAGCAATTCAGGATGGGATTAGCCAAAAAGCCGAGAGCTGCAAATGAGAAGAGAGGGAGAGAAGATGAAGCTTAGAGGAACAGAAGCATACTCGCAGTTCCGTTCGACGACGGTGGAATTCGGATCCTCCACTCCCACACCCCTTCCTTGATTGGGGCTGTGATTAGGGCTGTTTTGGGCGACCATATTCCGCCACATTTGGTGAGACTCTGCGGGAGGATTGCCAATGTGTTCTTGCCAGTGGAGTACAGCACAGTTGAGCGATCTCGTTGGACTGGTTTTGATGGAGGAAGTTGTTTGAAGTGGACAATTTCAATCATTCTCATGAAGTCCGACGCCTCGACAGTGAGAGCAAAACAGAGGGGAGAGGGGATATCGGTGAAGATCCCGTTCTGTTCCACATCGTCGAGGAATAACACTGCTTCTCGTCTGTCCATGTTCACGCGGATCGCAGCTGACTGGCCTGGCTTGTTCCACACATCATTCCGAACCGTCGGGTAGACGTCGCTTCCCGCTGAGATAGTCTGTCCTGTCTTCAGAAGGAACGCACCACTCATTCTGAGCTCACAGTCTGCGATGGATTTTTCGGTGCTGTTTGTGGGGAGAGGGTAGCTTATGAAGCCGAGAGCTGGAGAGAGAAGGTGAAGAGTGGAGAGATGAGAAGAAATCGTGTGAGGAAAAGATGAATCGAAAGGTGAGAGTTGGCACACCAGATGCTTCAAACTCAGATTCGAACGGCTTGATCCTGAATTCCCACTCGCCCCGCGCGACTGGATACGTGAATGCAGTTCTGAGTCCACTTGGCGCCGAGTCTCTCTTCATCACAGTCACGAGGGACGAGGAATGAGAGATGAATGCAGGTGAGAATGTGCGAAGGCAGCTTGTGCCGTGGATGCAGGTTGGGGAGTTGAAAGGGAGTGAGTGCATTGGCGTCGAGCGCAGCTTCTTCAGCCACATCACTTCGAGTGACAGGCCAGCTGAATCAAACCCAGTGCTGATCGCAAGACACACTACATCTGGCAAAGGGCAGAAAGGATGCGGCTGTTCTTGGTCGTCCACAAACAGCCTCGCCTCTCTCTTCTCCATGTTCACTCGAATCGCTGCTGTCTGGCCGACATCATTGCACTGTCGATTCGTCAGTTTCGGGAGCACGAATCCTTCTCGCTTCTGGTCTCCGTGCATCAGACCGAAGTCTCCTCCGATGGCTCCATGGTGCTCTTCACACAGAACTTGCGTGGCATCGGGAGGGAGTGGATATCGGAGATATCCGAGATCTGGGTAGGGAGAGAAAGACAGGTGAGAGAAGTGAGGGGAAGTGAGGATACGAGAAGGACGACAAAAAATGGCAAGAGTTGGCAGTAAAGAAACACACAAGTATTTTCAAAGAAGGTGTGATTGGCTCGAATCTTTAGCTCCCATTCTCCGTACTGAATCGGAAATGTGAACACAGTCCGTCTGGTTGTTGACTCAAGCTTATCAACCTGAACAAGCTGGGTGGGAGTGAGTTTGTAGATCGAACTGTCGAGAGTTTCGAGTGAGTTTGTTCCAGGCCAGTAATCTGTCAAATTTGATGAGGAAGGCAGAAGGAACGGATGGGGCGCAGCTGGACTCAATCTCTTCAGATGTATTACTTCGACAGAGAAGAGTGTGGCGTGCTTGTCGAGCGCAATTCCGAGAAAGACCTGGATTGGGATGTCGGTGAAGATCCCAGGTTGTTCCTGGTCGTCCACAAACAGTCTTGCTTCTCTCGTCGACATGTTCACTCGAATCGCTGCTGTCTGCCCAATGTGATCCCATACTGTGTTTGTACCGACCGGCTTGACAAGCCCGTTTCCGGAGCACATGCCACCAGTCGAGAGTAGAAACTCCCCACCCAGCTTTCTGCTGGAGAAGTCAGTGCTGCAGAGGGAGACCGCAGGAGGGAGGGGATGACGCAGATAGCCGATGCCTGAGGGTGAGGTGAGTGAGGATGAGGAGTGGAATGAAGAAGAGAGAGGAGAATGACGAGATGAAGAGATGGATGCACACCCAGATTTCTGATAATCTGCTCTGTCGACTTGATCTTGAGCTCCCACACTCCTTCAGTGATCGGACCTGTGTATGCTGTCTCTCTGACAATTCCATCTGCTCTCACCTCGCTCGGTGTAGCTGTCAAGATCGATTTCGCAATTATGAACGACGCAGGCCTTGTCTCCAAACAGGAAGGCCCCAAAATGGAATCCTGGGTACGGGGAGGGGGAGTTGTGAAGAAGAAATGGGGTGGACGAGTTGATGCTGGTGCAGGGAGCATGAAAGGTAGTTCGATGATGATTGGAGGGAGTGTAGGGGCAGAGATTGTGGTTGATGGAAGAGTTTTTTGTTGAGCTGGAAGCACTTCACTGCCACATTCAGCCAATCTTTTCAGATGGACAATTGTGGTCGTGAAATCTCGCTCCTCCACTCGGTGCGAAATCGCGAGACACAGCTCTTGTGGAATGTTCTCGAATTTGGCTTGCTGAGACGTAAAACCAAATACCAACCATGCTTGTCTGTTTTGCATATCAACGACGATCTTCATGTGCTGCATATGATTGTGGAGTGTGTTGTTTGATCCCGGTGGATGGATGGCGTGGCCTCCTGTCCACACTGACCCTTCTTCGAGGTAGAATCCACCGCCTTGCTGCGACGGCCAGTCGCCGCAGGATCGTTGGGTGGCATTGTCTGGAAGAGGGTGGGAGACGAAGCCGAGCACTGGGAGAGATGAGGAGAGGAAAGAGGAGAAAGAACAGGAAGACATTATGGACGGTGAGAGATGAAGGAACGAAAAACATCAACAGATGAACAAGACAGATCTTTAAGAACGGACGAACACACTTGTTGCATCGATTGCGTAAGAATCTTTCTCAATCTCCAACTCCCACAGTCCCTCAGTGATCGGTCCAGTGAATACTGTCCGCCAACTCCCCTTGGCCCTCTTCGATCCACGCGAGAGAAGCTTCTTTCGAGAGAGAACATCCCATTCGGTACAGATTGTCTTCAAGCACTTGATTCCCTCCATGAGAGGCTGTGGAGTCGGACTGTTCAGATCATCCAACCGTTTGAGCCATATCACTTCCACCTGATTCATGGAATCACGATTGATTTTGGGGGAAGGATGAGTGATTCCCAGATAGACACAGTCAGGAAGATCAGAGTAGACAAAGGGTTGTTTCTCTTCATCGATAAACAGTGTTGCTGTTCGCAGTGTCATGTCCACACGAATCGCTGCTGTTTGGCCTGTTTCTCCCCATGTCTTGTTCTTTTCAAACTCTTCTGTTCTGAAACGGGAAATCTCCCTCCAGTTGCCGTAAATCAGGTCGAAATGGAATTGATCGCCTTTTTTGGGAGGTTCAGCGTCTGGCGAGGAAAGAGGAGGGAGTGGGTGATGATGGAAAACGAGCGCTGGGAGAAGAGAGGAGAGGCGGAGATGTGTCGAGAAAAAGTGAAAAGGAGAGTGTCAAAGCAATGGTATACCTCTTGCTCCTAACGTGGATCCAACGCGTCGAATCTTCAGCTCCCATTCCCCTTCCGTGATGGCCTTTGTGTATGCCGTGCCGAGTTCTTCGACTGATCTTTCACGATTCGGTCTTCGTATTGTTTCTGCTGGTACGATCGAAGACAAGATGGACGACGAGACAATCATGAATGGAGGAGGGAGTGTCTGGAGGCAGCTTGTCCCGTAGAGGCAGGTGGGGGTGTTTGGAGGGAGGGAGTGTCTGGTTGTGGAGCAAAGCTTCTTCAGCCACATCACTTCTAACGAGCTGCCTGTACTGTCAAACGAAGGGCGAATGAAGAGGTGCAGCACGTCAGGGAGAGGGTCGAGAGTGTGTGGCTGTTCTTCGTCGTCCACAAACAGCTTCGCCTCTCTCTTCTCCATGTTCACTCGAATCGCTGCTGTTTGGCCGAGAGAATTACACGGTCGATTTGTCTTGTCTGAGAGGGGTGCAGTGGAGAAATATTGACGGCCCGTTGGGAGGTGGAAAAAAGCAGTGAGTGGGAGACGATTTGGGGAACTGTTCTCCGTCTCTTGTCCTGCAAAAGGATCATTGGTAAATCCAAGAACTAGAGAGATATGGGAGGAGTAGATGAGGGTTTTGAAATCAGTGAAGGAAGGGAAAAGAACGAAGGTGAGAAGATGGGAGTCAGACATGTTCTTTCGAGAGCGCTATGATTCACTCTAATCTTCAGCTCCCACTCTCCTTCTTCGATTGGGAATGTGAGTGCCATCGGCTGTTTGCCCTTTATAACTATACTTGTTTGGATGAGCTGGGTCGGCGTGAGTTTGAAGTATTGTTTGGTGAACTGCTCGAGGGAGTTCGTTCCCGGCCAGAAGTTTGGAGCGTTCTCAAGTTTTTGTGGTGGCTGGCGAGGAATCGCAGGATCCAATCGTTTCAGATGAACCAACATGATTTTGAACTCCGACGTGATGTTGGCATGAGAGATGGCGAGGCGCACTTTGATTGGGATGTCTTTGATGGCATCTGGCTGTTCCACGTCGTCCACAACCAGTCGAGCTTCTCTTGTCGACATGTTCACTCGAATCGCGACTGTTTGCCCAATTGTCCCACAAGTCTTGTTCAGTATGGCAGTCGTGAATTTGCCTCCCTTCCATATCTGCCCTGTCTTCAGTTCAAACCCTCCGCTGCTGAAGGTTGGATCGGCTCCACATTTTGTGTTGAATGGATTGTTCATGAATGTGTCGGTAAAATAGCCAAGCACTGACGAGGAGAGAAGAAAGGGGAGGATCGAGGAGAGAGATGCGGAAAGAGAGTGAAACGGTGGGGGGCATACAGATGTTGTCGAAGAGGTCTTCCGTGCCCTTGATTTTCAGCTCCCATTCTCCTTCCGCGATGTCCTTCGTGAGGAATGTCTTCACCTTGTCATTCTTCCGCTCCGCGCTGTCGGTGGCTTTGAAGGTGATGACGGAGGGCGACAAAGTTGCACATGAACGATCGAACCGTGCCAATGCACTTGTTCCTTCATACAGTGTGGTATCAGCTGTCGATCTGTGTCTTATTGTGAGACCAGTGGAAGGAGGAATGGAGGCTGGTGGTAGTGACATATGGGCCTCGTCTTTGTTTTCGTCCTGCTCTCGTTCCCTTTGCAGCCGTTGAACTTGTTTTTGGATGCGTCTGTCTTCGATTGTCATCCTCTTCTGTTGCTTGGACGGCAGAGTGGTCAGTGGGGTATGAGGAGCTGTCTGTGGAGGGAGAACGTAGGCTGTGATCGCTGCAACATCCACTCGCTTCAACCACATCACTTCGACAGGCGTTTGAATGGAGTCCGTGTTCGTTGAGATGCACAGAAACACCTTTCCAGAAAGACCTGGGAAGACACCAGGCTGTTCTGCGTCGTCCACAAACAGTGTCGCTTCCTTTCGTGCCATGTCCACGCGAATCGCTGCTGTCTGCCCAATATCCTTGCACATCTTGTTTGTTCCCACTGGCTTGAATTCCTTTCCTCCTTTCCACATTTGTCCAGTTCGAAGAATGAACGATCCGCTTTTCCCTCCAACAAAATCGCCGGGGGTGACATTCAAGACGTCGGAAGGAAGAGGATCGTTGACGTAGCCGAGGTCTGGAGAGAAGGGAGGAAGGTAAAGAGATGAGCAAAGGAAGAGGTAATAGTAAAAAACACACTGACTCCAGAAAGGACGCTGAAGCTTGCTCTCACTTTCAGCTCCCAGACACCCTGCGTCACTGCAAACGTCAGAACACTTCGCCATCCCTCTGCCTCATCCTCCGCGGTGAGGGGAACGATCGACGTGGTGGTGATGGTGTGATACGCTGCATCGAACTTCTGAAGCGAGCTCGTCCCAAAAAAGCAATTTGGAGTGTTCAGTTGGATCGACAGACTCCGGTGAACCGACGACTCGTCCAGACGACGAAGATGAAGGACTTGAACAGCACTCTTCTGGCCACTGTATTCTGTGCTTATTCCCAAACAGACCTGCGCCGGGATGTTTCTGAAGAAGCCAGGCTGTTTCTTATCACTCACCCTCAGATGAGCCTCGTGTTTTGTCAGATTCACCCGAATCGTCGCTGTCTGCCCAAAAGATGTGCATGCCCTGTTCGTGCCAGCTGGCATCAGTTCCCTCCCCTGACTCCACATCCGCCCATTTGATAGGTCGAAGTCGCCTCCAATCGGGTCTTCGTACTTCCCACAATGATTCTGGAAGCAGTCATCGGGAAGTGGGAATCGGAGGAATCCAAGCACTGCAAATCAAAAACTGAGGAAAAACAAGAGCGACGGCATACGCACGGACTTAGGTGGGTCCCCACAGACACTTATCGTGAGTTCCCATTCTCCGGCAATCAGGCCAAACGTGAACACTGTCCGCCAATCTTGACCCAGTTTCATTGTCTGAAAAACCGAAGAATCCGTCAGTTTGTGCACCTTCGCGTCGAACGAAGTTATCGATTCGGTGTGCGGCCAGATCGACGGAAGCATCGCCGATAATACACTATACTTCTTCACCTCCTTATTTCGCCCGTTTTCAGCTTGTTGCGCTTTTTCTTCAGCCGAATCTTGCCTGCTGTTTCCGATTGTGTTTACATCAATACATTCTCTCGTCTTTTCCGGAGTCAACAGAAGAAATAGCTCCCGAAGACGGGTGTTTCGATCGAATAAAACTCTGTTCTTCTCCTCTTCCTCCTTTAACACATCTAGATTCGAGTTTTCTTCATTTTGGGTTTTCTGTTTTGGCTGTCTCGATGCTGACAGAATCAGAAGATCTTTCATTTTCGAAAGAGGCGTTTCGGCACCCAACATCCTCTCCAGTTCACGCCCATGGAACAGTTGCGTTGCCGTCAGTCGAGAAGCCGGATTCTG
Source organism: Blattamonas nauphoetae (assembly GCA_033064195.1). Lineage (NCBI taxonomy): Eukaryota > Preaxostyla > Oxymonadida > Blattamonas > Blattamonas nauphoetae. The sequence goes on along the minus strand of JARBJD010000250.1, from coordinate 99,587 downwards.
AAGATATGAAAAAAATATGTGAAAAGAGGTTGGTGAATGCAGAGTTAAGGATAAGATCGAAAGAACAACAACCAGTGAGGAAAGAGAAGCTCCTCCACGACATACAGGTGCCAACATTTTCACCAAAACGGCTCGGATGTCTTCGGGAATCGTCGATGGTAGTTTTGATTCATCAAAGTTCATGATCGCTTGAACGATCTTTGACAACGATCCGCCCCCAAACAGAGGCTTCCCTGTTACTATCCGATACACAATCACTCCCAATGACCATATGTCGCTCGCTGGCGTTCCTTTTGTTTGGTTGTCATCCAGCCGCTCAGGCGAGTTGTATTCATAGGTTCCAATCTCCGATGCTGAGCGCGTAGTATTCATTCCAGACGCATCTGCCGCTCCCAAATCACCTAAAAAAATAAATTCGACAAAGAAAGATTGAGGGTGAATACGCGACAAGAAGAGCAAAAGAAGAACAAAATCGAAGTAACCAAATCATAAAAACGCACACAGAGCATCGCTCGGTTGTCTTTCGTCAGAAGAATATTCTCAGGTTTCAGATCTCCATGAGCCATCGGATGGATCGGATGCGTGTGCATTACACACAGACCTTCGGCAATGTCGATGCAAATCAGAACAGCAACCTGGAATATGAATCAGAAATGATGTTTTTTTAAGCCAATCAGAGAAAATGGGAATATAGAATGAGAAAGGGCAGAAAACCTCAAGAGGTATCGATTTGTTCTGAGATTCGTAATCAAGCATCAAGTCCTTCAAATTCCGACTTCCAAGATCCATCACAATTCCATGATATGTCTTCATCACGACCGATTTGTGAAGTCCAACAATTCGAGCATCCCTGAATCGCTCCAGAAGCGCTACTTCACGCTCCCCCCGCTTCTGATCCGCCTCTGTCAATCGAGGAATCAGTTTCAGAGCATAAGACTGTCCAGTCGACAATTCCTCGATTTCCAGAACTCGACCAAAAGCCCCTTCGCTGATTGGACGCACAAGCGTGTCTGAAACACAAATACAGAAAAATGAATGAACAGCTATGCACAACACATACATCCTGATGGAATCATAGACTCTCCTTTCTGTGTCATCGAATGAGTTCTGATCGCTGAACCCTTGACAAAAATAAAGGAATTGGCTCAACTTGTTTCATCTCTTAATTCCACGATATTTCTTCAACATCCGTATGACTCATCAGCTGACTGCAATGGACGATCAAAGATATCAGAAACAGAAATCATGAGATGAATCAGGAGTGACTTTGATTCGAAAAAAGGATGACGAGTCATTCATGGGAACATAAGAATGAGAATAAGGTGAATAACGACATGAAAACAAAGACTTTGCGACTGAGTGAAGTGAAACCGAACGGAGTGATTTCGCTGGAACGATGAAGACGGCAAATCAAGATGATAAAAAGGAGTGCCGCTGATGTGAATAAAGAAAGAGCAGAATCAGTGTTGGGTGGATATTAATCAGTCCGACAGACGGCAGTTTCGTTGTTCGCGCTCTGCGACAACTTAACGACGAGAAAGCCTCTGTCTGAATGGAAAAGTGTGAACAACTACTTGAATACAGAGAGTTCGATACTCAGGGAAGTGCGACTAAACGACATGGGCATCAATGGTTGAATGGAGTGAGGTGGATTGTGTGTGGTTGAAGGCCATGGCAGAGTGAGGCCATGAAATGAAGTGTGGTGTGTGGCTGGATAAATGATTCGAGGCAGAGATGATCAATTTGATCGCATGAACTCCGAACTCGATCAGAGCAAGATGAGACAGGAGTGTCTGCCCGTTGAAGTGAAAAGGAAGAGATCTCAGAAGACTCCTGTCGCCGAAATGGTGTGAAGTGGCATCTCAGTGGTGATGGACGAGGCCTTCCATACGAATAAGAGCAACCTCAACGTGATTAGTGGAGAATGTTGTTCTTCAAAAGATGATACCGCCGATCTGATCAGAGTGTGCTGAGAATTCTGTTGATTCCAGCTGTTTTTCAATCCCATCCAAGTTTGGTCTCTGCGTTGGATCCAAATTGAGACACGAAACAATCAGTTCTCGCAAGTTTCCATCCTGCACCACATCCATTCGTGGCAGGATCCCCGACTTCAGCTGCCGAAACGCATTCATCGCATCCATGTCTCCGAAAGGCATCGTTTCAGTCTCAATCTCAAACAGGATCAGTCCCAGACTGAACACTGCCGCTTTCGCATAGTCGATCGTTGGTGTGGGCTCACACGTCTTGGCAGCTGCTTCAGGAGCCCTCCATCGAAGCAGCTCGAACCCTTCCCCCTGCTGCGAAGGCTGCGTGGTTGGCTGAGTGAGTTTTTGAGTGTTGTCCTCCTCTTCTTCAATCCTCTCTCTGTTCAGCGCGACAGTTGCAGGAACCATTCGTTGTCCGTTCACAACGTCGATCTCGTTCACATCGCGGGCTTCCTTCAGATCAAGGTGGATCTCGTTGTTTGGCCCAAATAACACAAAATGGGTCGACAATCTTCCCAAAAGTGTCACCTCGGTGTTCATCTCATTCAGCCGAGTCAGAGAGCGAGCCAGTGCTTGTGCCAGCGTTTTCTTGTCAATCAGTGTCTTCCCATTCATGTGCAGTCGGTTGTACAATGTGTCGCGTCTGTCAATCTTCACAATGTTCACCCCCACATCTGCCCGTACTCCTTCCACGTTCATCTCGAACTGCCCACCTCCGAGCAGTGGTGGATCAATCAGTTTGGTTTCACTTGTGTCTGCATGATTCACCCCAAACGCTCCATTCGTGTCAGTCAGCGAGACAATCGACGATGGAGGAAAGGCCAAGTTATCAAAGTCTTCGATCTTTTCGGGAGGGAGTGCATCAAGCTCTTCTTTCTTGTTCAGAAGGGAGTTTTCTTTCTTTTTCTTTTGGGAACGGCGGCGGAGCAGGACGATGAGGATGAGGAAGAAGAGGAGAAGGGCGACACTCGCACAGATGACCGGAATCACCCACTTCATCGCTTGCTTCGTCAATGCTTTTCGTTCCTCCAATCCACTCATTTTCACTCTAAACGATTCTGTGCGACTTCCATCACCAAAAATGAGGCGAACATGCCATTCTGAGTCCACTGTGACGTGTGCGGTGATCTCCTTCTGTGGAATTGAGAGTGTGATGGCTGTTTCGGTGAATGAGAGAGTGGAAGATTCTGTCAGTTCGCGGGTGTACTCCCCATTCTTGTCATTCTGTTTCGAATACTCAAACACTTCCAGAAACAATCCGCATGGGATGAAGGTTGATCCAATCAGGTCAAATGTGTGTGTGGACGATTTCTTATCGAAGGTGGCTTTCGATGAGGAGGTGTTGAGTGATGGGATGAAGAAAGGAGAGGTAATGTTCACATCGTCGCCACTCAACAAGCAGTTCTCGTGTGAGATCCAAGCAGAAGGATGATCCTTTGTCCCATCACCTGCACTCAGACTGCCAATCTCAATCTCTCCCCCCTCAGAACAACGAATGTTGCGACGAACAGAAGGGAACGAGGAGGAGTGAGGAGTGTTTGACTCGAATGAGGAGGAGTGGAGCGTGAAATTACCGCTCTTCATGTTGACTGCTCCCTGATGGAGGTGAGAGAACACTGTGCTCTTCACAATTGTTTCTGTGTCGATGAGTTGAATCACTCCTGTCTCCCACTCACACAGTCCTCCTTCCAGAGTTGAGCCTTCCGATTTGCTGGTGAATGATCCTTCTTTCATCACCACTGTCGATGAAGTCGAGTGAATGAAGACAGAGAGGGGGTTAGTCGAGGAGAGCACAACATCAACATCTTTCAGTTCCAGCGTCGAGTCTATCACTGTTATCAGGCCTGGTTGAGCTGCGGTTGGAGTGAAGTCACCAACATTCAGACTTGGTTCTTTCATTCCTCCATTCTTCACAGAAACAATCATCCCTCCATGCACACGCATCGGAGAGGACACTGAGCTCGCATCCACAATCTCAACTGCCACTCGGGTGAACCCAATCCCCATCACTACACGCCAAGCATCGTCCATCGATGAACAGGGTTGTGTGATCTCTCCACAGAAAGCGCTGGTGTCCGTCGATTTCGATTCCGAATACAGAATCAGATTCACAGGCTTAGCTGGGGTGTCGAATGTGAGGATGGAGAGGTTGACAATTTGATCGTTTTCGTCTCCGAGTTTCGTGAACGATGTGAGAGTGTAAGTGGTGCTGAAATGAAGTGAGTCTGTCCATCCCATTCTTTGAATCTCTGACGAACCTGTTGTCGAAGTCGGAAATGTGATGGGAAATGAGAAGATTGAATCACCAGAGACGACAGTCAGTATGAATGTCTCTCCGACAGGCAGATCTGACCCAGCCACTCTAATCCACAATCCGGTTCTGATCGTGTTTGGCACCACTGAGATTCCAGATATCTTCGGAGGAACGGGGATCTCAACAGAAGCGTTCAAGTTCACAAACACATCTGTTCCATTCAATTTCACTGTTTTGAACGAATAAACCAGACCAAACAGCACTTTCGATGGATCTGACGAAGATTCTGTAGGAGCAGTGAACGACAACTCGCCTTTTGTTGTCGTCGTCACTGTTGTCGAGAACGATTTCTCTCCGCTTTCGATGACAATCGAATACGTCCCCACTTTCAATTCTCGGCCTGTCACAACTATCGTCGCTGTATCTCGACGCGAGTTCAGTGTCGCCGACCCACTTTCTATTCGTGTTGGCTCGATTGGTGTGTCGAAGACGCAGTCTGTTTTCTCAATCAGAATTGGAATTGATTTTGCTTTCGTTGCCATCGACACCACACTGTAGGAATGGCAGTATTTCAGAACAGCAATCGATGATGGATAGAGACAAAGCTCGATCGTCATCAATCCTGTGTCGGTGGCTGTCACGTCAATCTGAACTTCTGAATTCATCGCAGTGTTCGAAGATGAATAAGGTGTTTCTGAGAAGGTGAGTTGATAGACTGTCCCTGAAACTAGCTGAGAGGAGTTGAGAGTGAGTGTGGTGGCTGAGAGGATGTCGTTTAGATGGACATCAATCGAGATGAGACGAGAGGGTTCAGGAATGATTTCGATCGAGTTTGGCTCGAACAAGAGAGGTGTCGAGATGGACTGTTTGCGGAACTCAACAATCGAATAGTTCTCTCCAAACACCAGATCAGCACCGATTGTGGGATAGAGCGAAGCCCATCCTTCCCATCGCAACGAAGATGCATTCCACTCCATCAACACAGTGAACTCACATGACGATGCTCGAGAAAGATCTACTTCATATTTCGATGAGATGTCCAGCTGTCGTCCATCCATCGTCACCAAAACATTCTTCTTCAGCGAGTCGTATTCCACAATCGAGAACGACACAAGGCGAGTTTGCTCAGATGGAGTGGTGAAAGACAGACCAGAGTGGAAGAACACTTCATTGTCATCTTTGTCTGTCACACCAACAACAGTGTATGTCTGGTCATATTCCACTTCCACTTCACTCGCTGTTGTTGAAAATAGAATCGCTGTCGACGAACCCGTAACTCCATCTGCTGCGAATGACGCTGTGATCGTTTTTGAGCCATTCAACACAATCCTGAAGGGTCCATTCGTCATTTTAATCCCTGTCAGAGCCATCGACACTTCCTTCTGTTTGTTTTGTGGTGAAGCTGTGCCCATGAATGTCAGACGAGATGGTTCCGAGTCAATTGTGATCGATAAACCTGTTTCCACATGAATCGTCGGAGGACTCGACATCGTTCCTCGCAGTCCAGTCACTTTGTATGTCGCTCCATATTTCAACTGTCGCGTCGGATAAAGCGTCGCTTGTGCCTCTCCTGCATCGGTGGCTGTGAATGACGCATCAATCGTCACTTTCTCTGTCGAGTCTTCGCTGTTCTCCAAATCGAGCTCATACGATCCTTCCAATGCTGCATGCCCTGTCAGCGAGATCGTCGTCGAATTCTTATCGTTCTTGTCCACTGCGTCCCCAACTCCCATCAATCTCATCGGCTCCTTCATCGTTGTCAACCCAAGGCCAGGCTCGAAATCCACTTCGAATCCGTTCTTCGTCACTCCGATCACGTCGTAGCGAGTGTTGTAGTGAAGCTTGATCTTCGAAGAATCTGCGTCGAAGAGAATCCCACTCATGGTTCCTTTCCCATCACTGCCGAATACCACTGATCCTACGAAGGTGGCATCCGAAGAACCGTTTGCTGAGAATGAGATTGTGTGTGTTTCGGCAAGGTTGTATCCAGACAATGAAAGAGTCATGATCTTGTCCATGTTGGAGTAGGATGGAGTGTGACTAAGTGTGGTCAGACACGATCGTTTGGGAACGGTGAATTTGATCGATGCTGGATGAAAGAGAACGATCAGCCCGTCTGACTTGCGTTTCACACTTTTGATTTCGTATGTCGTGTCGGGGTTGAGTTTCTTGCCCACTCCAGCGATGGAGACAGGTGTTGGTTCGGAGACACCGTTCATGTCAGTCGTGATCTCCACTTCGAAGGTGATGGCTGGGCTGGTGTTGAGGACGACCGTGTGCACTCCAATCGATGCTGAGCGTTGCTGGAGAGTGATCATCGCGTTCTGTTCGTTCTGGTCGAGAGCACACGATGCTGACATGAGGGTTGGAATAGCCGGGAGGCACATTCCATCAGGAATGGTCACAAGGTGGCTAGTGAGGGCAGCTGTAGTTACAAGGTACTGATCGAGATGGAGTTGGACGTAACTGTCTTCTCCAATTGGGACTGAGGATGTTCCCTCACTCGAACCCGAAAACACGAATGGAAGGAAGCGAGCGATGTTTGGTGCGTATCCCGATGGCTCGGTTCGATCACTCGCTGAATTGTCAGCCAATGCGAGGAGTTTTCCAGTGATGGCCGTGCTTACCTTCATCGTCAGCTCGACCGTCCATTGATCTGTCGCTTTTCCACTGATGGAAACAAGTGAAAACGATGTTGACGGTGATGGGAGTTGTTGAGGAGAAGGAAGAGGACTTACGCTCGAGTAGTACACATGCTTACCAGTCGAGGTTGATTCAAGTTGATACATTCTTCGCGTGCCTCCAGATGCTGCATTATCGATGAGAATATCTGTGCCACAGTTAGCTGCGGATGAACAATTCCGAAACTGGAGATATTCGAGATTGATGGATGTTGACCAATGGAAAAGGATGGCACCGCCTCCGTAAGGAGTGGGCGCTTTCAATTGGGCACAATTCTGGAAGAGGATGTTCGAAAATAGTGAACCGGTTTTGCTCGCATCCCACTTATACGAAAAAATTGCTGCCGAATGCTGGAATCCGGAGCAATCACTGAAGACGCATTGGGAGATGGTCTGAGAAGAAGAAGTGTCAAGACAGACTCCTCCGCCATGTTCAACGTAAGTATTCTTGATAACGGAATTTTTCATGAGGAATTTGTTTGAATTGGAACCACTTTGCCGAACAACACCGTACCAACCTCCACTATTGACAACACATGACTGAAACGAGCACCAGCTGATGTCAAGCGTGGCGGAAGCGGTGGAAGTGGTTTGTTGGTTGATCGCTCCGCGAAATGCCCCTTCGATGTCTTTGACTGTGCAATACAGAAATGTGGCCTTTCCTGTGATTTCATTGATATTTGTGGCAACTGAGAAGTGCTGATAAGAGGTCGTTGAGTCAGAGCACGATGCGAAAGAAGAGTTTGAGCAAAGTATCGAAGAACCAGCATTCATGTCAAGGCATGCTGTTCCGTAAAGATGGTTCGTGCTATTCATGACTGAGGTGGATATGAGACGCTGTGAGACGCTTCTCACGATCGGAGAGGAGATGTTTGGAGAATGGCTCGTCATGTTCTGCATCTCGCTCTGGGAGAGTGTGAGATCCACTGACCATCGCAATGATTCTGTCTGATCGGAAGTTTTTCGAGTGAATGCGAAAAGAGGGCCAGTTCCAACGGGAAATAACTTCGATGAGAAGTCGATGCCTGTTCCAAAGATCGAGAGAGTTCTGAGCTCATCTCCGCAAGTTTCTGAAGAGAGAGAGGGAAATATTTCAGAATCAGAAGGGCGTTTGTGGAGGGATCGGTTCAAATTGACAAGTGGGAGGATCGATTCAGACATCGAATCACATTTGCATCCCAACAGGACAACAGAACTGCTGTGAAAACTCGCTGCGAGATCAACTGAAAAAGGAGATGTCTCACAATTCGAGATGATTGAACAAGACGACAGTGTCAGAGTCGATGAAGCAAGTTGCCCGATTTGAGTGTTTGGATGACTGCAATCCAATGTGAAAGAAGACATGTCGACAGTTGAGTTGATGACAATGAACATTGATGAGATTTGTTGGCATTCGGACGCTTCGTTTCGCACTGATCCTTCCATCCAACCGCCTGTGTCTCCGAACACTGAATTTGAATGAAAGAGATATGATCCGTCACCCCGAAGATGTAAGCTATCTGATATGATTGGAATCAGCGAAGTATGGTACAGTCCAGGATCCATTTGGAGCAGACGAGCGGATTTCTCATGGTTTTCTGGTTGGTGAAACCATCCTATCGGGAACTCACGTACCTGACCGCCGGACCAGTTGTACGCGGATGAAAGGATGATGAGGATGTGGATCATGGGAAACATCATTCACACTTCGTTGATTCCTGCTTGAACGAAGTAATATGTAATGGCATGATCGATCATCAACCTAAATCACTCTTTCAATCTAACACAATATTTCTGTAAAACCGACCCAATGACTCATAAATGTGTCGCACTGCCTCGTTCCCTCAGAGTGGATCCAAAGTCCATCAAGACAAAACAGGAAGCGTCATCTTTTTTCTGGGCGCTTGCGAACTTCTATGCCATCGGAAATTCACTGGATGAAGCTGGCACTGAACGTTTCTGCAGTTTCTTGGAAATTATCAAGCCTCGATTCAAGTCCCTCTTCACATCGGAACAAATCTTAACAGAACTCGTCCCGTTGCGAGATAGATCATGCCAGGGGTTCGCTGAGTGTCTAGTCCCTCTTCTGATATGTCCAAACCAACAAATCGTATTTTCGACTTTGGACTTCTTTCAGGAAACGATTTATACTTCTTCGCCTCAACTTCACTACGCATTTGTCCGAACGGGTTTTTTCACCCTCCTCCCCCCAGCATTCTACGAACAAGCTCATCATGTTCTCCCTCGTCCGGTGTTGTTGTTCGCTGATATACTCAACCGGTGTCTGGATTTCGTTAGTCCATTCGAAATCGACGAAATTTCCCAAGCATGTGGGGTCACGCAGTATGCAATCCGTCACGATGCCTTCATCAACGTCGTCCAACCATTAGCTCCCCTATTGAAGTCTTTTTCGAGGAACAAACTTCAATTTGTGGACAACAATTCGTCGCGCCATCTCCCCTCTCTTTTGAACACACTGATACAGCTCTCACCGTTTCACTCGCCGACCGCCAATTTTGTGCTTTCTTCGCCGATCTGTTTCCTGATCACAAGCAGTCTTGTTTTCTTCGAATCAAACAAGCTTCAATCCGAATTTTTGACGGCAATCACAAACAGTGTCTCCGAATGGCCACGACTCAAGCCGAATCAACGACAGAGCAGCAAGGGTCTTCTTTCCCAGCTGAAAGCGGAAGGACTCTTCGACATCCTCAGTTTATACCCAATCCACACCACTTCATCGCAAGACGTCCAGGACAGTGTGTTGTTCTCTGCAAAGCTGATCGGGTTGTTGGGTGGGAACTCAGCCCTCATCGCCAACCAAAACGAGGTCGCCAACGCTCAAGCATGGCATTTTCCTCCTTTCGAAGAAGAATGGTGGATGATCCCGTGAAGCGAGTTGCTTCAGGTGATATTGTTCTGCCATTCTCTCTTCGGACTCTTACGCGACCACCTCCTCTCGATTCGCGACACAAATCAATCGTCGTCCCACAATCATTTCAAATGCTATGTTCAGAAGTCAATGAGATCATTTCTTGCCAGAATTCTGGATAACTTAGCCGTGACAATTGCAGGAGATTGTGAAGGGAGGGGTGATCCGAGTATTTCAATTGTCTTTCATTTCCCAAAAGAACTGGTTTCTACGCACCATAATCTCTAGCAATCATCGGAGAGAGTTATTTTCTGTTCATTAGTTACCGAATTTTGCACAATGCGTGTCTCCATGAATTGATCCTCCCTTCATTTCCACTTTTCACCACTCACTTCTCCTTCTCGAAGTCTTCACTCTCCTCTTCAATCTATTCCTCCAATGGGAACAGAACAAAGCAAGCAATTGGATTCAAATGACATCAACTTCTCAAGGATGATGCTCAAAACATTTCCTGACGCTAAACTCAAAGAAATACATACAATTCCACTTGTTTTCAACCTTTCATCAAATCTAATTGAAGTGATTCCCCCAATTGCCCATGCGTTTCCAAATTTACGTCATGTTCTTCTTCAGAACAATCGACTCACATCTTTCCCTTCTGCCCTCTCATTGTGTTCAAATCTCTCTAAACTCGTTTGCTATTATGTTTCTCTTCGATTTGGAGTCTTCTTGCTTGTTCATTTTTTGCATTCATCGATTTCTCAACTCTTCACATCTCCGCCATTCTTCTCAGGAGTTGCAACTGAACCGAATTTCTTCCATCGATCATCACATTTATCCATCACTCAAAGATGTGAATCTTGACCAGAACATTTTAGAAACGCTTTCTCACGACATTGGTGTTCTTTTCCCGTCAATTGGTTATCTGTCCTTCTCAAGGAATCAGTCTGCCATTATTTTACTCATTTTGCAAGATTGACTTTTATTCCCCGCATATCCTCACCAACTATCACCCATCTGAACCTCGAGTCGAACCTCCTCACCCATCTCAAAGGAGAGATCAAAGCCCCACAGCTCACGATCCTCAACTTCTCTTTCAACACCTTCGACACCTTTTCTTTTCCAAGAGATTCCAAACTCCCAAAGTTGGATAGCCTTGATTTGCGAATGAACCGGATTCGAACACTCGATGTCAAAGTCTGTCTCATCCTCTTTATTCCATCTCAATTTCATTGTCAAGTCCTTTTCTTCACTAACAAACCTCACTGCCCTGTACCTGACGAACAATAACCTCGAAGACATCCCTGATGACCTTGTCGATCATCTCCCAAACCTCAAGATGCTCTGGATTGGTGAGAACCAGTTGGAAAGACTTCCACTCTCTATCATCAATATGAATGTCTCCACTTGTCTTCATTTTGATGAGCTTTTGTAGAACCCGAACTCCATCTTCGCAGGATTCAATCGCCTCAGATGGGTTCCTCCCTTTGTCAATCCATCGAAGATTGGACTCAAAGTGAATCTCCTTGAGAGTCTTCTTGGTGAAGTCCCCGTTTTAGGAAAAGATGTCACCAACTTCACAGCTGATTCCAATGTGATTGAGGACATTCGAGATGGTATCATTTTCTCGTCCATCACTTGATATTTTCTCCAAGATGTATTCCGTGAGGCAAAACGATTGATTTCTCTCTCGTTTCGACACAATCTACTCACAACAATTCCCTCGTCGCTCCAACCTCTCACCCTCTCAACACTCGTTCTCTCCCAAAACAATTTGACGACCTTTCCGATCTCTATTCTCCGCCTCACTGCCATTGAATATCTCGATCTTTCCATGAACCGAATTGAGTCCATCCCAGAGAAGATCAACAAGCTCACTTCACTCAACCACTTCAACCTCAGCTTCAACAACATTTCTCGTGTTCCAGCATCTCTTTTCACAATAACAACGCTCAAGCAAGTCACCCTTGCAGGGAACAACATTTCCAGTCTTCCAGGGTCTCAGGAAGTGATCTCAGCAATCGATGCTCGACCAGTCCTTCCATTTGGCCACAGAGCATCCTACTATCCCGGTGTGCAGAGACCCATCCCTGCCAAAGTTGAAAAACTCAATTTATCCCTCAATAACTTCCAGACAGTCCCTGAAATCGTTCAGCGACTCATCCATCTTCACTCACTGTCAATGGCCGGAAATAAACTAACGACAATCCCGAATCGACTTCTCCACACACTCACCAACCTTCATCGCCTCGATCTGTCCTTCAATCAAATCGACCGCCTCTCCGACGACTTCATCCCGCGCGTCTTTCGAGGCATCCACATCGACCTCTCCCACAACCGCCTCACGTCCATTCCGAACTGCATTTTGCAGATGAACATGGAGTTCTCACCGAAGCGGCTGCAAGAGCTCTCAGATGAGTATTTCAAGCGCAAGCCTGTCCTCGTCAGCAAGCGTGACCTCTTCGTTCCAATCAATCCGTCTTCCGTGGATCTCCTTTCGGGGATCACCCCAACAGACAAGAACACGCCCCTCTCCATCCACCCCATCGCCTTCCCCGCCTCGCCCGTCAACATCAACGTCGGCCTTGTCAACTACACCGACCTCTCCTTCAACCACATCGCGTCCATCCGACTCGGCGAAGAGATGGACGACTATCTCGGCTTGTACGACAGACACACCGCTGAGGTTGCCCACGCCGACCAGTGTCCTTCTCCGCGCGACAGCTCGAAGGCGTACATCGAGCCGACGCTCCTGCCGCACTTTGTGAAGGAGCCGGGTCGTCTCTCGTATCTCGACTTCGCGTTCCTGTCTGGTGCATCTCGCCTGTCGACGATGATCCGATGCACGTTGGCCAGCACAGCACCGATCTCGGAGAAACCGTGGATGACTCACATCGGAGTGGGGATGTGGGAGAACGAGTTTTGGAGGCGGAAGAAGGAGAAGCAGGCGCAGACACACCGACTGTCCGACGCCGAGATTGTCCGCACCATCGCTGCCTCCTCTCGCGCCATCACTGGACACATCTCTGCCATCCGCCCCTCACCGCCCACTTCTGAATCCACGTCCTCCTCTGACGGATCTTCCGACGTCGACTCACTCGTCCCTGTTCCGATCGCGCCTGGACGATCACAGCCTGTCGCCACTGTCGCTCCCGAAGTGCAGTTCTACAAACCGTCTCCCGTCGATTCTGTTCCGCTCTGCGAGAGCTGCTTTCCCTCCGCTCAGATTCTGCTGCAGCAGCTGCTCGAAAGATTGGATCTCTCGCCGAGCTACACCGAAGATCACGTGAGCATCATCCCGTTCCTGATCAGACATCAAGTCGTGCTGGCTGAGACCCTCCCACTCGCTGAAAAGTTGGAGCCGAAGCAGGAAATATCACACGCACCCTCCTCTCCCAAAGAGAGCGAACCAACAGCATCTCTCCTGTCGAACTCCACAGACTCTCATCCTCCTCCGAATCTACCCACCCCAGAGAAAGTCACATCCGCCAACCCCACCTCGTCTGATGAGAGTGTCGCCGCTCCTCAACCAGAAGACACGACTGCCGACGACGAGGTCACAAATGCTTCGATGATGAACTTCCTCGGATCGCAGCTCGATCGAGAGATGGAAGAAGACGAGGATGAAGTATCGGATGGTTGGATGGAGAGGCAGGACGTTGTGCTGAAGGATCGTCTCCGAGCATCCGAGTTCACTCGCGACGAGCTGCATACTGATCCATTCCTCCACATCTTGCTCGACAAAGCCCATCAGATCAAGCTCGACACTCAGAAACACTCAGAAACAGCCACCAAACCGCAACACCCCTCATCCGTCACTCAGCTCAGATGGATGGATCAGTTCGGCTTCGATCGGTCTCGTTTTACGACACCGTCGCTTCCAACACTCAGCAACACCGACGAACCCTCCTCGCTGCTGCCGTACCACACGGAAGACGAGAAGGCATACACAGACAAACTAGACCTGATTCTGAACGAGTTCTATCTACTCAACCAGAGTGAGGGACAGAGCGGGGAGAAGAGGGCAGCTGATCCTCCCCTCCCTCTCCTCCGCAACACACACCGCTGGACAACAACCAAAAGTGATGGTCAGACTCCGAACAGCTTGTTCCGCCGCCGAATGGTGCGGACGAAGGAGAACGCATACTTCGCTCAGATCAAATCCACGCAGCTGGCCAAGTACGACCCCGCCCCGTCGATGCTGTCGGGGCTGATTGGATTGCGCGACAGCTACTCCCTCGCCAGCCACCCCACGCGGCCCTTCGACTTCCAATTCATGGACTCGTTCAACTCGTTCAGCAGGCCATTTTCGAACAGTTTTCTGTCCTCGTCTCAGCACGATCTGAGCATCACAAACCGAAAACAGCACTCAGCTCTCAACACGCCGTCGTCTCTCATCAACGCGATGGCCTTCAGAAGGACGAGAGTGGTGGAAGGGAAGACAGCCCAACTCGACCAGGACGATGACGACGACCCGTACGACATGGCATTCTCTCCTGTGGCCGACAAGTCGGATTCTCGAGCAATGAAGAGCAGTCTGTCAGACGCACTGAGCAGCCTCCTCAACACTGCATCTCTCACATTCGACGATGACGATCCGTACAGCATGGAGGAAGAGATTGTGAAGCAGAAGAGGACGTCAAGTACGAAAGAAGATCAGGAAGAAGAATACGATCCGTACAGCATGGAGGAAGAGATTGTGAAGCGAAAGAGGATGTCAAGCTCGAAACCGGATGAGCAGGACGAAGACGATCCGTACAACATGGATGAAGACATTGTGGAAGAGATGAGGATGGGAAGTGTGGGGATGGAAGAGCAGAAAGAGGACGACGATCCATACGAGATGGGAAACGACACTGTTCATGAAGCATCGTCGGAGCCCCAAACGAAGAAAGAGGAGAACACTCCCCAACCGCCCTCCATCGCCGACCAGTCTGAGTCCATCTTGTCTCGGCTGGAGAAGTCCAAACAGCATCTTCGGTCACTCACGCGCGAACCCCGCAACTTCCCAATCGGAATTCCGAACGCGAAGAGCAGCCCCGACTTCACTGCGCTCTTCAACAATTCATCCACCCCAGCCAACCCCGACGGCGAGGCAGCAGACGACAAAAGTGCCCCGTCAGCCGCGTCGGGCATCTTCAAAGCGTTCTTCCACGACCCTTCGCTTGTCCACCGAGACATCCGCTCGTCGACTGTCGACTTCACTCGCCAGCCGAAGCACCCGCCCTCACTCAGCCACCACAACGTCGGATGTGCTGAGACAAACGGCGAGCGGCAGACGATGGAGGATGCTGTGCTTCTCCTTCCGGTCGGCGGGTGGAACTTGCAGACTCTGCTCGAGACTGGGCAGGTCGACCGCGTGGAGCGACTGCTGACATTCCCACAGGAACTCCGCTTCACTCGCATCGGACTTCAAGAAATGTCGAACATCGAATTCGAGCTCGAACGCGCGATGCACCCGCAGCCTCCGAACGACGACCACATTCTGACCAACCATCAGCTGTGCCCCGCGTTCAGCGAGGACGTCAACGGATGCGGACTGTTCGGCGTGTTCGACGGGCACAAAGGCCCGCAGACAGCCACATTTCTGGCTGCGCATTTTGTGTCGGTGTTCCTCGAGACAGTGCGGGAGATGTTGGGCATTGACAAGCAAACATCGAATGTCTCGCCTTCGTCGTCGCCCCATCCGCAGTACATCCCCACTCTCCTCCGAGCAACGATGGAGAATCTGACGAAGAAGATGCGACTCCTGCGCGTCGACGACGGAGCATGTGCGCTCCTCGCTCTGATCACACCGACGACCGCTTTTGTGACAAACGTGGGAGACTGCCGAGCTGTCCTTGTCTCTCGCTTCTCCTCCCTCGCTGCTAATCCAACAATGAACTCGCTCCCTCTTTCCGACACATCCACCATCCCTTCCGTCCCGTCAGACACCTCTCTCACTCTGACCAGCTCCACCACTCGCTCCCCATCCAACTCCCCTCCGCCAAACCTTCCATCCAAGCCTGTCTTCACCGATGTGCGCCACATGCAGCCACAGACAACACACAACACCAACATCCTCGTCCGCCCACAGCGCTCGGGGGACGTCGTGTCGCTCTTCACAGGCCGGCCACTCACCATCGACCACAAGCCAGTCTGCCAAAGCGAGCGCGACTTCATCACATCTGTCGGCGGGTTTGTGAACATGCAGCGGCGCGTCAATGGTGTTCTGGCTGTCGCTCGTGCGATGGGCGACTTCGACATCTTTCCTGCCATCAGCGACGACCCAGATGTGTTCACCGTTCCCCTCCAGCGCTGGAACGGGCAGACAGAGCCCGACAGAGAAGGCCTGCGACAGCCAAAAGACGAGCATCGACTCATCCCGAATCGGAAGGAGGCCGAACACGCCTCTCTTCAGGTCTTGCCGAACTGCCTCGCGGAGTGGAACATGCCCCCCGAACCAGCCAAGTCCCACCTTCACAAGCACCCGCCGTCGCTGTTCTCCCCGCACAGCATGACCGACACCCACGTCAGCGACTGGAAGAGGGAGGACATCGCCATCGTCCTCGCCTGCGACGGAGTGTTCGACGCTCTCCGAAACGACGTGGTGGCCGATCTGGTGTGCGGGTGGATGGCAGGCACTGTCTCAGACTCTGCCATCCAACGCGCTGGGCTGATCATCGAGGCAGACGACGACAACGCATACACCGCCCTCGACGAGGACTCTGGACCCCCGCGCGTCGACAAGGGGAAATTGGCCACATTTGCAGCGTTAAGAGTTCGTGTTGCGTCTGAAGCGCTGGAATCGCAGGACAACATCTCTGTCGTTGTTATTGTTCTTTGAGCTTTCACTCTTCCTTATGGTTTTCACTTTCATTTATCGAGCATTTCCTCCACCCACAATTATCGCTTTAGGATTCAGAAACTCCTCTTTCGGATCCTCTCGCAGCCTTTTCATAGACAAGCAGTGACGTTGTCTCTTTTGGCGTTTTTGAGCTTAATCTGAATGACAACGTAATTTTGTGAGAAAGGTGCATGAAAACAATTGGAGATGATGAAGGGGTAAGAGAAACAAAGCGTTGGATCGTGAGAAAGATTGACAACTTTGAGAGGAGGAGTTATTGAGCCAGCTGGACTGGTTGAGTGTGTGTGGACGGAAATCCAGGCTCGCCCAACGGACTCCGAAAAAAGGGTTCAGAAAAAAATGTTGAATAAACCGAGTCAGGCGAGAAAACAGGATCGCTCTTGACGGCATACGGAAACAAAGAGGTCTCTCTCGGATCAGCCTGCGGGTGTGCGATGTGAAAATCCGACAGTGGCTGGACAAGGATGGGTGGGGAAGTGGGTGGTGGGGGTGTGAGAGGCTGAGAGTCTAGCTGGAGAAGTGGATAAGTTGTTGAGAGTGGAGGAGACGATTTGGAGGGCGGTCTGTCTGGAATGAGTGGGACAGGGCTGGCAAACTCGGTTTTGATTGTCGGCGCAGAGTGAGGAACACTCATTCGAGGGACGAAAGCCTTGGCGGTTGGCTTCAGAACAGACGGGGAGGAGACAGGAGAGAACGTAATAATGGCTTTTGGAGGTTGTGGCGTATATGAAAAGAAGTTTGGAGAGACGAGAAGCGGGGCATCTTCCTGTGAGGGAGTCGCTGGATGGGTTTGGTGGCTCGCACCTCGCGAAGACCGTCTCCGCTTTGGCTTCGACGGGAGACGGTGAGTGATCTCGGTCGCGTGAATGGTCGACAGAAGACCGGGCGAGGACGAGCTGAGAGTGACGGACGGTTGACGCTTAGGGGCCATGCGAAGGACGGATCGACTCTGCCGATGGCCATTCTTCTCGACGCGCATCGTGAAAGTATGGCTCTTTACGGTGCCAAAAGTGAAAGTAAGAGGAGTCGACGCGAGATACGACAGGCAATGAGATGCCTCCTGGAGGGCGATGATTCGACGAAAAAATGGGGATTAGAAGGAGAAAATGAGGGCAAAAGAGAGAGTAACACACTTCCTCTCCCTTCTTTGATTCGGCAAAGAACACATGCCCCTTCCCTGTCAGCCAATTGTCGACTCCAACATGCAGTTCGAGTCGTGGCTTGCGCTTCGACTCGGAGAGTCCTGTTTTGAGATAACACAATTCGTAGAAGTCTTGGAACGGCCGATCAACAATGTCGTACAGCCTATCCAGCTCGGATGCCATTGAGAGAGTGCCATCGAACGCGACTCGTTCCAGGGGACAGTCGAACGTGAGATACAAATCATAATGGAAATGGTCTTTCATGTCCAACCATCTCACACGGTCAATCTGTCCAAAGGGCGTGGAGTGCTTCAGAATACCGTGAGCAGTCGCGGCGAGTTCACGTGACTCAAACTCGAGAATGGTGAATTCAAGGGACGAATCGTGGAGAACAGTGTACTTGTTCTCAAATTCAGGGCTGAATGTGAGGATAATAAAACGTCGAAAAGCAACGAGAGGAGGTGAGAGTGATGAACAGATGAAATCAATACGGAAGAAGGGTGTGAATGGAGTTTTGAACAAGAGTGAAGTCATATTGAACGGAAGGATCATCAGCGATTTGAATACAACGATTCTTGTGCGCAGGAAATAACAAAACAATGGTGCCATCAATGTCCTGCCAAAGAAAGCAAAAGAAAGAATAATGGATCAGAAAATCCAGAAATAATATGTAGAAAATGAATTAAGAAGAACTTATTGCTTTTAAGCTTGTATGGAAAGAAAAAAGTTCTTGAAACACACCAGGTAGTGATGAGCGCGTAGAAGGGAGTTGCGGACATCTTGGCGATTGAAATACACGTGTCCAAATGAAGGGAGGACTATTTTCCCTTCAGTTTGCCAGAATCCCCATAGTAGAGAGTCAGCAAAGTGAGTGTGGAAAAATGATTCGATTGACGAAAGAGTGAGGGGAGCTCTGACATCTTTCAAGCAAATGCCAACTATGAGAACGGGGAGATGATTAATGAAAGAGTCGGGGAAATGAAAACATGATGAATGGAAACACACAGTTGTCATCGACTTTCGATTGAGATTGGTTTATTGTGATGAAGAATCGACAAAACATGAATAGATAAAGACCACACGCGAATCTTGAAACAAAACTGGATTCTTGTGAGTTGCTGACATTGCTAACACAAAATGAAGAGAGATGAATGATCAGACCATTGAGACTTTTCAAATCGAAGAAACGGCCGCTGTCTGAAGAGATGTGTTCTCGCGCCTTGATTCAATGTTTTATTGAGCTCCTTGCTCTTTCATCTGATAATTGTTGAGTTTGACTTTTTTGTTCCCATAAATCATTCCGGGTAGTTGCACGAACCTTTTTTCTGACAGATAAATTACCTATTCACTATGTCCTCTCCCGACGATACACAGTTTGTCTCATATTTCCACTTATTGTTCCAACGTATCGTTTTCTTCTGAGAAAACCTCCTTCTTTTCTTCCTCATCATCTATCGTTGAATTCCTTGTGAACACAGAGTATCAAACCCTTCATCGTTCGAAAATAGTGCATCTGCCACTCCAAATGATCCAATTAAATCCAACTCACCTCCTCCCCAGATAGAAAACCCGCCTCCGAGGACGCATCCACGAAAAGTGAATAGAAGCACGTCAAATCCTCGAAGAAAAACTGACCGCCAATCACTCACTGACTCATCGGACTTGTCGCGATCCCAAAGTACCGGATCTCGACGGGGACGATACACTCACAACTTTCTTGATTCGAATGACCCAAAGTCTGCTAATTTCCTCTCATCACACTTCCGATCCTCTCCCTTCCTCATATTTATCTTTTTTCATCCGTTTTCAGTTTTGAGAACGCCCTTGCCAAATATGAGCGTTCTCCAGGACCTGCATACGACACTGGCCATGCTACAGACAAATTCCTTCTTAAAAGCCAAGGTGGATACAAAATGGGAACTAGCGCCCGTCAGATGAAGGAGCCGGAGCGTTCACCTGGCCCAATCTACGGCTACAACGCGGATATCCTTTCACAGCATCCCTCGTCTGCCCGCAGCACAATCGGCAAGTCTAAATTGAAGAGCAGTGTCATCATCGATTCAGCATTCACAGGGCCACTCTATTCTGTCGGCGAATCGCATGACCGTTTCGTCCTCCCGCGTGTCCCAGGATACAAAATGGGCACCGGGCCGCGTGATCTGAAGGATTCCACATGTTCACCAGGTCCAATATACAATTACAGGACCGACACTCTTTCGACCCATACGAACGCCGCACGCGGGACGATTGGAAAAGCACAACACAAAAGTTTCATGATTCGTGAAACAGCGGCCGCGAATGCTGCTATCAATGATCCAACTGATCCAAATGCATTCGGGCAACGTTCGCCGCGTGCGACATTCGGCAAAGCGCCGCGCGAAATCAACAAAATCGCGGAGACACCGGGACCTGGTTCTTACTATTCAGCACCGCAGCGAAAAGCTGGTCCGAGCAAAGGAACGTTTGGCACCAGTGAACGCGGATCTATTCAGTGGATTTTCTCATAATTTTTAAACGTCATAACCTTGTATTCGAAACCAATTTTCTTTTTTTCATTCCATTCAAACATCATTCTTTTTTTGTGTTCGCATGCTTTCTACAAGTCTTTCCATCGACTAAGAAACACAGTTCGACGGTCGGGTCTGAGTTCTTCGCAATGTTTTTTCAGTCGAAAAGTCCTGATCACGAAAAACAGAAGTGAATGAAGAGAAAATCATGAAATAAGGGTGAAATGTGTCAAACAAAGACAGAATAAAGATGAGAATAGTGGAATACAGCGCTAAACAGCTGTCATTGCTTGCTGCGAAGAAAGAGATTCTCAGGTTGATTGCCTCTTCGACTCCTGTCCACAAATTCTTCTCTGTTCTCCGCCTCAAACGTGAAATACGGAGGAAACCATTCTCCAATCCCGTCCCCATCTTCGCTCGCCCACCTCCCGTTCTTCTCTCCCCACGCGGCTCGCCTGCCCTCCTCGTCCCTCCCTCTCCTCTCGTTCGCCCTCCCCTCCCCCTTCTCTTGCAACCCCACTGCCCACTTCCGCAATCGCAGTGCGTGTCCGTACAGCTCGTCGTACGCCTTGCTCAGTGCATCCCACTTCTGCTGGCTGCCACTCACTGCCACCTGCATCCGTGTGTACTGCTCGCGAAGGGTGGCCACTGTCCCGCGCAGATCCTCCTTCTCCCTCTCCGCCGCTTCAATCTGCGACTTCAGACGGGACAGCGCGGCCGACGGGGGAGAAAGGAGGAGACGAGTGGTCAGCCTTCGAATGCGAGTGACGAGTCCGCCTGCTGTCATCCCGCTCCCGCCCCCTCCGCCAAACTGAGGCGAGTGTGTTGAGCGAGTGGAGCGTGCTGATCCGAGTGACGAGTGTCTGGTTGGAGTCGACTTTTCCGATCCATCGCCTGTCTCCCACACGCTCTGCCCACTTCCTTCCCCAACCAGCGTCTCGAGTGACTCGTACAGCTGGATGAACGCTGAGTAGAGACGGCTGGTCTCCTGCACAAGACGCGCCATCTCGTTCATCGCTTCGGCATTCTCTGCTTCCTTCGCCCGCAGCTTGCGTGAGATCTCTTCCACCTCGCGACGAGCATCGAGTGCGGCGGCCTCCTTCTCTCTCAGCCGCTCCTCACTCGCGCCACTCCGCTCGCGAATGTGCGGCGTGTGTTGCATTCGCCTGCTCTCGTCCCTCATCTCCGCCAGCTGCCTTGCCCAATTCTTCTCCTCTCGCTCCCACTCCGCCCGATCCGACGCGTGGTCCTCCTTCGCCTTCCTCAGTTCTTCAGCGATCTCTCGCAGTTCGTCGTCCTTCTTCCGCATCTCCGCTCGCTGCACTTCTCGCTCGGCCTCCCAATCCAACTTGAGCTGCTGCTCTGCTTCTCTGTTCTTCTTCAGGTCGTCCCACTCCTTCCTCCAGCGCTCTTCTTCTGCACTCCGCTTCCGTTCTTCCTTCTCTCGCACTTCGATCTTCATCTCCAGAATCTTCTTTTCGTGTTCCACCCTTCGCAGCTCCTTCTCCCTTTCGCGCAGCCGCTCCCCAACCTCCTCCCTCTCTCGCTCCACTTCTCTGACCTTCTGTGCTGCCTTTGCTCGCTCTCCTTCCAACCACTTCACCCTCTCCAGACCTCCTTCCTTCTCTTCCTGCACCTCACTCAGTTCCTGTCTCAGCTGGGCCAACTCTCCCACCAACACTGCCTCCTTCCTCTCCCTCTCCTTCCTTTCCTCTCTCAACTCGCTAATCTCTTTCTTCATGATTGAAGCTTCGTGCTCCAAGCGCTCCTTCGCTTCAGCTGCTCCTTTCAATCCATCCAACTTGTCTCGCTCTTCCCGCACACTCTCCAACGACACTTGGATCACTTCCAGTTCGAGTTCCATCCGACTCGCATCCGATTGGGTTTTCTTCTCCCTTTCCTCCACTGTCCGCAGGCGCCCTTCCAAGTGCTGGATCTGCACTGATTTCATTTCGTTTTCCTTTGCAGCACCGGCCAGCTCCCATTCCACAATGTTCTTCTCCTTTCGAAGCGACGAAAGAGCGGACTCACGTTCTTCTAATTCATGCTGCAGACGGCTGATTCGGTCTCGGTGTTGTAGAATAGAAGAATCCAGCCGGTTGATCGAATCTTCAAGCTCAGCAACCTTTTTGTTTCGATTTTCAAGATTGGATTCGAGTTCAAGTTGGATTCCTTCGATTCTTGCTTTTTCTGCCTCATGTTCTTGGGTAAGTGTTGAAAGTGTTGTTTCGCTACTATTTTTTTGATATTCAAGCAATTTCCGGGCTTTTTCCAGTCGTTGTGTGAGAGCCTTCTTGTCGTCCAATAGAATTGTTGTTTGTCTAATTTGTTCTGACAAGAGTGAACGCAATCGCACTGCCGGCGTAGAAATGAGAGGATGCAAGAATGGAGCCATCATTCCAATGTGATAGGAGTTAGTGATTGGTATTTGTGAATCGCGTTCAGAGAGAAACGAATCCAGATTTTGAGAGTGTCTCAATTCCGTTGATGGTTGCATGTCAACAATTGTAACCTTATTGTCCGTATCGGAAGCCTGTATTTTCATCATACATCCAATGAAGTCGTGAAGAGTTGTTTGAACATCCTCCAATTCCATATATGCTCGATCTCTCTCCATCTCGAACTTCCGGCTTTCTGTTTGGATCCGATTCTGTTCAAATGATGATTTCGATTGCAGAGTCTCCATGTCGGCTTCTAGTTTCTTTTTATCGGTTTTGACTTGGTTCAGGTCAGACTGTACTGAAAACAATTCTTGTTGAATGATTTCAGTTTCTTTCCGTTGTTTTTGTTCTGTTTCCATCATTTTTTGCCTCAGCGAGTTCATTTCCTGTTCATGGTTCAATGTTAATTCTTCAATCCGAAGTTCTGTTGCTTCAAGTTCTCCTCTCAACTGCTTTGTCAGTTCCTTCTCCTTCCACAAGTCATTTTGTAATGGACGAAGAGCTTCAAGGGCATTCTTTTCATTGTCAGCCATTGTGAGTCGGTTCTTCAGATCCACGATTTCACTGTCATTTCGTTCCTTGATTTCTGTCAATTCTGCGATGGTATGCCGTAATACAGCATTTTCTTTAGATAGTGTTTCTTTTTGAGTGATATTCTCTGCCAATGATTCCAAAGTTGATGAGTGTTCAGATTGAAGCGATTTTGACTTAATGATCAAAGTTGATAGTTCTTTCTCGAGAGTTGAGATCTTAGTATCACGATCAGCAATCTGTTGTTTGTGCACTTGCTGTTGCTCTTGTTGACTGGCAGTGGCAGTCGATTCGATTTCTGTGATCTTTCGCTCGAGTTCAACAACTGTTTTCTGCAATAAATCTGACTTCTCCAGTGAAAGTGTGTCTTTCAATTCCAATTGTTGTATCTTTTGGATCTGATTTTTGATTGTTTCATTGTGTTCGACTGTCTCCGTCCTCAGACGACTGATCTCCTCTTCGAGCTCACTGTTCCGTCTCCTCTCTGTATCCACCGATGTTGTCAGTTTGAGGATCGTGGCCGTGTTTGTTGAGTTTTGGGTGGCTAATTTCGCTTCAAGTTCGCTCAGTCGATGAAGAGTATTTTGGACCTTCAAATCTTTATCCTGAAGGGAGTTCTTGAATGAAGTTAAAATATTGGTGAGATTGTTCTCAAATACATCCAATGACTTGTGTTCTTCTTCATGTAATGTGTTCAGTCTGAGAGTGGCAGATGCGAGAATTTCTTCGATTGGTCTGAAGGCTATTACGAGAGGTTCGGGAGAAGAATTGAAAAAAAGATGTAATGGAAAGAATTGAACAAAATAAGTCGAAAAGTTTCGATATTTCAAAGGGTGACATTGAAAATGAGACAATTGACATAGAAATGTGTGGGCATACAAAACCCTTCGACAAGTGCCATTTTGAATCAATCAAAGAAGTGATGAACGAACGACACGAAATGAGTCAACTCTATGAAAGAGAATGAATGAACACGTCGTAGTTTGTATGATGGCAGAAAGAGTGGGATCGATCGATCAATTCATCGCTGGAAGAGGAAGTACCTATTTAGTTTTCATTGCTCTTGAAAAACATAAAAAATCTTCATTATTTCAAAAAAACCGTAGAGTGGACTGAGAATCGATCAGTCCATCGATATGGGAGACTATTTTTGAAATGTGCCACGCGTCACCAAATTGCACAGACGCAGAAACTCTCCAAAATAATCAACTTTTTTCGTCGATCATCTCGAAATGCATCGTTTGTGAACTTTTTATTTTTCAAAAAAACATAGAAGTTTTCTCGATCAACACAGAAATCTCACGTTTTTTCCATTTTTCTCTTTATAGTGGCGTCACCAATACGTTCCATGTCAACAATTCGTGCTTTTTTCTGGAATGATCACTTTTGGTCAAACTAAGAAAAAAATAAAATTTTATAGATGTTTCAAGAAACCGAACTTTTCATAAACCCGTTACATGGGGCTTGAAAAATATCCATTGGTCAAACTAAGAAAAATAAAATTTGGTTCCGCGCCGAAACCCCTGTGTCGGGAGAAAACCTCAAAATACCCCCTTTTACCCGATAAAAATAATCGTTTCGGTAAGATCTTCACAACCCATGAACCGATTTTGATGAAGTTTTTCACAAAAACGTTTTTTTGGCGAAATGAACATTTTGAAAAAAAAATGGAGAAAAAATTCTGGATATTTGGGAAAATGGAAAAAAAACCCATATTTTTCTCGACAAAAAATTCTTAGAAAAAAATATCTTTTATTGTTTGAGCAGCTTTTGTCGAGATCTTTACGATCACAATGCATTTTATTTGATTCAAAACGGATGGCTGGTTGTGGAGAAAAAAGGGGAAAAAGTTGAGAAAAATGTGTGGACGCCTAGAGGAAACAGTATTTTGAGGTTTTCTCCCGACACAGAGGTTTCGGCGCGGAACCAAATTCTATTTTTCTTTGTTTGACCAATGTATATTTTTCAAGCCCCATGTTACGGGTTTTTGAATATGTACGGGTTATTGACACAACTAGTAGAATTTTCTTCCCACTGGATCCCAAAAAATCCTCACAATAACTCTTTTCAACCACTTTTTTCATGTGTTCTCGTCATAACTTCACAACCTGTGAACCGATTTTGATGAAATTTTCCACTGAAACGTTTGTTTGGTGAAATGAACATTTTGAAAAAAAATTGGAAAAAAAATCATGGGTATCTGGGACGATATGAAAAAAGGCTGTTTTTCGCCCAGAAAAATATCATGGGAAAAAATTTTTCATTTTTTTGAGTGTCTTTTATCGATATGTTTACGAAAATAATGTTTTTTCTTCGGTCTCAAACGGATGTCTGGATATGGAAAAATGATCGTCCAAAGTTTGGAAAATGTGTGGCGTTTCGCTGTATTCCGTGTTGTGAGGTTTTCTCGGGATCCAGTGGGAAGAAAATTCTAAAATTTTATTTTTTTCTTAGTTTGACCAAAAGTGATAATTCCAGAAAAAAGCACGAATTGTTGACATGGAACGTATTGGTGACACCACTATTAATGGATGTTTTATTTCCATTGTCTCACATAGAGACCTCTTGTTTTGTTCTTTTCCATCCTTTCCCTGTCTTTGAACTTGTTTTGCAAAAAAAAGAGTGCAAAAATGTGCTGATCTTAAAAAGGCCATTTCAAGCTCGATCAGGCTTGAAATCCAAACATTCAACTTTATCATGTGTACTGAACAACTAAAGCTTAATTAGGCCAATTTTCATTTTTTGGGACGCCCCTTAGTGTTTTGAGTGAAATCAAAATTATTCTCCCATATGACGTTCCGTCACATTTCTTTGAGACTTTTCCAAGAAGACTTGAACTTTTAGATATCACAATGATCTGAAACAAGGGCCAATATCCTTGTTTTAAATGAAATAGTCACTATTTGAGACATCTGTGTTCATTTATCAAACTGACAGCAATCAAGACATCAGTCATTCCGGTTTCCGGTTATTGGTTCTTGTTAAATGCTATTAAGGGTTCGATCAAAACCAAAG
Source organism: Blattamonas nauphoetae (assembly GCA_033064195.1). Lineage (NCBI taxonomy): Eukaryota > Preaxostyla > Oxymonadida > Blattamonas > Blattamonas nauphoetae. Next base: position 73,336 of record JARBJD010000250.1, on the reverse strand, counting down.
TCTCGTCCATCTGCGCATTCCTTCTCAGCGATTCATCAAAACGGCCAAATGATACTCAAAAAGTTGAACGGACATTCATCACATTTGTTGGAAAGGACATGATAGAATGATCCTTCGACAAAACACACTCGCCCGTATCTTCCTGCCTTAAATGCTTCAAAGATCGTCAACGGACAAGTCGCTTTATCGTATGCGGACTCTGCCATCGCAAAATTTCGTCCATTTTTTCCTCTTGTCATTTGTCTAGACGTCTTTTTGATAATTGGGCTCTCAGCAGAAGACGATTCGACAAACGCTTCGTCTGTGGTGAGCCAGCTCGTCAAATTGTGCTTCAAAATCAATTCAGAAAAATCAAAGCTGGTTCCAAGTCAACAGGCGACTTTTCTGGGGTTCGAATGGGGCAAATATGTATACTGGATGGACTGAGCCCTTGCACTCGGTCAGAGTCAGTCATCTTTTCTTCTAAGGGTCCGATCAATATCTCGCTCAGAACTACGGTTGAAAATCATTCTAAAATATCTTAATCATCACTTCAATGGGGTTGAGAAGATGAAACTGATTGAATCAAGTTCAGGGTTTTCCAAAAATGGCCGCACTTTCGAGAAAATTGTCGCTGGATAGAAATTGGACTGAAGAAATAGAAATAGTGTCAATTCTGGTCGCTTTTCACAATTTGATCCATCGTTGTTTTGATCGTGCGATCGAACCCAACATTTGATCAGATCCTCGCTGAATTCTTGGAAAGACTTTATTTTGTGATGGCAGAGCAACCAATCCCTCCTTTCAATGATCTGAGCACACAAAGTCAACTTCTGTTAAAGGAATTTGCGAAGGAAACATCTCCAAATGAGTCACCATTCGAATTTGTGAAAGGGCTTGGAATTCGGTGTAAACTGTGTTTCGCTTGCCTTGGTGGGAAATACCGAACGCCAAAATCCTTTATTGACACTCCTTCTCAAACACGTAAACTTTGTGATTTGAGAAAACACATCAACTCGTCTAGGCATCAAAAGTCTATGGGAACGATGCAAGTAATCAGCACACCAACTCTCCTTCACCCTCCAATTTATCCAACTGATGTGTTCAAAACTCTTGTCCAAAATCTCTTCAAGTCGGTACACTTCATCGCATCGTCAGAGCTTTCCTTTCGACTTCATTCTCGACTTCTTTGTCTCCTTGATACTTGTTCTCACGTCCCTCAGAAGAGTGTCGGGACTTTTCACTCAAATCGGAGTTTCTACAAAGCCTTGAAGATACTTTATCAACTCTTTTCATTTCAATCTTCATCCATCCAGTCCTCTTTCCCGTTCTTCAGTCTGTCGCTGGATACTTCGCGAGATAAAACTGGGGAGGATCATCTTCTGGTCTATATTCGCTCGTTTTCACAGTCCGGTATAATTCAGTCGAATCTATTGTCACTCTCCTCGATTCAGTCCGGTGCTGGAAATGTTGTGTGTGATGAAGTGATGAAGGTGGTAAAGAAAAAGGAATTATCAATTCTGCAATGTGTATCAACATCGACTGACGGCGCATCGTCAATGCGTGGAGAGGGGAAAGGTTTCCTGGGCGCGATTCGTCGAGAGGGGTTCTCTGGTATCCACATCCACTGTCTGGTTCATAAGGTTCAACTGTCTCTCCTTCACGTTCTACAAAACCGAAACCACCGTCCTTTTCGATCAGCAGTGAAGGCTGTTGGACGGATGGCCACTTTCTTAAAAGCATCATCAAAACGAAGAGACATGTTGAAACAATTCCAGAAAATGAAAAACAATTCAGTTCAATCCATTCCGCTTATTCATAAAATCAGATGGACATCCACCTTTCGATCTGTCTCTCACGCCATTGCTTGCTTTGAGTCCGCCAAGAGTGTGATGAACGTTGTTGGCTCACAGAAGAAGAAACATTTGTATCTGAAAAGTGTGTGGACATCTCGGTTGATGAAACGTCTCATCCTACTGCGCACTGTTCTCTCTGAAATCAATAATCTCACCATCCGACTACAAACCACTGACCTAAATCTGTTTCAAGCGTTGGATGCCACTGTGGAATGCTGTGAACGACTGTTCAACCGTACACATCCAGGAGAGCTTCTGAAGCAGATCACAGATCGGCCATTCGGTGAGGCGAGAGAGTCGTTTGTGATTCTGGTGAACGACACACTGAGCTTCGCCGATGATCTTATCACGAACCTTCGAAGGGATCTGTTTGATGGGAATCATCTGGACTTCTATCTTCTCTTTGGCTCTCTTGATCGTAAGAGAAAGCCATCGAAAGAGGCTTTCCTTTCTCTTCTGGAACGATACAAGTCCGCCGTCAGTCTAATCCAACTCCCAACTATCAAATCGGAGTTCCATTCGTTCAAGGAAATGATCATCAACTCGCCAGTCCTCTTTCCTCTGAGTACCCATCATCGAGTTGCAGTCTTTCTTCAATCCCAGACCAATCAACAGCTCTATCCCCGAATTTTCACTCTGACGAAGATTGCCTTGCTTGTTCAACCAACATCAGTTCTGCCTGAACGAGGTTTCAGCCAAACCACAAGAACCAAGACACCATTCCGATCCCATTTGTCCTCCGAAGCTCTCGCAATGCAGAGTGTAATCGTTGCAAACAGTAAACCATCCCTTTCTGAAGAGGAATTGAATACTCTGTTCACGCAGTACTGTCACAAGTATCCACGTCCACGATATCAACCATATTCCAGTTACCTTGGGTCGGCATGTCCTACTTGTCCTGTCCTACAGGACAGCAAAAAAGAGGAGGACAATTTGGATAAAAGTACCGATGACAAGAATTGAACTTGTCCCTTGCCTCTTCTGTCAGTGAAAACCTGAAACGAAAAATGAAGAGAAAGTTGAGATAACAATGCACATTTTCTGTTTTAAAATCATTTTTATTGTGTTTTGTCACCCTATTTTGATAAAAATAGCGAAAATTGTACAAACGGGGTCGATCCGCCCACCATAGGACACGATAGGACAATTCTGAATCGGGCTCAAACCATAGGACATGGAAGGTATTTGACGCATTCACAATACTTGCATCACAATTTCGCAATAAAATCGAGGGAGGACAATTGTCCTGTCCTGTCCTATGGTGTCCTATGGTGGCCCGATCTGTCCTATCAAACCAACATTTTGGTAATTGCCCACTCAAATCATCGAAATGACACTTTCATGTCTGGAGACTGGTTCGGAGATGAACCCTGTCTGCTCTTTTCTCGTTATTGTAAATAAACTTTTCTCGCTCTCATGTTTTAGACCACAGATCTTGTGATAGAGATGACCACTGAAGAATCCGAACTAAGAAGAAAGTTGAGTAAATGAAGGGACAAGTCTGCTCTTATTGTATTGTTTATCATCATATTTACCTCTCTAAATGATTTGATCAAGAATAGATTCCTCAATTGAGACAAGAAGTTCCACAAGAGACAGGAAGACCTGTTGGAGAGGGTTGAAACGGCAACATTCAAAGAGAAAAGATAATTTGAGTTGATGACAGGATCACAATACTAGAAAGGATGAAGAAGAATAGAAGGGAGAGATGGATGACAGACCCCTTCATGATAGTCCTGCTGAGACGTTCTGGGAAAGAGATTGGAATGAACAAGAAAAGCGAAAGATTCAGATGGGATACAAGCAGAGGGCATCCTCGAAAGAACCATTGAGTCGGGTTCTAGCCAGTACACACCCCAACAGAAAGAAAGTTTGACCTCTTCTCATTCTGAAGCACTTCTCTTCCCTCTTCTTTTCTCTTTCGTTTCAGTCCATCCTGCCTCCCTCTTTTCTCTCTCATCAGCCATGATGGTCAACTCAACCGAGGCTCATTCGACATCGCCAACATAAGTGGGGTTTAATGGGTGTTCGGAAATCGAAGTGTGCGACTTCCCTCTTCCTATATTCCTTTCATCATCTGATTACCACTCAATTTTTATGAACCACTTCCTCCGTCCATCTTCTCATGATCTCATCATTTCTTCAGTTCATCCTTCCTTCCTCCCCTTCGCTTCGTCACAATGATCTCCTTGGTTATTCAGACCCCGTTATTGCTCAATTACTTCTTTCTATCGACATATAAGAGACACTATGACCATGACTTTGTCACATCATTTCAATTCGAAACGCCAGAGCCTCACTCCTCCAAACTGCAAACGGTTTCCTTTATCTTCCGGCCCGACCTGTGTGTTTTCCATTTCAATCACTTTTGGTTATTCTTTTCGTATTAGATCACATCCAACACTTCTTCGGATCGTCGCCGTCGGATCTTCTTCACAGCAAGACTGATTCAATGAAACCAATGTTCAATCTTTGGAATTTGTCTGTTACAAACATCCTGTCCGTGGCCACATCAAAGATCAGATTCCCAAACCTTCGTCGTCAATTCTTCATTCACAACAAGAGTCATCTCTCGTCGTAAAGAACCAACCAAACGAAGCTTTACACACAATATTGTTGACAAAATGCACGTCTCTCGGACAGTCCGTAGCTCGACCCCAAAGTCTCGATCCGACTCACCTCCAGTTTACCAACGCAAACCTTGTCTAAATCAGCTTCTCTCGACAGATCGTGTTCATCTACACTCTCAATTGCAACGAATACGCCTCATTCGTATTGCCATCCGATAAGTCTCTTTGTTTCACATGATCGCCCCCAAGATCAATCCGCCTCTCTCCTTGACTGAATTGACAATTCAACATACACAGGTTCAGTCTGTATTCCTCGCTCCGAGTCATTTTTAGAGGCCGTCGTTATTCTTCCTCGACAAGCTCCTTTATTCCTCGCTCCACCATATTGTCATCTTGCACTTTTGCTGGTCTCCGCCATCTCTCTTCATATTCACCCTCTTCAGTACCAATCCAACGAAATGAAAGAAATGCTAAGAATCTCGCTTTGCCTAGGAGGAGGGATGAAAAGGAATCAACACACTCTCCAACGCCGCATTCACATTGGGACACTTGTTGCCGATTTTAACTAGCAATGACCAAAAATGCAGTGTGGAAGGTGTGGGTGAAGTGGGGGATGTGGTAAAGGGTGAAGGAGATGTTTGAATGAGGCGAAGAGGCATGCGAAAAGACGAGTGGCGGAAGGGCTCAGTGATGCGGAGAACAAACTAACAACGACAGAAATAGGACAGAAAGAAGGAAAGCGAACTGAAAAGACAATGTTGAACAAGACAAGGGAGATTAAGCAGAATCCCAAACCAATCACACTCATCCCGTCATTCCGCACCCTGACGCTACTCCACCGTAGCTCGACGAGAATATTAGACAGATCACACTCACTTCCGACTAATTTCGCGGCTTATCTGAGCGAGATCGTACAACCGACAAACTTGAGGCGATCACAGGTGCCGACGGAGAAGTGTGTGAAATGGCCCAGCGTAAGAAGAGGATGAGTGGAGGCAGAGAAAAGACACCATTGACCATTGGAGTGAAATAGCCGTTGCACATGTTGAGATACAATCTGCATTGTTGGTGGCTCTGATCTCTTTCATCTGGACTATCCCTGATCTCACATTCATCAATTTCCCACTTCTGTCATGTAAATTTCTCCATCATGTGATGTTTGTGATGAAAGAAATGTATTTTGTCGAATCACGACACTGATCGGACCATAATCATTTTGACAGGTCTGATCAAATCTCAGCCACCCTTTTCGTATCTAATTCATCCAAAATGGATGTGAAAATGTAGTCTGTGTTTCAAATCAAAGGGTACCACTTTGTTTGACATCATTTTCATGCTTTGTAGACATAACCCTCCCATCGCCTAATTAAGCTCCGAAAGCCCGTGTCCTATGATAGGACACGGGTTTTCGGGGGAGGACATGCCGACCCAAGGTAATATTCCAGAGCGAAACAAACTCCAATCCATCATGTTCCCTCTCTTCCTCCGATATCTGTTCCATCGATTCCATCTCCACCGTTCATTCCACATTCAATGTCGGGACAGAACTTGTCCACAGTGCAGATCTCGACAATCGAGTCTCACACATGGAAACCCAATCGAACAACTCTCCTTCCATCTCCATTCATCCATTCGTCATCCCGAATCGAAGTGAGGGCAATCCGGATTGAATCAGGAAATCCTAAACAAGAAAGAAAATGAAGGAAGAACGAACAGATCAACTATCTGAGTTGACCAATGCCCTCGGAAAGGCACTGAACATACATGAGGAAGAGTCATCTTCCTGAACAAACAAACTCTCCTTTTTCAGAACAGACAAATTTGATTTCAAGATCACTTCATCTTCTTTTCCAGTCTCTCCCTGTTCTCTTGTCTCTCGTATCAACACGTCGAGCTATCTCATCTCTCCCCATCCCACAACTTTTCGCAGCTATCCTCCCCATCCCACAACTTTTCGCAGCTATCCTCCCCATCCCACAACTTTTCGCAGCTATCCTCCCCATCCCACAACTTTTCGCAGCTATCCTCCCCATCCCACAACTTTTCGCAGCTATCCTCCCCATCCCACAACTTGTTGCAGCTATCCTCCCCATCCCACAACTTTTCGCAGCTATCCTCCCCATCCCACAACTTGTTGCAGCTATCCTCCCATCCCACAACTTTTCGCAGCTATCCTCCCCATCCCACAACTTTTCGCAGCTATCCTCCCCATCCCACAACTTTTCGCAGCTATCCTCCCCATCCCACAACTTGTAATATCTGTTCCCTTCGTTCTGACCCTGGATATTACTTTCTGTTGAAATGGTTGATGTGGGTTCCTTGTTCGTTTCCGGACCTTGAGCGACGAGTTTCGGTTCAAGATGATTCCAAACTCGTTCACACTCCGGCATGATCCTCTTGATGATATGTGTTTGCTGTATATGACAGCATTGGTGAACAGGTGTTGACGGAGTGACGACGGGAGTCCACATTGGTGAATATTCGAAGATGAAGTGGTCGAGTTGGAAATGACACTTCAACTCATCATAGTTTTGATATCTCCAACATAAGACAATGTCCATTGAAAAATCAACCGAGTATATGACCTCAAGACGAGGAGGAGGGCAGTCTCAAGGATGTGGTTGCCATTCTCCTGAGGAAGGTAAATTCCACACACAGATGGGAAACAAACAGTTAATGGGTATATAGAGTGATCCACGTTGATTGAGACGTCCCGTGATCTGCTTCCTGGTTGTGGAGATGTGTTCACGAACTGGGTGGGCATCTGACCTCCAGAAGTGACTAATAGGACGCACTTAGAGAAATTGAACTTCCGAGTCCGATAATACGATATATCTCGACCAATGGAGAGATTTTTCAATCGGAAATGAAGATGTTTGGTGAAAGGGCGAAGTTGGGGAGGAGTGGTCGAGAGGGTGGGTGTGATGGAAGAAATTGAACTGGGAAAGGGAGGATGTGGACAGGGAGTATGGGGGTGAGAGAGACGATGAAACATCGAATCCAGAGCCGAGCAGCTGCTTGTTTAGGGTGGCTTCGTTTTCTGAAGCTTAGGAAGTCAGTGAACGATGGACGAAGGACATAGGTGAAGGAGATATCGTTCTTATCTCACGAAAAACGCATAGAAAAAAATTGCGACAATCTGGACTCCTGTTCCGTTGAGAAGTTGTGCGAGTGCGCGTTCGAGTGGTGAAGGGTCCTCGCTTCCCAATACAACATCAAGCAGATTGAATGTTGGAAGAACTCCAGATGAGATTTGCGAAAGAGATAAGGCTGAGCCTGTTGCATTTGTAAAAATTGGATGATCGCCAAGATAGAGATGATCCTGATTGGTTCCGACCAAGGTATCAATTATTATTTTGCAGAAGATGATGATCCTCTCCAAACAAGAGTACAACAATTTAAGACGATTTTTGGTGCGAAGAGGAGCAGCAGAGAACGATGCATTCGAGACGGGAGACACTCCCCCGCCTTGGTAAAAAGTGCAGCAATTGAAAGGTGGCGTCAATCTGTTTTACAGAAGATTCGACCGGCACCTTGAAAACGCCTGTTGAGATGCCTTTCTAGTCTTGTGTGATTGGTTCCACAACTTCGACAATTTGAGGTGAACGTCGATTAGTTGGATAAAAAAACGAAGATATGAGAGTTAATAGTGCTTTGCTGTCGACCCAGTCAAAGCCTACCCATGTTTTGTCAGGAATGATGACAGACAGATTCGCATCGGTAACTTTTGTACAAGTCTTGGACGTCACACTGAGCAGATCGTCCCAAATCGCAACAATTGTTTAAAGGCAGTCTGTCTTCATTGTTTCCTTGAACAATCTGATGAAGTCTGTGAGCTGAGGGGGAGGGGATTGAGCGGCATGGATGATGGTAAGGTCCATGTCTCTCAGTACCTCAGAAAACAGATGGTCTTCAATTTTATTCTCTGACTCCACAGATGCAAAAAAGAGCTTGGAAGGCTGGGTGTCATTGGTTAAGATAGTCACTCTTGACCAGTGTCGCAGAACACCGAGTACACTTATTCCACTTCTTGTTCGTTTCTTGTTGGCTTGTAGCTGGTGGATCTATGCTGCGAGAAAAGATCGAATGATGAGAAGGAAGATTTAGTGAAGAAAAGAGTAAAAAAATGCGTGAAGATGTCATGAAACTTAAGTAACGAACTGTGAGGAAATTGGCGTCCAACGACTGTTATTTTTGTGAAATCAAGTGCTCGGTGATGCACATCTCTCCACTGCGACACGTGATATGCTGTGTGGATGACTTGTTTCAGTTGTTCGAAGATGAGATCCGACCATAGTTCTCGATTTTATGTCGATACTCATCGTTCCAGTGAGAATGTCTGAAATACGGCATTTCAATCAAAATTCATACAACTTGAGATGAGGAAAAAGCGTTGGAGAAAAACAATGTGAATTCAATCAACATCAAAAGAAACGCAAAGAGCATTCGATGGCAAGAGAGGACAAGCATAAAGTCTGTCATCTACTTTTCTTCCTTCTAGCCTCCCTTGATTGAGGACGGGGTGGATGTGTCTTGTCGCTATGACAGTTCTTTTGATCCGATCTTCCCATCCGATGGCCTGCTCAGCTTGGAAGAGCCCGTGAATCGCGGTGGTGACGAGTATCCCAAATGGAACGTTAAATTGGATTGTTGAGATGCTGTTCGCTTCCGATTTAAGGGCGTGTTCGAGTTGTCTTTCCCCACATCCACTGGGACGATCGGATCAGCACCGACCTTCAGCGAAGCTGGGTCGAAGAGGAGTGAGCTATCGAGGACGATGTCCAGTAGCTGTTAGGTGTCGAGCGAGGAAGGAGAGCTCGAAGACGTGCAGGTCGGGCAGTGCAATGCATCTCCAGACGACAGGAGTAGCAACTGATGTGTCGCTTTCGCAATCGAAACTTCTACTTCGGTGTGGTGTGGAGTTAGGATAAGGAGTTTTGGAATTGATTGTAGTTGCTCTGTACGGCAGTGGTTCGAGAAATTGTCCGATCGTTTGTTCTCGTGTTCTAATAGTTTGTTGCTTTCTTCTGTTCGCTTGTCCTCTTCCTTTGTTCGCTTGTCCTCTTCCTTCGTTCGCTTGTCCTCTTCCTTCGTTCGCTTGTCCTCTTCCTTCGTTCGATTGTCCCCTTCCTCAATTCTCTTGTCCTCTTCCTTCGATCGCTTGTCCCCTTCCTCATTTCCCATGTCCTCTTCCTTCGATCGCTTGTCCTCTTCCTTCGTTCGCTTGTCCTCTTCCTTCGTTCGCTTGTCCTCTTCCTTCGATCGCTTGTCCTCTTCCTTCGTTCGCTTGTCCTCTTCCTTCGTTCGCTTGTCCTCTTCCTTCGTTCGCTTGTCCCCTTCCTCATTTCCCTTGTTCTCTTCCTTCGATCGCTTGTCCCCTTCCTCATTTCCCTTGTCCTCTTCCTTCGATCGCTTGTCCTCTTCCTTCGTTCGCTTGTCCTCTTCCTTCGATCGCTTGTCCTCTTCCTCATTTCTCTTGTCCTCTTCCTTCGATCGCTTGTCCTCTTCCTCATTTCTCTTGTCCTCTTCCTTCGTTCGCTTGTCCTCTTCCTTCGTTCGCTTGTCCTCTTCCTTCGTTCGCTTGTCCTCTTCCTTCGATCGCTTGTCCTCTTCCTTCGTTCGCTTGTCCTCTTCCTTCGTTCGCTTGTCCTCTTCCTTCGATCGCTTGTCCTCTTCCTTCGATCGCTTGTCCTCTTCCTTCGATCGCTTGTCCTCTTCCTTCGATCGCTTGTCCTCTTCCTTCGATCGCTTGTCCTCTTCCTTCGTTCGCTTGTCCTCTTCCTTCGTTCGCTTGTCCTCTTCCTTCGATCGCTTGTCCTCTTCCTTCGTTCGCTTGTCCTCTTCCTTCGTTCGCTTGTCCTCTTCCTTCGATCGCTTGTCCTCTTCCTTCGTTCGCTTGTCCTCTTCCTTCGTTCGCTTGTCCTCTTCCTTCGATCGCTTGTCCTCTTCCTTCGATCGCTTGTCCTCTTCCTTCGTTCGCTTGTCCTCTTCCTTCGATCGCTTGTCCTCTTCCTTCGATCGCTTGTCCTCTTCCTTCGATCGCTTGTCCTCTTCCTTCGATCGCTTGTCCTCTTCCTTCGTTCGCTTGTCCTCTTCCTTCGTTCGCTTGTCCTCTTCCTTCGTTCGCTTGTCCTCTTCCTTCGTTCGCTTGTCCTCTTCCTTCGATCGCTTGTCCTCTTCCTTCGATCGCTTGTCCTCTTCCTTCGTTCGCTTGTCCTCTTCCTTCGATCGCTTGTCCTCTTCCTTCGATCGCTTGTCCTCTTCCTTCGATCGCTTGTCCTCTTCCTTCGATCGCTTGTCCTCTTCCTTCGTTCGCTTGTCCTCTTCCTTCGTTCGCTTGTCCTCTTCCTTCGATCGCTTGTCCTCTTCCTTCGTTCGCTTGTCCTCTTCCTTCGTTCGCTTGTCCTCTTCCTTCGATCGCTTGTCCTCTTCCTTCGTTCGCTTGTCCTCTTCCTTCGTTCGCTTGTCCTCTTCCTTCGATCGCTTGTCCTCTTCCTTCGATCGCTTGTCCTCTTCCTTCGTTCGCTTGTCCTCTTCCTTCGATCCTTGTCCTCTTCCTTCGATCCTTGTCCTCTTCCTTCGATCGCTTGTCCTCTTCCTTCGTTCGCTTGTCCTCTTCCTTCGTTCCTTGTCCTCTTCCTTCGTTCGCGTCCTCTCCTTCGTTCGCTTGTCCTCTTCCTTCGATCGCTTGTCCTCTTCCTTCGATCGCTTGTCCTCTTCCTTCGTTCGCTTGTCCTCTTCCTTCGTTCGCTTGTCCTCTTCCTTCGATCGCTTGTCCTCTTCCTTCGATCGCTTGTCCCCTTCCTCATTTCCCATGTCCTCTTTCTTCGATCGCTTGTCCTCTTCCTTCGTTCGCTTGTCCTCTTCCTTCGATCGCTTGTCCTCTTCCTCATCTCTCTTGTCCTCTTCCTTCGATCGCTTGTCCTCTTCCTTCGATCGCTTGTCCTCTTCCTTCGTTCGCTTGTCCTCTTCCTTCGATCGCTTGTCCTCTTCCTTCGTTCGCTTGTCCTCTTCCTTCGTTCGCTTGTCCTCTTCCTTCGATCGCTTGTCCTCTTCCTTCGTTCGCTTGTCCTCTTCCTTCGTTCGCTTGTCCTCTTCCTTCGATCGCTTGTCCTCTTCCTTCGATCGCTTGTCCTCTTCCTTCGTTCGCTTGTCCTCTTCCTTCGATCGCTTGTCCTCTTCCTTCGATCGCTTGTCCTCTTCCTTCGATCGCTTGTCCTCTTCCTTCGATCGCTTGTCCTCTTCCTTCGTTCGCTTGTCCTCTTCCTTCGTTCGCTTGTCCTCTTCCTTCGATCGCTTATCCTCTTCCTTCGTTCGCTTGTCCTCTTCCTTCGTTCGCTTGTCCTCTTCCTTCGATCGCTTGTCCTCTTCCTTCGATCAGCGTCCTCTTCCTTCGTTCGCTTGTCCTCTTCCTTCGATCGCTTGTCCTCTTCCTTCGATCGCTTGTCCTCTTCCTTCGATCGCTTGTCCTCTTCCTTCGATCGCTTGTCCTCTTCCTTCGTTCGCTTGTCCTCTTCCTTCGTTCGCTTGTCCTCTTCCTTCGATCGCTTGTCCTCTTCCTTCGTTCGCTTGTCCTCTCCCTTCGTTCGCTTGTCCTCTTCCTTCGATCGCTTGTCCTCTTCCTTCGTTCGCTTGTCCTCTTCCTTCGTTCGCTTGTCCTCTTCCTTCGATCGCTTGTCCTCTTCCTTCGATCGCTTGTCCTCTTCCTTCGTTCGCTTGTCCTCTTCCTTCGATCGCTTGTCCTCTTCCTTCGATCGCTTGTCCTCTTCCTTCGATCGCTTGTCCTCTTCCTTCGTTCGCTTGTCCTCTTCCTTCGTTCGCTTGTCCTCTTCCTTCGTTCGCTTGTCCTCTCCTTCGTTCGCTTGTCCTCTTCCTTCGATCGCTTGTCCTCTTCCTTCGATCGCTTGTCCTCTTCCTTCGATCGCTTGTCCTCTTCCTTCGTTCGCTTGTCCTCTTCCTTCGTTCGCTTGTCCTCTTCCTTCGTTCGCTTGTCCTCTTCCTTCGTTCGCTTGTCCTCTTCCTTCGTTCGCTTGTCCTCTTCCTTCGTTCGCTTGTCCTCTTCCTTCGATCGCTTGTCCTCTTCCTTCGATCGCTTGTCCTCTTCCTTCGTTCGCTTGTCCTCTTCCTTCGATCGCTTGTCCTCTTCCTCATTTCTCTTGTCCTCTCCCTTCGTTCGCTTGTCCTCTTCCTTCGTTCGCTTGTCCTCTTCCTTCGATCGCTTGTCCTCTTCCTTCGATCGCTTGTCCTCTTCCTTCGTTCGCTTGTCCTCTTCCTTCGATCGCTTGTCCTCTTCCTTCGATCGCTTGTCCTCTTCCTTCGTTCGCTTGTCCTCTTCCTTCGTTCGCTTGTCCTCTCCCTTCGTTCGCTTGTCCTCTTCCTTCGTTCGCTTGTCCTCTTCCTTCGTTCGCTTGTCCTCTCCTTCGTTCGCTTGTCCTCTTCCTTCGTTCGCTTGTCCTCTTCCTTCGATCGCTTGTCCTCTTCCTTCGTTCGCTTGTCCTCTCCCTTCGTTCGCCTTTCCTCTTCCTTCGTTCGCTTGTCCTCTTCCTTCGATCGCTTGTCCTCTTCCTTCGATCGCTTGTCCTCTTCCTTCGTTCGCTTGTCCTCTTCCTTCGATCGCTTGTCCTCTTCCTTCGTTCGCTTGTCCTCTTCCTTCGTTCGCTTGTCCTCTTCCTTCGTTCGCTTGTCCTCTCCCTTCGTTCGCTTGTCCTCTTCCTTCGTTCGCTTGTCCTCTTCCTTCGATCGCTTGTCCTCTTCCTTCGTTCGCTTGTCCTCTCCCTTCGTTCGCCTTTCCTCTTCCTTCGTTCGCTTGTCCTCTTCCTTCGTTCGCTTGTCCTCTTCCTTCGATCGCTTGTCCTCTTCTTCATTTCGCTTGTTATCGTCCTCCGTTAGTATAATCTCTTCCTTCGTTGCAACACACTCATTCGCACGATCATCTGTAGTGCGGCCGAATCCGTTGAAGTTGGACTGGGGCGAGCGATAAATGATGAGAGTGGCGAGGCGATGCTGTGGAAGTGAGGGTATTTGTGGTTTGTGCCGATTCGACCGATGAGTCTGACTGTCTCCCAGTCCCAAGCTGGTTCTCCTTGTCTAGCTCGTCCTTCTCCACGTCGGTAATGAAGGGCAGGATCCGATTTCCATTTCAGCCTTTCTCCTTCGTAGCAATCTCGAAACCGACTCAGAAGCTTGTCCGTTCTCCCCTGCCTCTTTCACTATCATGTGCGCTTCTTTCTCCCATCTCCTCCGCTCCTCGTTGGCTGTGTTGATTGTGTGCAAGCAGCGTTTCTGTGCAACCTGCGACGAGTGGAGATTTATGAAGGAGTCAGATCGGTCTGATGTCGTGTTGGATGATTGTTGTGGTATGCGTGCACCAGCGAGTTGTACATTCGGCCGAAGATCAGCTGTCGATTCCGTTTGTTTTGTTGTTCCAGTGTTGGCGTGGTTCCGAGGGTAGTATCCAACGATGTTTATGCATTGGTGGAATATTCATCATTATTTCAGCCAGAAACGAATGACCACGGATCAGAATCCGCTTCGGTGACTTTGGGTGAGAATACAGGTATTTCCACATGAGAAATGGGTTTCTCCACTAAAGAACGATGTAAAAGATCCGGTGTCCGATTCATCACTTCAATCGCAGAAGAAAACTCCGGTGAAGAAGGAAGTAGAAATCCGATGAGTTGTGGGGACCTTGGACGAGTATGTATGGGTTTGTACAGAAGATAAAGCTGAAAAACGATGGGAATATGTTGTTGTATGGTATGAACGTGGTGGTGCAATCCATTCTCTCCAGACATTGTCCAATTGTGAGATGAGGGTTGGGATTGCGGTAGTACCGATAATCGTTCCGATAGCTTGTGACACCAAGTTTTTAAAGAATACACAACAAAACTGGTTGGCCACAGTTGATGTTTAATTTCCCAGCGATTCAGGATACTGCGTTGAGATTCACGGATCAGAGATGAGGTTGTCTGAATGCATTCAGAACGGTGTCTTATTGAATGGGACACCATGTTCGACATATTGATGTTTGAAGTCGAGGTGAAGGCCAGACTCAACACTGGAGGAATGCTTCGAACGATTGTTGTTTTCTGATCGTGAATTCCTTGAAGGGATACTTTGCCAGAATCGAAAAACCAGGCTATTTGATTAGGAAGGTGGTCGATGGAGAAGAAAAGTGGTTTACACACGACTAAAGTGAATTGGTGACGAGGAAGACATCAATGGAGATGGATGAGTTGAATGCAAAGAGGCTTCCTTCGAAAATTGAGAAAAAGAGGAGAAAACTGATCATTTTTGGATTAAGTAGATTTTGCTCTCGATTTATGTCAATTTTCACAAGATAAACTCGATCAATCCTGTCATTTTTTCTTTCCCGTGCACTGCTTTAGAAAGGGACAGAATGAGGGTTTAAGTCACTTCACTTGATTCCTGATAAATCACCACCACTTTTCATCCCTGTTTTCGATATTTGGAGATCGGAACCGGATCTCGCGCAAATTATGGAGACTTTTTGGAAAGGCCTGATCAAGTTCACGAATCATCTTATGTTTCCCACTGTTTCATCATGTATTGACTCCTTTTCTCTCTTTCTTCTTTCCTATCATCATTCAACACATTCTCATCTCCTCTCTCACTGATCTCAGATGAAGAATGAACGTCATTCTTTCTCCAGGTCTCCCACACACACTGTATCGGGGTGGGAATAAAAACTTGCCCTCAGACATGTGACGTATCGAAAAGAGAAAAGTCGTGCATGGTGACTCTATTGCGACGCTTTTCACCAATGACAGTTTTCAAGTCAATTAAAGAAAATGATACAAATCGAAGAGGCTATAATAGTGGCGTCACCAATCGGTGTCCTGTCATCAATCGGTGCTTTTTTCTGGACTTATCACTTTTGGTCAAATCAAGAAAAAAATAAAATTTTTGATTTATTCTCCGGCTCGATCCCGAGAAAACCTCAAAATACCTATTACGTTACGAAAGCACACATTTTTCTTAACTTTTTTCCCTTATTTCTCCACAACTAGCCATCCGATTTGAATCAAACAAAAGGCATTGTAATCGTATAGATCTCGACAAATGGTGCTCAAAAAATAAACCGATTTTTTTCCTAAGAAGTTTTTGTCGAGAAAAATATGGGTTTTTTTCTATCTTCCCATATACCCAGAATTTTTTCTCCAAATTTTTTCCAAAATGTTCGTTTCCCCAAAAAAACGTTTCTGTGAAAAATTTCATCAAAATCGGTACATTAGTTGTTGAGATATTGCCAAAACGATTTTTTTCAACGGGCAAAAGGGGGTATTTTGAGGTTTTCTCGGGATTGCGTGGGAGTATAATTCTAAAATTTGATTTTTTTCTTAGTTTGATCCATCGTGATTTTTCAAGAAAAAAGCACCGATTGATGACAGGACACCGATTGGTGACGCCACTATAATGACAAAAACAGATGATTGAAGAATAATCTGCAAAGCATCGGAGTCTTTCAGCAACTTGTAAAGTACAATTCGTTCAAGACGATTCTTCAGTCTCAAACTCACCCAAACATTTTTTAGAGCACTTTTCGGTTTGCCATCGTGTCCTTTTGTAGTCATTCAGGTGATCGACATGATAAGAAGACAATTCCCTGTGTAGATCATGAGATATTGGATAAATGTTCTCGAAAAGCTTGATGAATGACAATGATGCACACTTCTTGCGTGAACGACCTGAAGGAGAGGATCACAATGTCACTTGCTCATCACAATAATAAGAACGTAAAAACTCCAACCACGCAAGTTTCAGGGAAGTCTTTTGCTTCATTGACAGAATAAGTTCTGAAGAAGGAAAAATAAACGTCATATGGTCATTGTTGTCGATGGATCACGATCGCAATCTGGTGATCACGGTTATTTTATTGATTCGATTTGACACAGTCGATATGGGAGCCAGATGGGTGGATCTTTCGACATTTTCTCTATGTTGTCAAAAAAACGAAAAATGGAGAAAAGGTAGTTTTTCATGTGTATGATTCACTTCTGAACTGAAACATGCTGAATCCTTCTCGTTTTAGAGGAAACCACTGGGCAAGTTTATAGTCACACCCCGAGATTTTACGAATGAATTTTATTTTCAAGGTGACAACATCTTTCATCACGACATTGGAGTGTTCGTCATGCTCCTTCTAGGGTTCTCAGAATGACAGATGACTCTGAGGATTTCGATAGACGTTCCGGTCAAGTGGAAGACGAATCCGCTGTCGGAGAATTCAAAGAAGGCAATCTTCTACGAAGATCAGTCGGAGGAAGATTGGTTGGAACACGGTGCCGATGTGAATGGCAATGATGTCGAAGTGGAGGCACCGGAGATGAATGATATTAAAGGAGAAGAAAATGGTGAATGAAAGAAACAGGAAGATGATGAAAGAGCTGAAATTGTCGATTCGGAAATGAGGACGAAGAAAAAGAACTGACTTCAAGTGATTCGACTGGAGTTCCAAAGATGAAATATTGTTGTCATTTATCAGACTGTACATTTGACCTTTTCACTAGATCTCGTTGATTGAAGTATTTTAAGGATTCATCTCTCTGTTAAGTTCATCATTCGAATGACAAGCTCGATCATTTTCAGTGTGACGGCATCGGTTTTGTGGACCCACTAGCCTTCTTCCACACTCATCATCTCACGGTGTGGAAGGAGAAAGTCGTCAAGGCAGCAGGATGGATTGGCGTCGGAATGCTCGACATCGAATCAGTGGGGGAGCTAAAATGGTGGATGGAGCGACTAACGACAACCATCGAACGATCACTAAACCCATTCAATCCAACAGTATTGATGGATACCGACGCCAGCGAATGGGGAGTTGGAGTTGTGTGGCAACGTGGAGATGAAGAGGAGACATGGCAATATCATTTTCCAGAAGAGGAAGCTGCTTGGTCCTGCAACCGAAGGGAGGTGGCAGCCGTCGTCTTGGGATTCGAAGCAGGAATCAGCCGAGGAATCGTCCGGACCCAGGACCACGTTCTGATCCACTCAGACAACCAAGTAACAGTGGCGAACATAAACCGACGCTCGTCAGCCGTGACTCTAGTCAACTTATTCAAACATTTGTTCGAGATCGCGGACTCAATGACGATTCGCCTCTGGGCGGAGTACATTCCAGGCGAGCTGAACAACGTAGCAGACAGATTGTCGAGAATCAGGGACGCGACGGACTCAACAGAAACGAGTGCAATTAAATAGGAAATAGACGATAGAGAAGAAACCGACCCTGTAAGAATACCATCAAAAAATAGTGCATTCAACTCGAGACAAATCGCTTTCAATACAAATCTAAAAAATCACCAGGACGCCCTGGCCATTGTAGAAAAGAATCGGCTGTGAGAAGAGCTGTTCTCGAACTTGCTTCATATTACATCTTACAAATTGTAAGAATTGCTGAAGTAAACAGAAGAACAGTCGCAAATGTGATTTACCAATGCGTGTATTTCATCAAACTTTCATTTTTCATTGTACCACATCCTCTCACACAACAAAAGTTGGATCGAGTAGCTAAAACGACACATTTCGTCCAGACACTCAGACAGCAAGCACCACTCAATTTTTCATCTATTTTTTCTGGGGATGAATCATCCTTTTCCTATTTCTTTGACCATCCTTTCGTGTGGGGCTTGCGGGGAGCCCAACATCTCATGAGGATCAACCCAATGGATTGATCCCTCGATCTTCAAAATGCTGAATCAATTCCAAATTAATGACACTTTGAAAGCGTAAAGCCGCATACGGCCAGAATGACCCGAACATTTCAAAATGATACCTATTTTTCACTTCTTTCTCACACAGCATACAGTGCAGACCATTCGCCGTGCGACTTCGTCATCTTCCCCATCCTGAAGGGAAGATTCGCGGGTCGACAGTTCGCTACTATTCAAACTCAAACACGGGCAATTCAAACGGAAATGGAGCAAAAAACCGT
Source organism: Blattamonas nauphoetae (assembly GCA_033064195.1). Taxonomy (NCBI): domain Eukaryota; phylum Preaxostyla; order Oxymonadida; genus Blattamonas; species Blattamonas nauphoetae. Next base: position 54,977 of record JARBJD010000250.1, on the reverse strand, counting down.
TCAACAACGAATGCGCATCTTAAATAACTGGATCAAGAGATGCGACCCCTCGCTTGACACCTGTCTTGGATTGTGCTGTTAGTCGGGGCATTCCTGTCAGCAGTTTCTTTTTCAAATCGCACTTCTCAGACATTGCTTGTGAGATTTCATCCCAGCTCTTGTTCGCAGCACGTCCGTCTGAAAGAGCTTTCAACTCCCACTCCAACCAATACTTCCTCTTGCGGAGGGACTATGGTGGTGGAATTTGAAGAACCACACGTCCCTCCTGACTGGCTTCATACTGCTGTTTAGAGAAATCATCACGAACTCCACGAAGAAAGTGGTTTGCTAGGGAAATGGGAGTCTGGTCTTTCATCAAACAGTTTTGGACATGGAGCTCGAAGTCGGACAGTGGAATGGATTCAGTCACACAGAAGTTTCTTGTTGCTTTTGCCTTGAGCGCGTGGAACTTCGTTGGCCCTTGTCCCAACAAGGTGCATGACATGGAAAGCACCATAGTGATTTGTTCTTTGAAGGAGCTGAGCAACTCCCCACCAGTCCAAGGAATTGGCTGAAGTTTCATGTTGTGAAAGATCTCGCTGGTTGCGAGGATGGGTTCAACAACATTCGTGGCATGCAGCTCTGTGTCAGGAAGGACAAGTCTATTAGCAACATGGATTGCGATGGCAGCTGACTTCACGTATTTCATCTCAACTGCTGAATAAAGAACCCAGCGAGCTACAGTCGCAGTCTGCTCCAGCTCTCTTGTTCTTGCCGTGTTGTCATCACCAGCTTTTATCAGTGCTGTTGTGAGGAAGCCACTCCGCAGGCTGTGGAAGCCGAAATACTGCCGTTCGTAGCAAGCCTGAAAAGCTCGATTCTGCAGGCGAATCGTCATAGCGTCCGGGCCAATTGGCCAGAGCTTTTCATCAAGGGAGCAGTGTTGGACGGGAAGACATTCACTACAATAGCATGAATACCCCAATCTGATAGTACCTTTTATTCGTAGGCTGTTTCGAGCCCCGGAAAGTTGACATCACGTACTCGCATCCACTCGCCAGAATGCTTCTGAAATCGGTTAAGCGAGACTTGTATAGCTGTGTCCTCCTCAGGTGGCGGATCTCTTCGATAGCCACATGTAACAGTTTCATTTCGTCCCTCTTTTCGCAAAAATCAACAATTTCAACGATTCACGTTCGAGTTGATTCTCATCAACGTTGGACGTTAATCAGTTGTCCTTTCACACAAACCAGTGCTCATCAACGTTTTGAGTTAAATCCCAACTCAAGAGGTTTATCATCGAACCGGTCTGCCGAAGTGGGGGCCATCGATGAGCAAAAATTGGGATCAAACCCATCACTCCAGACAAGCCCCAACGGGGATGAAAAACTGGACAAAACGAGAAGTCAGAATGACTAGTGAAGTGAAAACCACCAACGGCCGTTTTCTGAACTTCCTCCCACAAACGCAAGGATCACTTAATAAGAAATTCCATCGCATCTTCACGTTAAACCACATCATTTCCATACATTCATAGACGTGTGATTAATTTGAAAAATCCAAGGATCCGGGTATCAGGGTGTGATAAATATATCTTGGGTAAACGAAGACAATTTGTTTCACAATGTATTGGAAAATAGATCTCAAGTCGAACTAAAATAATGCACAGTCGAAGGACCACATTTTTGGACCAATGTCGTCTCGTCACCCCTATGACTCATTCACGCCTCTCAAACGTCAGTTCAATCCTACATTCGGTTTCGTTAATCGCGGGCAATTTCTCATTGCACCTAAATGATTGACGATTGCTTTAATATTTGGGGGAAATATCTTGTAAAAGTTGACTGGAAGTCCGATCCCGCGAATAGTTGAACCAATTCTTCTGAATGTGAGGTAATTATTAAGTCCATCGAATATCATGGCTGTGCAGGATTGTGAATAAGAACATCCGCATGTTGGAAATGACAAAAGAATTCAGCAAACGGTTGATGACGATCCTGTTCCGGAAATAGATGCCCGAATCAAAAACAAATGAAATTGTGGAGGCTGAAATGAACGGTTCTGTCCCAAGGAGATGGTTAAAGAGCGATTCAACGAAGAACCCATCGTGGTTTAGGATTTCGGAAAAATAGTGGGTTAGATCTTGCTTTTTTTGTCTGTTGACATTTGTATGAATGGAAACATCGTGGTGAGATATTTATTGGTATTCGGAAAACACTTTGCTGCTTTGTGTGTTCCGTATCAGCAAAGTCCAGTTTTCTTTGAAATCAAGGAAACATTCCATTTCTTCTTCATGGATGAGGTCTTCCGGAATCTGCATGTGCCTTTGTTCCTTTTCAATCTTCAATTTCTGGATAGAATTCAGTCGATCGCATCGAATACACACATCTGTTCGACGTTTGGCACGTTTGATGGCTTTTCGAAATACATGGGTGTGCATTTTTGAGATCAGAAAAAAAGTCGAAGATTCGAATCTGAAATCGAGACGCATCCCTCTTTTCTATGTTCAGTCAATTTTTTTCAAGAATTATGTCGAATGATGTCTCCACCGAATCATTGAGAATGGACAAAGTCTGTCTCAGCTATGTGATGAGACGAGATTCGAAGAAGGGCATTCGAACTTGTTTATGATATCAAAAATTCTCACCCACATCAATCTTGATGGGACTCTCAAGGTGATCTTGTTTGAAATCTAGGAATTGTTTGGCTTTCGTTGTTCTGATCATCCATCGCTCCCAGATCGCTTGTCGCGAAGTGAACGGAGAAAAGCTTGATGAGATTGGCCTCGAGGGTAGTTCTTTTGAGGGCCCAAACAATCGGAGACAATCCTCAAACGATGGCTTGGAGAGAACAAGCTGTAAATCACACGATTCACTCGTGTTTCCCACAATCCGTTGGGAAAAGACCACAAAATCATGTTGGGACTTAACTTTATTGGCCTCAGACAGTTCCAACAACTGCAGCCACTCCTCATCTGATAAAATGACAAATGAGAAAGTCATCAATCTTCCCCAGAATGATGGTGATCGGACACATCAGTGATCCAATGATGCAAGGGATTTTTCTCAGACAATGAACTATGGGTAAAAAAATGGTTTCTCTCTGAATAACGACTTTCTATTTTTATGAAAAAAAGAAAATGGCACATCCGGTGAACCTATCGAATTACAAGGACAATCTGCAGGGTTTTCTGTCTTATCGGGTTTTCGACGAATTCGTTTCCGAGCTATGAGAAAATCCAAAACTCAACAAAGTAGAGTGTGTGAGATGGTTTGACAAGCGTCTAAAACAAGTTGAAATCATCAGAAGAATCTCACAAAAAATCATCACTACGCATTAGGGGTACCGAGCAATACAGTGTCTCGTGCAAGAAAACCAACGATTCGTCCCCTTGAACAAGGGCATCCTCTACAAAACCAAACCGCAGAACAAGAAAATCAAATAGTGGAAGACATACTTGCTGCGTCTAAGACTGGACACCCCTGGATGATGCAGGATACCCCTCGAAAGGTGAGTGAGAAAGTTGGCATACAAGTATCCCCCACGAGCTGCTGTGCGAATGCAAGTCGATATACATGCAGTGATGGACTATGAAAGAGACTTGAATCAAACAATCAGACAATACGACCCAAAACTAAGTTTCTGAACAGACGAGTCACAGTATCACCAATATGAGGATGTCGATGATCGAAAAGTTTTAGGGACTGTATCGAAGGGAGAAGACATGCACATAGCTGTTCAACGAAGTGAAACAGCTTTGACCTTACTTCCGTTGATATGTTTGGATGGCTCTCGAGGGATCCCATTCATTGTTTCAACTGGAAAAATAAATGTGAGTGAACTCGAGACAGACGGAATGAGCGTTGGACCACTATTTATCGAATGGCCACAAAAATGTTGGTACCAGAAATTGAAAAAAAGAAAATGGCACACGATCTAATCGACAATCGCGCTCTTCTCCTCGTGGATGGATGCAGCATCCATTCCACGGAAGAAGTTGTGTCATTTTGCCGCGACTATGGGATCGATCTGTACAGATTTCCCCCTCGGGCCACACACCTGCTCCAGCCACTTGACCTGGGCATTTTTGGTCGCTGAAGGCATTGTTCGACACAGAATACCGGCGGGTTTTATGGTTGTGACCGACGAAAATAGATTCAATGAAATCTATGATGTTTGAGAATAATCCCTTGCATCCTTGGATCACTGATGGAACATAATTACCCACTTTTTTCTGTCCCATCTGGAACAGTGATTTCTCAGGGATTGTACCTATATTGGAGGAAAATCAAACTATGACGTTTGATCAAACTTGAGACTGTCGGAAACATCAAAAATAGACCATAAAAATGAAACAATTACCGATCGGCCCTCTTTTGAAGGACAATGATTGTTGAAGACATCTCCCGTTTCACCAAAACAATTGGCCACTTCAAATAAATCCCATAAAGATGAAATGAAACAAAAAAGAGATAAAACTAGAAAATACGGGTCTCACTTCTTTTTCTTTCCGAGTTTGACAAACTGAGCGAGTCTGATCTCCTCATGCAGAATTGCATCTGCAAATGACGACGATAGAAGTGCAAGACTCTCCCTTGTCAGTCTCAGTCTCTCTGACTGATCGTAAAAGTGCGTCAGAGTGGTGTCAAGGATGAGTTGCTGCTCTCCCACGATTCTCATCGTCTCTCGATGCTCTCTCAGCAGCTGCTCCTCAAACGGTTCCAAGCCAGACGAGATCGACGATGCAGAACTGCTCCGAGGGAAGAGTGGAATGGGCGAGATCGCGACTGATCGGCGAGGGGTGACGAGAGGGTTGGCTGTGTTCGGAGCTTCGTCGGCGTTTTGGGTGAGTGTGGACACAGTCTTGGATAGTCTGTCGACCTCCTCGTTCTTCCGTTGAAGCTCATTCGCGTGTGCTTCTCTTTCTTTCCTCATCTCTTCTTTTAGTGCCTCCAGATCCTTCTGTGCTCGCACTTTCTGTCTCTGGTTGTTGTCGTTCTCAGAAAGAAGAGCGGAGAGACGATTGTTCATCTCGTCCAGTTGCTTCTGCAGATCATTCAGCGACTTCCTCTGCGCTTCTTCTTCCTCCTTCCTTCTGTCGTCTGCTTTCTTCCTCTCCTCGTCCACTTTCTTCTGTTTGGCTTGATTTCGCTGGTGATCTGTCTTCAGTCTGTCGGTCTCGGCCTTCATCGATTGAGCCTCCTTCTCCAACTCCTTCACTCTTTCTTGTTCTTTCTGTCGAGCGGCGGTTTCGCGTCTGATTCTCTCCTCCATCTCTCGCGTCTTCGATTCTTGTTCTGATTCTCGTATCTTCATTTCGGCTGCCCTTATCTCTTCCGTTTTCTGCAAGTCCTCCAATTTCTTCTTCTGTTCGTCCACTCTCTTTCTTTCTTTTTCTTTTTCTTCTTTCTCTCTTTTCAGTGCTTGTCGAAGTTGTTCAAGCTCCAACTCCTTCTGTTTCTCGAGTGCTGCGTGTTTGTTTTTCTCTTCCTTCTCTTTGCTCTCCACTTCTTTGATTTGTTCTGTCTTCTTTTCTTCCTCGCTCTTCATCGACTCAATCTGTTTCTCGAACATCTCAAGTTTGGCTGTCGCTTCTGCCAAAGCCGCGTCCTTCTTCTTCATTTCTTCTTCGTAACTTTTCTGTCTCGCTGCTTCTTCATTCCTTCTCTCTCTTTCTTCTTCTTCTCTCTTCTTCTCTTGTTCTTCACGCAATCTCAATTTGTTCTCTTCCTCTTTCAGTTTTTCCTCCTTTTCCACTGTTTCGTTCCTTCTGCGCTCTTCTTCTTCTCTGCTGTGCCTCTCTGCTTCCTTCTTCAGCTCGCTAAGCTCGTTCTCCAACTCTTGAATCCGCTGGTCTTTCGTTGTGCTGTCCTTTTCCAACACTTCGAGTTTCTGTTTGCTTTGTTCTATCTCTCGGAGTGTTTCTGTGTTTCTCCTCTCTTCCTGCTCTCGCTTCCTCTTTCGCTCTTCTTTAACAGCGTCTGCCCGTTCTTTCTCTCGCTTCGACCGCTCCTCCTCTTCTTTCTCTTTCCGCTCCTGCTCTGTGCGAAGTCTTTCCAATTCGTTTGTCAATTCTTCCATCTTCTGATCCTGTTCTTCCTTCTCCTTCTTCACGATCTCCATCTCTTCCTTCGTTTGTCGCAATGCTTCTTTCATTCTGTTTTCTTCCTCTTCCCTGAGTTGAGATTCTTCTTTGCTGTGTGCGTCTCTTGTGCCCGCTTCTTCCTTCCTTTTGTTCTCCTCCTGTTCCCATCGCTCCTTCTCCCTTCGTGCAATCTCGTTCTCTTTCTGTCTCTCCTCCCTCTCAGCATTCAAGTCTTTCTCCATCGCTTTCATTTCTTTCTCTTTTTCATCGAGCCGCTGTCGGAGCTGCTCAATTTCCTTGTTCTTCTTTTCGTCTTCCCTCTTCATCTCTTCCGCTTGTCTCTTCCTCTCCATTTCTTCCTCCTCCTCTTTACGCTTTCTCGTCTCTTCAGCTTTCCTCCTCTCCTCTTCCTGCCGAATCTCTCTCTCTTCAGTCATTTGCAGTTGCTGTTTAAATGTCACTCCCAGCACCGTCAGCAACTCATTCTGCAGAATCGTTTCTGCCAGCTTCGCCGAGAGCAGATGCAAATAGTTCGGCTCTGCAGATGCAGGTGCCTTTTCATCTTCCTCTCTTTTGAGTCTCAGCTGGTCTTCCTCCACTTTTCTGAGCTCCTCCCCTTTGGCTTCTCGCTGCCTCTGATCGTTCTCTTCATCGCGCTGGGCGAGGGCCTCTTCCAGTTCTCTGATTCGATCCTCTTTCTCCTTGTTCAGATGTTCCAGTTCTTCCATTCTGAGTGTTCTTTCTTCATCCCTTTGCCTCGTCTCCTCGTCCTCTCTTTTTCTGAGTTCGGTCTCCCTTCGATGTCTTTCTTCTAGATCCTCCAATCGAAAGTGTAATTCTTCCTCTCTTCGGCGCTTTTCCTTTTCTCGTTTCCGACGTTCTTCCTCCGCTTCCTCTTGTGCGATTCGCTCCTTCTCTTCTCGCTTCTTTTCTTTTTCTCTGAAGATCTGCTCCGCTTCACGACGTTCCTGCTGTTCTTTCTCCATCCTGAGTCTTTCTTCTTTGTCTCTCTTGCTCATTTTGTCTGTAATTCTCTTGCTAGCGCGGTGGGCTTCCTCTTCCCTCTCCCGTTCCAATTCGTCCTGTCTCCTTTTTTCATCTTCTGCTGCGAGCTCTTTCACTGGTCGCTCCTCCTCTTCCATTCGCAGTCTCTCCTCGTTTTGAAGGATTTCTCTCGCAATTCGCCGATCCTCTTCTTTCTGACGTCTTTCCTCTTCTTCTTTCTGACGTCTTTCCTCTTCTTCTTTCTGACGTCTTTCCTCTTCTTCTTTCTGACGTCTTTCCTCTTCTTCTTTCTGACGTCTTTCCTCTTCTTCTTTCTGACGTCTTTCCTCTTCCTCTTTCTGACGTCTTTCCTCTTCCTCTTTCTGACGTCTTTCCTCTTCTTCTTTCTGACGTCTTTCCTCTTCCTCTTTCTGACGTCTTTCCTCTTCCTCTTTCTGACGTCTTTCCTCTTCCTCTTTCTGACGTCTTTCCTCTTCTTCTTTCTTTGTTCGTTCTTCTGTTGCTGTATGAGCTGCTTTCTCTTCTTCCGCTTCGTCAGATAGTTCACTCTGCTCCTTCATCTTTCCTTTCGTTGACTCGCTCCTTCCCATTTCGTATTCGTCCCCGCTGTCCTTCTCCGCCTCTTCATCATCCTTGTGTGTCTTCGCTTTGCCCTTCTTCACTTTCTGACTGCTGCCAGTTCTGTCCAAAGCGAGTGGAGAGATGTTGAACGAGCTCGATTGTGGAGACGACAAGTTCGACGAAGAGAGACCTGGCCGATCCGCCGACGATTGCTGGCGATACACAATCGGAGTGGCTGACAAATGAGAAGAGATGGCCTGCAAAGAGCAAGAAGAGAAAAGAGGCGATGAGGATGTGAAGAGAGCAAACGATGGACGACCTCTGTTGAGCTGTCCCTGTTTTGATTGTGTCTCCGCGCATCGGTCTGCTGTTCCTGCGAGGCGCTTGCGGAGTTCGCTCAGATTCGGGAATGAACCGCACACACAGCCCGCTCTTCATGGCGATCCAGAGGACCCCATCAGGCCCAGCATATCCACACACTGGCGAATACTTCGACCAGTCGAGATCAAGTTTGGCCAACTTTGGTTTTGGGTGATGCCTCGAAAGATGTGCTTTCGAAGGCGTTTGGAGAAGCGAGGTGTCAGATTGGGACGAAAGAGTGTTGGACGTTGGAGGCGGCGAAATGGCTGCATCTAGGTCGGTCTTCTTGATCAAATAAAAAGATGTGGGAAGTGAAATGACGATCCATTCGTCCCATTCCAAGAACGACGCAATTCTCGACTGGAAATCGATGGTGAGTTGCTCCGACAGGTGATACGAAGGTTTCTCGTCAGATTGATCGTCAAGATTGTCCTGGATGGAAACAATACTCAGCTTTCCATCCGAAAAGCCGGCAATTGCGCCATTTCCATGGGGGATGAGAGCTGTCACCTTGCTGTTTCTTTCAAGCGATTGAAGTTGGTCCAGAATATCAATTCCGTCGTCATTGTTGTGCTGTTCATTTCCGAAGGAACTTTCACTTGAATTCAGAGTAAGACTCGACATTGAAGCCTGCTTAATCCTCGCTTCCTCTCTCGATGGCTTGCTCTTGGTGTTCATCCGGTTTTCTTTTATACAATAAATGGATCCATCAGTTCCACCAATCCAGAGAAGATTGGGTTTTCCAGCGACAATTTTGGTCAGTCCAACCGTTGAAACATTGAAAACGGAGTGAATCGTCTGTTCGTGATGGTTGAGACGAAGGAGAGTTCCATCCATCAAAGTTGCCCAAATGAATTGTGGATAGAGTAGTGATTGAGCGAATGCGGTCACATAACTCTTTGATGACACAGAGCTTTGGACGAGAATGGGAGAGAGGATCGAGAAGGGAGAGACATGGATGATCATGAACGTGAACAATCGAATCATACAAGGTTGTGAATTTTTTGACGCGGAGACCATTCTGGGAGACGAATAAAATCAAATAAAAGGTGATGATGGTGGTGTATTCAAATATTTGAAATAGTGAGACAAATCATGATTTACGATAAAATATTGATGAAGAATTTACATACAGTACTTCCAAAAACATGTATGAAGCCTGATGAATCTGAAGCCCAGGTCGAATTGGTGGAATTGATGAGGATCATTGCGGTGAGAGTGTTCGGCGACGGATAATGATATATTCGGTGATTATCAATTGAACTGAATACTGAAAACACTGTGTTCCCCAAAAACCACAGATTATTCTGACTATAATGAAGCTGTGACCCAATGTATTCATTCGGAATAGCGAGGGTCTTACTCAGCTACATAGAGGGATATCACCGGACAAATTTCAGAAGAGGAGATAAGCATACCATTCTAAACTGCGGAGCTGAGTGCATGTTGTTTGAACAAGAGATACAAGTGCGAGATTGATAGCCCATTTGTTTTACCATCTTGATGATATCTTGTTTAAAACAGAATAATAATCTATGATGAGTTCAAAGTAATACAAAGCAATTCAAAACAGCAGATTGTATAAGGTTGAGTCTCACATCTCGTCGGTAAATATGACGAAACTGAAGAACTAAGGTCAGGCCACTTTAAACGTTCCGTCCTGATCCGATGGAGGAGGCTGGTAATTCGAAGAGTATTCGGGTTGATTCACAGGAGCATTCGCTGGTTGGGAGGTCTCGGCCGGAAATGCGAGAACAACGTTGGTTTGTGGTTGTTGCTGAGCAGTCACGTGTTGTGTGTCATGGGCTATGTATCCACGCGCCCAATTGACAATTGATTGATTATCCTCCCGCTTGATTGCAATGTATGAAACGAAATGATTGCCATTCGCATAAATCACGAACCATGTCCTGTTCATAAAGTTTTTCCCAACCCATGGATAATAAACCCTCGCTGCTTGATCTTTGACTGAAATTTGGGTCACGTTGTGTAGATTGACAATATCCTCGGTTGGTCGGACGCAGAACAATTTCCCAAGTGTTGTCGGTTGTGTTCTGAGCGTGATTGTGCCAGAGACAGGATCGAGAATATATGCTCCTGTCTTTTCCGAAGTATGCATGCCACATCCCTAAAAGTTTAGAATGAGAATGGCTCGGAACAAACGATGATGATGATGTAAAACGGAAGAACGACTACGATAACCTGTTGGAGTGAAGAAAGCCGAAGATGACATACAATTGCTCCAACCCATCCAGCAAAAATGAATGTGATGATAGGAAATGCAGCCAAGATGCAGAAAACTAAAATGAACGTGAAATAATTCACGCAAGAACGTTCATCGACTGGAGAAGTTAAAACAAGGAGAGGAGGAACATTTATATTCGATTTTCTCTCCGGTTGGAGCTGGTTGAACTCCAATAGGTACATCCATGACTTTAACATGCCCATTGAATGCACATTTCATTAGTCTCGCAATTGACGAAATATCAGAGGTTGAAAAGTTGTTGAGACAAAAAATGGAAAGAATCTCAATAGTGTTGTTGAAATAGTGAAGTATATATTGGAAAGATATGGCTATTCATGCATTCAATAAAAAACGATAGTTCCTTCAAATCCCTTTGCCTTGAGAGCAGCAAGCCTTGCGTCAGCATTTGTTTTGGACGCAAAGGCACCACACTGGACGGTGTACAAGTTGTTGCGATGAACAACGGAGGCTTCAAGACCAGCGGCTTTGATTCGGGCCATCAAACTGTCGGCGTTTGTTTTGGACGCGAAGGCACCGCTCTGAACATGGTAGGTCCCGGTAGTTGGATCTGTGGAAGTCTTCTTCTTGAGACCGAAATGCTTGACAAAACCGTTTGTGTGTCCTTTGGCACATTTGGTCAACCATGCATCGGTTTTAAGAAGAGCAGCATCAGCAGCGCGATCAATGAACAGGTTTTCAGTCAGAATAGCAGACATGTTGGTTTCACGAACCACAGCAAAGTTTGCGGATTTCTTGCCTCTATCTGTTCCGCCAATCTGGGCCATGATTTGTGGGTGCATGTTGTTTTGATAGGTCACATCTCCAGCATAGCGAGCAGAATAAATGTAGCTTTCGAAGCCAGTTCCACCACCAGCGTTGATGTGAACAGAACAGAAGGCATTGGCACCCCATTGGTTAGCAAGGACAGCACGTTGTGAAAGGCTAACAGACGTATCTCCTTCGCGAGAGAATTTCACTTGGACGTTCTGGTATTGGTTCAGCATCGTTCTGATCTTCTTAGAGATTTTCAGTACCAAATCACATTCACGAAGGCCGTTTGCGCATGCACCAGGGTCACTTCCACCGTGGCCTGGATCAATGAAAATTTTGACGCAGCTTGACAGCGCGACGAGATAGAGAAGAGTTGTCATGACAATCAAAAGTACAGTTAAAGGGCTTCTTGATCAAACCAAATTTTGAAGTGACTGACAGGCTTTTTCATTTTCGAGAGAAGATACAAACAAAAAACGACAAATTATGACGAAATAAGATATTTGAGATTCATTGATCTCCATATAATCAAAAACCAGCTCTTTTCTTGATCCTTGTCATTTCCATGCTCGCAGAGAGCCTCCGATCCCTCGCAGAGTGCGTATCCAACGATGTCATCGGTCTTTCTCGTCTCCACGTCTGCTCCTCCTCGTCCAGCCTCTCCTTGCGGATGGGGGACACCATCCTTCCTCTGTACACCCGCTCGCGTGTCAGACTCACCCGCATCGGAATGTCGCCTGGCTTCCTCCACTCTCTGTGTTGGACGTGAGCACTCGGCCGCCGGATCGACGCTTGACTCACTGGACGTGTGTTGAGGAAGGGATTGTTGATGTCGTGTGCCGTCTCGATGTCCGACGAGACGTGTGGCGACGGGAAGATGGCAGGGACAGTCGCTGTCAGAACCGTGGTCTCGCTCGCCCCCAACTGATCCAGCTGCATCTCCAACTTCGCAAGCGACGACGAGCTGTTGTTCATCGATCGGTTCAGATTCGTCCGCGAGTCGGATCTGAACGAGCTGAACCGCCTTTGGTCGAACGTGTCCTTCAGCGACAGTTCCGGCGGCAGACGCACACTTCCTGTGTGAGCCCCTTGCGACGACCCCGGCCGTTGGAAGGGTGTGCTGAACCCGCCGATTCGTCCCATGGCCGATTCGAATGTCTCGCCTCTTCCGAGCAAATCAACGAACTGCGACAGCCGACGCTTCGTTTCCGGTCCGGCAGGGATCTCGCCAACCGCTCTCCACGAACGGAGACGCGAGTTGTTCCGCCGCTTCTGTTTGGCATTAATCTCCTTCATCACGTTCGCCGAGAGGCCAGACGGAGGCACCACGTATTCGCCGCCGAAGTCGCACCCCGCTGTGTGTCGAAGCGCCTTCCGATGCAGCACAATCGAGTCCACATTTTGGTCGATCACATTTTGGGTCAGTTCTGTGGTCTGTTCCTCAAACTCGGTCAGGTCCGGCACGAACATCCATTTCGGGCGGTCGCCTCCAGCCTCGCCTGAGCGTGGGGATCGATGCAATTCGCTGCGTTCGGTCGGCGGAGCACTGAACGGTCCGTGTCCATCTGCAGACACGCCAAACAGCTGATCAGCGATCCTCTGACTGACACTGTGCTGCTCCTCGTCCTCCACTCGCTGAAGCGTCACTTTGTCTTTCGTGTCCAGCGTGTCGAGTGGGCCACTGAAGCCGGACGGGACTCGTTTGTTCGTTTTTGTTGGATTCGCCCTTCCTGTCGACACGGTCGATCTGTTCATGTCTGACGAAGACATAGCCTGCTGCTCCTTCTGCAGCTTCTTCCTTCTTCCTTCCCGCAGTACTTCTTGTGCTCTCTTCGCCCACCCAAATGTCTCATCCGAAGGCGGGTTCGGAATCTGGCCCAGAACAGAATGGTACCGTGCAACACACGTCGGGACGATCCGCTTCAGTCCATAACGAGGGATTGGTTCTTCCCGGGGAAAGGGACACATGTCGCCTGCCACTTCAGCGTTGGCCATCAAGCCCGTCGGTGTTGTGGGCGAGCGAGGAGAGAGTGCTGTGAGTGTTGCTCGTGTTGGAGCTGTCTGGATCGCTCTCGGCGTCGTGTCTGTTTGTGACGGGACGACTCTCTTCCGCTTGAAGAGTGTCTCGAGATCCCACAACGCGAACGTGCCGTCGAGTGAAGCGGTGATGAGCAGCTTCTGCCTTCGCACGACTTGCAGTGTGGTGATCACGTCCTGGTGTGCTCTCCATCGCCCAACCACAATCTGATTCCTGACCTCGTCTGTCAGCACAGGGTTCCCATGCAGTCTCAGTCGCAGCTGCATCGTGTTCCCCTTCACACTCGGTGCCTTGTTTGTGGGTGTGCCTGGCGTGCTCACTCCCGACGACGATTTCAGTGTCGAGCCGAACGAGTGGGAGAGAGTCGACGAGTCGTCGTCTTTCGGTCTCTTCTGCGGGCCTGCCTCGAGCATCTGGCGAATGGTTTTCATCTCCAGCTTCCGAAACACCTTTCCGATGTCGTACACAGTCACATATCCATTCACATCGCCCACAAACACCAAATCGCCCATCCGTGTCGTCTCCTCGCTGTCCAGCCACATTGTCTGCGAAAACGTGCTGGTTGTGGGCGACCTGCTCATCGACTGCGAGCTCGGCGTCTCCAGCGACTTCCCACTCGACCGCTCCGTCCCAAACGGCACCAACGCCCCCGAATTGCTCAGCGCAGACTTCGGATGCGGCACTTTCGGCGACGCCTTCGCAACGTATGTTTTGGGCGAGCCGAGCGAGAACGGCTGGCGAAGCGAGTCTCGCCTTTCGAGACTGGGCGTCTTTTTCTTCTTCCGAAGGGGGACACCATGCTCTTTCGCCATCCCGCGATGTGGAACGGTGAAGACACAGTTTTTGGAGCCGAAGAGGTGCTCGCGGAGGGCGTCGTCGTCTTCGCTGTCGCTCTCTTCCATCAGCTGCTCGATCATTTCTGGATCCTTCACAGTTCGCTGCAGCCGCTCCAACTTCTTCTTCCTCTTCTCCTCCTTCAACACCTTCAGCTGCACCACCTCATTCGCTGCCTTCTCCTTCTCCATCGCCTCATCAGCCAGAATCGCGTCGTCCAGCCGCGGCATCAAGCTGATGTGTCTGATCTGCTGGAAGACAGTGTGTGTCTCCTGCACCGTCTCCTCAAACTCGTACTGCTCGAAGAAGCAGATGCGCGAGAGTTGCGTGCGCGGGAAGAGTTCCTCCTCGTTCTGCTCGTTCAGCATCGCCGTGTTCACTTCGCACGGAGGAATGGCGATGTTGTTGAACTGGCAGATGAGCGCGGACGATGTGCATGGCTTCACTGCGAAGATCGAGATCCGTCCATCCGAGTCGCCCACAATCAGAGCGGGATAGTCGCCAGCGAACGTCCCAGCGGTGAGATTGCACTCGACGCGCTCTTGGAGGACACTGCCTTGCTGATTGCTCGTTCGTGAGACATCAGACGCTGAGAGGACATCTCGGCCGCCTTGTTGGTCGGTGTCTGTGTTCTTCTTCACTCGGAGCGGCATTTTCTTGAGAAGCATCTGTCCGATCTGTTGAGCTGTGCCGACATCGAACAGTCGGACGATCCCGTCCGCCTGCAACAGCGCTGCCAACCCGATCATCTCGTTCTGCGACGTGCAGCACGTGTTCACGTCGTTCGTGATTGGAACGAGCTTTCTTTGGAACGAGTTCGTGTCGCCCTCAATCCCCGCCTGCCCCTCCCACCCGCAATACACCAGCAGACACCGCGGATCGTAGTAACTCAGCCCAGTCACGGGAATGGCAGTGTCTCTCGTCGACCCGCCTGCGCTGCGCATCGACACACCCGACGGAGGCATCTCGAGTGTTCGGAACTGCTTCATCAGAGCACCGCTGGTGAACTTCGTCGCGGACGACTTCCCATCCACGTCGCCAACGAACAGTTTGTGCTCGCGACTGTCAGTGGCGACTTTCGTGATGACGGAATCGAACAGGAACGTGTCCACTTTCTGCCCCGAAAAGCCATCGACGAGTTGGACAGTGGCGTCGACAGCGATGGCGAAGCACGCCATCCGCTCGTTGTAGATGAGGTCGCGGATGGGTTTGGACGACTGGCGAAGACGAGCAGCGTCGCCTTCCTCCGTGTTCATCTGCAGCGACTTGGTCAGAATGCGCGACTTTCCGGCCGACGCTGAGATGACCACACCGCCCTTCCTCGCCCGCTCTCCGCTGAGCATCGAAGGAGGGCCGATTTGGAGTCCCACGCCGACCCCGTGCTTCCGCTGGAACTCTCGTTTCTTTGTGATTTTGGCGAGTTCCTTTGCCTTGATCCCGCGCTCCACTTCGATCAAGTTGAGGGCTTGTGCGTCTGTCTCCACTCCGTGCAGGCGTCGCTTGATCAGCTCCAACGCTTCGAACCTGTCCTTCGCCGTCTCCTTCTCCACATACAGCCTCGCCCGCCCTCCTCTCGTCTCGCTGATCCGCTGGTACCCAACCGTCGACAGATTCCGTTGCTTGATTTCGGTGAAGTGGAGTGCATTCTCTTTGATTGTGCTTCGCTCACTTCCCAGCCTTTCCTGATGCTTTGTGAGTGGCGGTTCGTATTCTTGCGAGCTGTCCGAGTCGTCGTTCGGTTCGGGGTTGGAAATGTCGGTGAATTGGATGCAGTAATCGTACACAGCAATGCGACGAGCACAACAGACGAAGGTTCGATTCGACAGATCCCCACAAATCGCGAACGACGACACGTCCTTCCCAGCCGACGTGGACGACGCAAACCCGGAGCCAGAAAGAGAGTCCTTCCCGCCGACGGTTGTGTTGAAGTTGGAGACGCTTTTGAGAAGGGCTGTGGCGGAGATCTCGTTGACGAACATTGAACTGATGCAGACTGTTTTGCGGAGATCCCACAATCTCAAGTTCCCATCTTTTGAGAGTGACGCAAATTGGTGCGAGAGATTGCTTGAAAAGGGTGATAGTCCACAAATTGCTGCTTTGTGACCGAGAAGATGCGACGAATTGTGTTGTGTGCGGAGATGTGGGTTTGAGATTCTGATTGTATTGTCGCTTCCTCCGCTCAGAACAACACGAGCCTGCGGATGCCAGCAAACACAAGAAACGGCCCTTTCGTGCTGTGCGAGGACGTTTTTCACGGCCTTCTTTTCCAAGTCCCAGAGCAGGAGGAGACCGTCATCGCCAGCTGTGATAACAATCTGAACGTGAGAGGGGACCACAATGATTTGGTTGACTGTGTCAAAGTGTCCGACGATCAGCTCAGGATCGACTCCAGTTTCGTGTCTTGGGAGTTGGTCTGGATTGTGTGTGTCGTCAAGTTTTGATTCACGGACGAAGTACCCTCGCCGTCGGAGTTCTGCCAGGCGAGCAGATCGCTGCATTTGGGCCTGTTCAATGAGACGGGTATCAGCCTGGTCGAGGTTTTCTGAAGTGAGCGATTCTCGGAAATTAGTTGTGACTCGGCGATATGTTTCATCTCCATCGATCAAACTCTGAGAGAAGAGATCCAGTTCAGGTGTCTGTTGGGAGAGACCAGCATCGAATGCCGGAAGGAGTGTTGCGCTGGCCGTTTGTGAATTGGCAGCTGTTTGATCTGACGATGTCGCAAACGAGAAACCAAGCTGCATTGGAACACGACGTTTTTCGGTGCGGGAAAGGAGTTTTCTTGTCTGTGGGCCGGTGGAGAGTTCCATGTTTCCTTTCGCAATTTTCTTCTGTTCGTCCAGAAGCCTAAGGAGCATCTTATCTTCTTCCAAAACTCCAATTTTCTCTATCTTGAGTCTTTTTGTGTACTTGAATCTCCACATATTGATTCGTCCATTCAATGTGCCAGTAAAGAGAACTTTAAACTGTGGATCCCAAGCACAGCTAATTTGAGCGAGTGGATCTTCCTACAAGTGTTAAAACAAAGTAAGCACACAGAAAGAGCAGTAGTCGTGGTGTAAAAGATGCATTTATTCGTTCCAGCATCCCAGATTGAGACAAGTTCATCCAGCGACGTTGTAACGAAGACTTTCCACTCAGGAACATAGCAACATGAAGTAACAAGCCCAGTGTGACCAGAAAGAGTCCCAGTTTGCATTCCATTTTTTGGATCGATGAGAATAACGTTATGCGAGTGTTCTTCGCAACACATGAGAGTCCGAAGTTCTTCTATGTAGGTGATTGAGTTTATATTGTCAGAAAGTGGAATATCAGTGACCATATGGAACTATTAGGAATATATTTCAATAATGAAAGACGAAACACACATCCTCACGAGTTTCGAGAGAACTTTGGTGTGCCAGAGCTGACTCTATTATGAATGACATAAATTCCTGGAGAGAATGAATGAAAATGCAGTTTCAAACATCCCATTCCATGTTTCCATCACCATTAACATCAATATCGTCAAAAAGTTGGACAAGACTGCGAACACAATCAAAATCGAAGTAGAGTTCCGGGAGATGCTTTTCGATCAAGCAAACAAACTATAAATGATGAATACAGGTAGAAAATTGTTATTTTTCCATGATAAACTCAAACGTCAGGGAGAAGAACTTCTTTCGTTTGAAAGTCCTTTTTCAGAGCAATCATTGTTTCGTTGGTTAAACTGAGCATAAGGCTCATCGCAAATTGTTGTGACTTTGCTGCAACAGTTGTTGGTTGCTCGGCATCAGTCATTCACACAGAATCAAGAATAAAGGGCGTCGCTCAACAAAGGTTTGGGATTTTCTCCTCAACTATTCTTTTCATTTCCTTCCTGCCATTTTATCCTTTTAGTACTGTGAATTATGGCACTATTCTCTCTTTCTGAGATTCATGAAATCACCAATATCCTGGAAAATCAGGATGACCAAGACGATGTGATCAAAGCCCTGAAATCCATCATTAGCCTCTGCAAAGAAGGTTTTTCCATAGTCCATAATTCATTATTCGTTATTCTTACTTCCTTTTCACCAAAAATCCATCCAGGTTCAACAACAGCCTTGACGCAATCGACCATCATTGCAGGCCTGATTTCAGTGATCGAGAAACGGTCACCAGCCACCCAAGATTGTGTCAATTTTGCTCTTGCCTCTCTCGCAGAGTTAACAGCTGATTCCGAAGGCCAGACCAATTTTGCCACAGCCAACGGATTAACAACACTCCAACAGCTCATTGAGGAGTGCACTGACAAGACCAAGAAGAAAGCTGGAACAAGACCCTTCCCGCTCTGTGGATGCCAGATCTTGTCAAATGTGGCCGATCGCAGTATGCTTCTTCCCTTCACCGTTCATCTTCATTCAGCTGGCTCTGAGCAGACCATGATTGATGCCAAACTGACCGGCAGTCTTGTGAAGCTTCTTCACACTTCAGCCAAAAACCGTCCCGTCGCAGCCATTACCGCAGCCAGACTGCTCACCAAGCTGATCAGACTCCAACAAGGAAAAGATGAGTTTGTGCTTGCCGGAGGATACAACGTTCTCCAATCAGTCCTCCGTGATGGAACAGAAAACCAGAGTGGCAAACCCGAAGTCGATGTCCTCCTGGAGTCGTGCTGCCTCCTCGTCGAAGCACTTGCCCAACATCGTTTGTGCTGTCTTTCATTTCATCTTTCTGTCTCTTAATACCGCACAGAGGACTGTATTTCGCCCATCCTCTCGACCGATATTGTCCCAATGGTTTGCGCCCTCCCAATCCTGCGCAAAGACACGCCCGACACGTCCATCGCAAAAGCGTGCATTCTCGCTCTCTTCCCAATCATTCTGGACGAAACCGGAAGTGAAGTGGTTTGCGGAAATGCTGACCTGACTGTTCTCTACAACTTGCTCAACTACACTCTCCAAGTCCCCCACAACGACGAGGTCGACACAAAGGCCATTACAAAATCCTGCCTCGGAATTGGAGGGCTGTACGGCTCGGACATGGCCTGCCCCATCACCCCCACCGATATTATCACTAAATTGAACAAGGCCTGCATGAAATACGCAACAGTCGATGCTGAGACGATCTTCATGGTCACTTCCCTTGTCGTCCACATCGGATCCTTCGACGGTGGCCCCGAAGCCCTCCAAGTGCCAGCATCGATTGAGACAGCCGCGAAATTGATGGAGATCTATTTGGACAGAGAGAAGACTGAGGTCAACCAGTCGATCATCCGAAATGAATGTGTCTGCATCAACAATGCGTGCACGACAGAGGATATGATCAAAGCCATCTCGGAGCGCAATATCTTCGACATGATTCTTCGCATCTGCCAGATGTATGCCGAGCTCAACAGCGAAATCATCGAAACCATTCTCACCCTCCTCAGTCGCATTGCATCAACCACAATCGGAAAGCAGGAGGTCAACAAGGTCCCCTTCACTGCTGCCTTCAGAGACATCTTGGATTACTTCACAAACATCAACGTGACCGACGATCGCCGCGACTCCATCATCTTCCTCATCAAACAACTCCAGGATGTTCTTCCGAAGTAATGTTTTTCTTCTATCTATTCTGACTCACATCTTGTGCTTGTCTTGTGTTTTCTAATCCCATTTTTCATGAATTTAAAGATCTTGAATTGGATTTAATGAATAACGTGAATAGCACGAATTCCATCTTCGAATCTTCGAATGATCTCCCGTATCTTGAGGCTCCCATATCGTTGAATAGGAATCTCTTATCTGATGAACGAAGGATTGATAATCTACAGTCGTGTCAATCTACCTGACTTACAGCAAGATATTCATGCATTATGCTCTGTTGATTGCATTTTTCGTTGCCACTCTATCTTCTCTGCCATGTTCATACGAGAAAGGGAGATTATATCCTCCAAGTGATGTTCTCTCTTGCTTCTCCACCCTTCGCTCGCCACCTACTGAACAAGCCCTTGTTCTAGAAGCTGCTTGTTTGATTCAATTCATTATCTCACATCATCTCCTTTCTAGCTGTTATTCTTCTTTCATATCCGTTTGCTGACGTCTTGTTGAGTCCACCACCGCCATTCCAAGCCTACCAAACAAATGTCAAGGAAGAAGTATCAAATTTGAAACAGATAGCCCAACGAGCTGGCTCTGTCTCTGATTTTGAGCTCCATACAGCTATCCACACTGTCTTTTCTCGGTTTGTGTCAGTTCTTCAAACTCAAATATTTCGTTGTTCAAATGATCTTATGTTTCTTTACTTGTCTAGACTTCGTGACGGTCACACACAATACACACTTCCAGAACTCTTTTCGCATTTTAGCATAGTTCTGCCGTTTCCTCTCAGATCTGAAATCGACACATCCCTCGGTGCTGCTCATCAGATCATCCGAGTCGGAAAAGTATCCATAGCCTCCTATTTTGATTATTTCTCGCTTATTCTTGCTCAGTATCCACCATCTCAGAAAGGAATCACTGAACAGGCGTCACTCATGACTGGCATCTCGTACTCTGACTACGAGCACGCTATTGTCACCAAAATTCGCTGGCTTCCGCAATCTTCTTCTGAAATTCAATCTCGCGTGAAACAAAACCGCGATAAAGCTCAAGACGCTGGAGAAGCCTCACAAGGAAACATGCTCGACCAGCTCAAACGATTCTTCGGATTGTCCAACCAAAAGCGCGGGAATTTCCAGAAATCAGAGAAACTCGACGTAAACATTGAAGAATGGATGGATGCCGTGGATGTGTGCCCTTTCTCGCTCATCTCTCCAGGCCTTGTCTCTCTGGTCGTCCACCGTCACATCCCCCCACTTCGGAGCAACAGGCCTGTCCCTCTCCAACCAGACACAGTTCAACCTCGCCCTGTCCACCTTCTTCCACCTCCGCCCGCTCTCCATCTATCCGCAATCGCTGTGGGAGGCTGCTTCATACACTCTGCAGATGAAAGTGAAGAAAAGAGAAAAAGGGGAGGGAGTGGGATCCGAAGACGAAGAAGAGGAGATCATCGAGGTCACTCCACTTGTGATGTCCAACGCGAGGATTGAGCAGGAACTCAGTCGCGGGATGAGCACGCAGACACAAACACAACCCCAGCGAATCGCTCCGATACAGAACTCGCCTGCCACTCATCCTCACTCGAAGCCAGTCGAGAAGTGTCGCGGGTGCTGCGAGAACTCGAAGCACCTGTTTGGGAAGAATGTGATGTCTGTGCGCGGGAAGGACTGTTCCTGCTCACCCACAACCACAACCGCACTTCCACACGAGAAGCCGATGAAGGGGTTGGATGTGACGAGCGAGAACTCACATTCGAGAGAGGAAGACGAGGCAATCTTCATACCAAAGCGAACATGCAATGAAGAAACAACGAAAGACAAGCAGATCAAGTTTGGGGCGAACAATGGAATTCGCATTGAAACCAAAAACAGACAAAGGACGGACTCGGTGCTGCTCTCGACGGAAGAAAGAGTCGATGACAGCGATCCACAAAATGAGCTCAGACTGATGTCTGGAACTGTGTTTGTCTCTCATTCCATCCATTCCTTCGTTTTAGAAACCCTGTTGTCCCAACAGAAGAGGTCAAGTCTGTTCTGTCGTCATTCTCTCTCCCCGCCTCTCTCCGCTCCGACTCCTTCACTCCAACCACAACTTCCAACCTCACCTTTCCCGTCTTCTCATCCTCTCCCCAAACAGACTCTCTCGTCTTCCACACCTCTCACCATCCAACAGACACTGTCAACACGTCCACCCACTCCTCCTCTCCCCCTCCCTCGCAACGTCTGAAGGCATCTATCCTTCTGAACGGAGATTTTGTGAAATCGTTTCTGATTGAGAAGGATTCCCTCGCTTCGTACTTCGCTCATCTCCAAACCAAACAGCCGTCCATCTTCCGCTCGCTCTCCCCCGACGACATCGAAGGAACAGCTGCTGTCATCCAAATCCCGTCCTTCATCGCCTCACCCCCATCGCAGTTCGAGCAAGAACTTCTGCTTGCCATCAAGCGACTCGCAGACTATCACGACCTCGGCCTCCGCAGCGCTGTGCACGACATCTCAAACACGAAAAAGAAACAAGGCGACTTCAAATGGACGAAGACGAATCTGGACACGACCACAGCCACACCCGCCCCAACTCCCATCCGCTATCTGATTCTGGACATGCGTGGAAATGGAGGAGGATATGCAAACTTGGCGTTCTCCATCCTTCCTCTCCTCTGTCCACAGTGTTCGTTCGACTCGTCGTTTCTGATGATGCCAGCTGGGCGTGTCGTGAAGAGCGAGCTGAACGCGGCGTTCTTTCAGAACGGACGCATCTTCCCCGACCGAGACCTGTTCGAGCTGAACTGGGATGAGGCTGGGCACGAAGAGATGTGGGAAAGCGAGCAGACGATCAACAGAGCGTGGAAGGGGAAGGACGGGAGAGGCGTCGGCGAAGGGACGAAGATGACTGGATTGTATCGTCTCAGCCTGACGAACGGAGTGGGACAGGCCAGATTGAAGGAAGAAGCGGAGACGAAGCTGAAGAGCATCAAACTTGAGAAGGAGAGGAGGAAGAACGAGTCATCGTCAGCAGCCAGCGGAGGCACCAAAACATCGGCCACTCGAATCCCGACACTCCACTCGAAGTCGCCCATCTCGTCTGTCTTCCCGTCCCTCTCCGCCTCGTCCACATCTCCCTCGCACAGCCAATTCACACCCACCCACTCCAACGTCCTGTCCTCGTCGCGCCACCCACCCACTCCCCTCAACAACACCCTCACATCCACCTCGTCCGCCAAGTACTCTCCAATCAAAGCCTCTCCCGCCCCGCAGCTTCCTCACCTCGACCCCAACCACTTCTTCGTCCTCTCCGACGGGTACTGCTTCTCCGGCTGTGCGATGACCACTCGCATCCTCCAAGCGACCGGCCGAGCGAAGGTTGCTGTGATGGGCGGGATGTACGGACGAGACAAGGCTGGCCACCGCTCCGTCGCCCCGTCCTTCGACCCCGCTTCAGCGACAGGCGCGAATGTGATCCAACCGACTTTCAACGCAGCAGCGGCAGGGAAGATCACAACGTCATTCTTCCAGATGTACTTTGACAAGGCCATGCTCGGCCAAAAGGACTACGCCGCGCGGGTGCTCGACAAACAGGATGTTGGGTTCCCGGCCCAGTTTGTTGAGATGCAGGCCGACGTCGTTCTTCCGACGTGGCGATTTGAGAACGCGGGCGAGGCGTATGGACTGGCTGTGCGTGCGATGATCGAGACGACGAAAGTGGAGGCAGCAGAGAATGGGTCAGGTGCGGCGGAGAACTTCGAGCTGTCGCTGCAGAAGACGCCGTCTGTCATTCCTTCGTACTCAACAACCCGTGTCGACACTGGAGTGAGTGCGGAGAGTGAGAAGTGCAGCACTGTCCCGAATGGATTTGGTGGCGTGCGTGTGGCGAACAACACCGCTGCTGGTTGTGGCATCTGCTTCTGCGACGACGGGTTCACACTCTCCTTCCTCGACGCAAACATCTCGCAGTCTTTCCCGTCCTCGTCTGTCTCGCCCAGCCCTGTCTGTGCTCGTGTGCCGTACATCCCGCTCGACATTTCGCAACAGCGTGCACCAGCCAGTCCTCTTGTGCTGTCGTCGGCGTCGATGCTCATCGTGTTCATCGCAATGATCGTTCTCCTTGCGGCATGCTGTTGTTGCAAACCGGAATTTGGACGATAACTTCCTTTTACTTCCATTTCACAATAGTTACTTCGAAGGACTCGGAATTGCTGAACACTCGTTGTATGACTCACTAATAGGAAGGATATTCCAATCTCCATGTTTATGCTCATCAATGGAAGTAAAGCAGAACGTATAAATTATTGTCAAACTCTGGATAAAATGTGAAACTTTTTAATAAAGGGTTCAAAGATCGACTGTCAAATGGCAACCAATCTCGAAACATTGCTTCCACAAGGATGTATGTGTTGTGCTTAGCTGTTCGATCATTTTCAATGGTTGTGTTTCAGACACGCTTGTACGTCCAATCAACGAAGGGGCTTGTGGTCGAGTCCTGGAAGTCAAACACTCTGCAACAGGAAAGTCTTATGCTCTGAAATTGATGCCTCGTTTGTCGGAGGCAGATTCAAAACGGGGAGAGCGTGAAGCGTCACTGCTGGAGCGATTCCGACATCCTCGAATTGTTGGATTGCATGAATCGATTGTGATAAATGGATATCATGGAATTGTGATGGAGCTTGGTAAAAGGAATTTGAAGGACTTGATGCTTGATTACGAATCTCGCAACGAATCGATCCCTCTTGAGGTGTTCAAACATGTTTCATTCTTCATTCCCATTTTCCCCGATTAACTTGAAAAACATCATTTCTGATTCATATTCCAGGTTGCAGTTCAGATTTGCATCGACATTGCTGAAGGTCTGTGTGTCATGCACACCCATCCATCACATCCGATGGCTCACGGAGATCTGAAGCCTGAGAACGTTCTTCTGATGGAAGACAACCGAGCGATGCTCTGTGTGCGTTTTTGTGAATTATTATTTACTTCTACTTTCGAACTATTTTGCCACTATGATCACATCTTCCCTCACACTTTTTCATTCCATTTTTGTGATGTCTCAGGTGATTTGGGAGCAGCGGATGCATCTGGAATAAACACATCGCATTCAGCGAAGGAGATTGGGACATTTGAATACAATTCGCCAGAACGAGTGAAAGATCCGAACCAACGCGGAACACCAGCGAGTGACATCTGGTCGTTGGGAGTGATACTGTATCGGATGGTGACAAGATGGCCTTTGTTTGATGAAAGATCATTGCCCAAAATAATTCGAGCGATTGAGGACTTCGACGAGTCCAATATCTCGAAGACACTTCACCCAGACTTCCGAGGAGTGCTCCTCCGACTTCTTGACCATGTCTGCCTTTCACTCGCTTTCGTTCTCTCCTTCATCTCAATTATTACTTCCTCTCATCCTCTCCTCATGTTCTTGCCATTGTTTCTTGTCCTTTGTTTCGAATCTTAGAATCCTGATTCTCGAGCAACCTCAACCCAACTGTTCAAAGGTCGGCTACTCGAAAGGATGTTGGGATCAGAATCGCCACTCTCGAAAGTACGCCTCAATCAAATTCAGTCTCTCGAGAAACAACTCACCCAACACACTGAAGCCGAAAAATCACTCCAGGAGACCAAAAGGAAATATGACAACCTCGTCGAAAGTCTCCGCATGGAGCAAGTCGCAAACCTTCCTCCTCTCATCATCCGTCCACCACGTTGTTATCAAATAAGAGATCAAACATTCACTCGGATCAAACTGGAGGATGAGAAGAAAGAAGAGGATGGCACAATGAGGTTGATGGGCGTTGTCACCCTCTCAGAACCGATCACGTGTGGAATTGTCTCCATCTCAGTCACTCTCACGTCACTCCCCATCCTCAACGATGATACTGCCTTCGATATTCACATTACTCCGGCATCACGCTCTCTCTCACCGCTTCACGCTTTCGAAACATTTGATTCATTTATTCGGTTGTCTTCATTTGACGGCTTGCTTTTGCTCAGATCACCATCAACAGAAGGAATGGAGCTCCATTATGAGTGCCACGAACCGCTGATAGTGCCTCCACAAACCCGTCAAAAATATATAAACCCGTTTTTATTCACCTAGACCCAGAATTCGAACTATAGTGGAAAAAAGTCATCTTATATATTCCTAGAAATGCATTGGTGATGGTATTGAGAGAGAAATTGCACTTGATATTGATTGATGAAATGAGAATGGATCTAAAGAATGGGTAGTGAGGATGTAAGATGGCTGAAGAGCGCGTGTCCACAGGGGATGACCGTGTCTCAGTCTCGATCTGTTGTCAGAACGAGAAGAAGACACAGAAGGACAGGACGACGAGATCCTGAAGAGGCAGAGAGAGACAATGAAGAGAGAGGAGTGAAGAAAGATGGCAGAAGAGCAATAACGATGAGAAGAGGAGAAGAAACACAAACCACATTCTCGATGAAGTATTCCTTCATTTTGAACGTTTCGAAGCATTCGCTGATCCTTCACATCTAGTCGAGAACGCTCTTCTGCCCATCCGTGTTCTCGTTGGCGGCGGTGAGCGAAGCGACGGTGCCGACTTGGCTGGAAATGTATTTGTTGAACTTGCGAGCCTGCTCGACCACTCTCCGCTCCATCTCCTTCTGCTGCTTCTCCACGTCGTGTTCTGTCACCGGCTGCATGTTCCGCTTCGATCGTTGTTTGCGAGGGGTCATGCTGGGCACGTGCTTGGCGGGCGAGAGAGGTGCGAGTGACAGCTTCTTTCCCCTCTTCGTTTTGGCTGGCTAAGCAAGAGTGGGAACTTGGAGTGGCTGGATTGTCGTTTGGGACTGCAGATCGCTTCGGGTCCGCCGCAACTGTGTCTTGTTCACTTCCTCACCCTTCTCCAGCGCGTAGGAGTACTCTCTCACCTTTCTCATGTCACTCTCAGTGAAGTGCATCATATACGATCCGATCTTGTCGCCGATGTCGTCCAAGTAGTGCGGTTGGTGTGAAGTGACGCTGGCAGGCTTGAATTTCTCGATTGAGGAGAGTTGTGCAGCTGACTCGCTCACTCCAATACATTCTGTCTGCTTGTCGGTCGTGATGAGCCAGTCTTTGGAGAGAAGGTGCTCCAGTTCTGCGTTTTGGGCAAGGAGGGAAGAGACCTCGAAGGAGAGGGTGTCGATGCTGAAGGGAAGAAAGGAAAACAGAAAGGAGAATGATTGAGGAGAGAAGGGCATGAAAGAACGAAGAGCAAAGACGATGAATGAGATGAGATGCACACCGCTGGTTGGATTCGTCGAGTGACTGGTTTGTTGCGGTCAGGTTGGCTTTGAGTGTGTCTCGCTCAGTCGTGAGCTGATCAATGTTCGTGTGGAGTGTCTCGATGGAATGGCTCTTCTCTTTGTTCATCCCAATCCACTCATCCACCTCCCTCTTCGTCTCCTCCAACCGCGTGTTGTTCTCCCGCTCCATCTCCATCTTCTGCCTCGTCTACTCCAAACTCTTTTCCGGCGTGTTTTTGTCTGTGGCCAGCGAAGCTGCCTCGAACTTGGAACTCTGACATTGTTTCGGTCAGTCGAGCGTTCTCCTCTGTGAGACGAGTCAGTTCGGAGTGTTCCTCAGCCGAGACTGAACCTATTGTTCGTAGTTCTTTTTCATACTTCGCCTTGTCAGCCGAGCGCTGTCGTTCTACTTCGACGAGTGTTGCTTTCAAAGAATCGATTATTCGCAACAGATCTGCATTCGATGCAGAAGATGCGGATGTGTCGACGAGTTGTTCTAATTCCTGTTTCAGAGATGAGTCGACACTGCCATCCTTCTGCTTGACCACTCCAATCTGCTGTTCGGCATCACTGTCCAATTCATTTGGAGAGAGACGGTGCTCTTCGGCTGTTGTTGGTGCTCATGTGAACTGCCTCGTTGCGACATGTGCATCTGAAGACGTTGTTGGCGGGGTGTGTCGTGTCAGATCAGCCGGACGAGTTGTGTTTTCCTGTTTGGGTTTTGGGTCCAGTTCAATCAAGTCGCTGTTGTCAGAATCATCCTTCTTGTCCTCTTCCTTCCGCTCTGGCTCGTCCTGCTTCCCGCGAGGAGCAATTGGTGGGTGGGTGGAGCAGGGTGAGGGGAAGCATAGCTCGCTTTGGGATCGGAGGGAGAGTTGCAACTGTTGCTCTTGTCGACTCGCTGGTCATCTGAAAAACACCCTGAGGTGGATGAAATGGGGTGATATCTTTGGTGACCTCGCTTTCTGGTGGGCCTGAGGCTGGATCACAAGGGTTCTGATGAGATGGATTCCTGGACCTGCCGGCGGGCGAGCTCGGTGGTGAGAGACCCTGCAAGAGAAGGAGTGCCGCGACGACTTGTGTGAAGGTGCGTATGAGCGTCTTCTCCGAGAACTCCTTCGCGACGTCGATTGCGTGCCTCACTGACTGGCTGTCTGGGAGGTGGCCATGAAGTCGTACTCGGCGGCGTTGGAGATCATCTCGAGCGCGTTGTCCATGTCGCTGTACCTCATCAGTCCCGCGCATCACCAGTCGCACAAGGCCAGATGACGCCCCCACGGGCAAAGGTGGGCTGGCCAGAGTTCTTTGTATAGGATTCATTGACTCGGCAACATGTGTTAAATCATGTAAAAGAGTGTCCAACATGATCTGAATGGTGATAAAGCAAGTTTACAACACGAATTGGTTGTGTCACGGTTCGTGTGATATTCTCTTCATTCATGGACAAACATCGAACAATGGATGACTTTTAATCGTCTTGTGATGTTTGTTCCTCCAAATTCTCAATTAGATCTCCGGAGAACGAATTGATCATTGACTTTTGTGTTGGTGGTTGATGAGCTTGTCGATAGATGTGGTAATCTTCTGAAAAAATAGTGGTGGTGATGGAGAAGAGGTGGTAGACGGGAAATTAGACATCGACGATCTTATATTCTGAGAGAGAGGGGGAGTTGAAATTAGATACCCTTTATTTGAAATTGAGTTCGACACAATTTAAATCAGATGCAGATAACCTAGATATTGCAACTCGTTTCTAATTCACCTAACTTTGACTCACTGCTGAGATATTAGGATTATTAAGTTCTTTTCGAATAAAAACGGGTTTATATTTAAAAACGGGTTTGTGGAGGGTCTATGAAAACAGGGGATACTGTTGTGATGGAAGTGAATATGGAAACAGTTCCTAACACTGTCCAATTCTTTGTGAATGGGAATGCTGTCCAGTGTTATGTATCTGGTTTTCCTTATTCAATGCGAGTGGATGTGTGTTCTTCCTTTTGTTTCTCATTTCCTCAGATTGCGTCATCTCGTGAAGGAACCTCATTTCGATTGAACAGTGTCGAATATATCCCAACACCGACTCCATTTACTCCAGAGATGGAGGTCATTCAGTGGTAACCAGGGATCCAAAAATTCAAATCGTACATCTCATCTATTTCATCATGTTCTATTCAACATTCTGTCATTCTTGAGTTGTTTAGAAGCTGTTTTTAAACAAGATAACAATTTCAAGAGATACGTGTGTTGAAATAATCACAAGAAAAACAAACATCAAAATGTAAGCTTAATAAAGATAGAGGAAGGATAGATGACTGAAAACATCATCATCTGGTACATTAAAGTAGACAACGGTGAGATAGCTCGTTGAATGGACGGTACTCAGTTCTCTAGCCAATCTTGACAATTGATGTTGTTTTTTGAACCCTTTCCAAAGCAACAGTGATCTTGACAGAGAAGAATGATTTTGTACGAAACTAAGATCTGGATGAGCCAGTTCACTTCAGCTGACAATGCAGAATCCATCGTCGAGCAGCAAGTTCGTGACTGTAACTGCATCGGCAGGTGTCGCGAATATGTTCGGAGATGAAACACTAAACAACCTATATTGTCCAACAGTTTCGGGTGTTCGAACCAATGAGAGCGATGATAAGAGCGGAGTGCTGGGAGATGGAGAATTGGATGGCCAACTGCATTGGACAGTCTTAAAGGAATATTGAGGAAAAATTGAATCGAAATGTTGATAGAGACATACCATTGATGAAAGTGTACTATTGGGAGGAATGGTGAATGGATAGGAAGAAAGATATTGATATGATCAGACCCATATCACCAAAACTCCAATTTTCACTTGACAACATGATGATGTTCTGATTGACTCTTTTTCAATGAAAAAGCCTTCCGTCAACGATTTAAGTGTTTTGAATGAACAAGAATGAGTTTGTGCACAACTGACAAATTGACAAATCGAGACCAAATTGAAAAACAAATTGAAAATGGGGCCAATTTGGTTTTTTCAATCCCTGGTGGTAACTCAACAAAGGGGACCACTTCTCTTCATAGAAACTGCTTCTTTTCGTCACAATTCACTCCTATCTTTTGATTCAATGTTCTCCACCAAGTAACAACGATTCAACAGCTCAATCCCTGGACATTCCTCTTCTTATTACATCAGCCATTCTCGAGATACAGTCTGTGTGACCGCCATGCTCGTGCGATAACACTTCCAGCGACGTGTCATGGAGTAATGCACTGAAAGCGTTGAGATTTCGAGAAAATGCAAGATGCATGAGAATTTACGCAAAACATTTGGATCCCCGAGTTGAAAGAAAGGGTCTTTCATTTCTGATCGGTCAATGTTCCTATTCTTCATTTTAATCGGCACCACGTGTCGATCTACTTCACAGATTTCTCTGGAGTCTGTCCTTGCATCTATCAAACGGAGAAATGAGACAACTCACATCGTCCTTGAAGCACTTCCATATTTCTCCTCAAATGAGCCACTGAGTGGTCAGATCAATCTGTCTGGATCTCCACAGACACAGATCATGTGTTGCAATATGAATACTGTCTTTATATTCTCAGTTGTGAATGCCACCTTTTACTTGACGTCGACCACATTGTTCCCGATTCACCAAGCCATGCACGCGTCGGATTCATCAGTTCATCTGGCTGGTACAACCATCGAATTGAATTCCACCGCACACTTGTTCTTTTCATGGAATTCTTTGATTGTGCTGGAAAGGCTTCATCTTCGTCGTTCGTCAGAAATGAGGATTCTCCCTCTTCTTGTTGAAAACAAGTTGTCAAGCGGATCTGTGAGTCTGATCTCAACGTCTCTCGGCGATGGACACCATTCGTATATTTCCCCGATTGTGGCAAACCGTCTGACCGAGTCAGTTTTGATGGAATCGTGCTCGTTCGGCAACATCACCTCGAATTCGCCGACAATGCAGCCACATCTGGCCAGTCGCACGGGAAAGACAAGAATGTTGAACACAAAGACGGATTATGTGGATGGAGTGTTCTACGGAACAGTGACGAACGACATCAACCTCGGCGGGTCCTTCCTCTTCTCCAACAACACCTTCTTCAGCACCACACAATCCAACATTGAATCTTTCATTTGTGAAGATGAAGCATGCACCATCATCTGTCCAGCAGGTGGCTGCACATCTGGTTACAATATTCTGACCGAAGAACCATCCCCCGCGCAGTACATCACGTTCAAAGACAGTCTGTTTCGTGAATGTTATCAGGCAAAATCTGGGGGCTCCATTTCCTGTATCCCATATAATACAGGAATACTAACCGTATTCGACTGTGAGTTTCAAAGTTGCTCAAGTGGGTACCACGCCGGTGGGATATATTTTGCACGTTGTGATGCGATTGTTCACCACAACACTTTTAATGATTGCCGAGCTGCAATATATGCCGGGGCCTTCTGCGGACAGCCTTATCAACACACAACACTCTTTTATGAGAACACCTGCACTCTCTGCCAGGCAGTGCGTGCAGACACACATTTCCACATCAATAATGCCGAAAGTGACTTGACAGTGCACAATAACACCTTTTCCACGTCATTCATCACAAATTCAAGTGATTGTTTGCTCATCACCTACAGCTCTTCACAAGCCTCCCACAACCTCTTTCAAAATCACCAGACATCGCTTCACGAAGTATTTTACGGCTCCCTCTTCTTCAAGGTTGTCCAACTTCCCTCATGCACCATTTTTGGGAACAAGTTCGAGTGGGACCATCATTTGCCATTCTCAACCAGCTGGCCGCATACTCCCGATGTCGCCGTCGCCGTTCATGACTCCTTCACAACTCCGTTGCCTCTCGTCGACTCCACCGGATTCTTCCTTCCTCCTTCCAAAAAGAACGACGTCACGACAACAATTGACGACACAACCAATTTGCTCTTTTTGGGAGCCTTGAAATCAGATGGAGGTTATTTTTACGAAGTCAGTGCACCTGCTGACTCGACATCGCCATTCTTTTCGTCCTCTGGGCAGAGAAATGTGTTGATCAGACAATTCGCTCTTGATATGTCTGCTGCATCAATCAGTTTCGCAGAAGTGTCGAGTGGGGATGTTGTGGTGAGTGAAATCGACTTCACTGTCTCGACAACAGCTCTGACGACCGATTTCATGAAGGTCAGTTCAGCCACTCTCAAGTTGGACACCATTCTGCTTTCCTCTCTGACATTGACCTCGGCGAGCGTGATCAGAATGGAAGGGCCATCAACGCTGTCAGTCACACAATCCAATTTCGGATCAATCACACAGACAGGAAGCGGAGGAGGGGCGTTTCTGAAGACGAGTGGAGACAGCAACCAGATTGTGTCCATCACAAGCTGCTCGTTCCACACAGTGAAGTCGGAGGGAGATGGAGGAGTTATTCTGGCTCAGCTCGGAACTGGGTCGACACTGACAGTGGTCGACACGACGTTCACATCGTGTTCGTCGTCTGGGAAGGGAGGAGCTCTGTCGATCGTCCTCTCTTCGACTGGTTCGTTCGCTCTCCAAACAGGAACATCCTTCGACACATGTTCAGCTACGAGTGGAAATGCTCTCTTTGTGCAAGCGCCAACACTCGCATCTGTCGTCGATCGAACGAGCATGTCCTTTCTGGGTCAATCGTCGATCACTCCAACAACGGCTCTGCTCGATCTGTATCGCGGATGGAACACAGCCGACACAACTGACTTTGTTCCTCTCATCCTCTTCCTCTGCGAAGTCGGATCGACAGGCTTCACAAAAGCGAGTGGGTCAGATGGCGAACTGTGTGGCTTCTCTGTCTATCCCTGCTCGTCCCTCACCACAGTTCAGACAAGACTGGCAGCGAATGGATCAAAAACAGAAGGAAAGCTGAATGCGATCACAATCCAACTGCAAACAGCACTGGAGCAATCGACATCATATGTCTGTGGAAGCCATACAGCGACGATCACAGGAAACACAATCACACTTTCAAGCTCTGGCCAGTTCGCGACATCATCAGTGTCGTCATCCCTCACGCTTTCCGCGCTCACCATCCTCTTCGCAGCTTCACAGACACAACCAGCCATTTCTGTCTCAACAGGATCGATTGTCGTTTCTGGCTGTACTGTTGGGAATGGTGTGGGAGACATCCCTGTCTCGCTTGCAACTGTTTCTGGTGGATCTTTGGAGTTGAGTGGAACAAACACAATCAAGTTGGTGTCACCTTCCTCTCCTCTCTTCAGTGTGACATCTGGGACTCTGTCGATTGGAGCAGGCACAACGCTGACTCACTCAGCCATCAAGCGGACATCCTCACTTTTCGATCTGAGTGGAGGAACGACAACCGTGACATCCCTTGACATCCCATCACTCACGCTCGAGTCGACGAGCAGTGTGTTCTCTCTCACCAACACAGCCACATTGTCTATCTCGTCAATTGCATTCTCTTCGATCTCGAATGAAGGGTCTGGTTCAGTGATCCACTGCACATCGACTGGCACGCTTTCTCTGTCATCAGTGTCGTTCTCGTTATGCAACTGCGGTGTTGATGGGAAGGGACGAAGTGTGTTTGTGTCTCGCTCATCGTTCACGACTGGGGATGTTGTGATGGAGGATGTCTCAATCACCACTGCTGGCACTCTTGGAAGTCATGAAGTGTATTTGGAGGGTCAGAATGTGGGATCAGTGGTCACATCTGACTGGACAAGACTGATTGGAGCGAATGACGCGACGCTGACGAACGCGAAGTTGGAACAAGTGTTTGGGTCAGATCCGAAAAGCACGACGAACAGCGGACCTCTGGGGTATCATTTGTATCCTCACACGAGCGGACCACTGTTTGTGTCTGAAGGGTTCTGGGATCATGGAAAGTGTGGGCAGACGCGTCTTCCTTGCTCGACACTCACTTTCGGCTGGTCCTTACTCACAGAATCGAAGACGACCCTCAGTCTCAGCTCAGACATCACTCTCTCCACATCTCTTTCCTCTCCTGCGAATGGTGCGTCCATCTCGTCATCCTCGTCACAGACACTCAGTTTTGATTCGAATGGACAGTTCGTTGTGGAAGCTGGTTCTCTGTCATTCTCATCGATTGACTTGACAGTTCCCACGTCACTCACACAGCCACTGTTCGTTGTGAATGGAAGCACACTCACCATCTCTGACACTGTCACCATCACAAACCCTTCATCCGCAACGCACTCAGCATCGCTGTTCAAAGTGGATGGAGGGTCGCTCACTCTGTCATCAACCGTGTTCGACTTCACTGTACACTTCTCGTCCTCGTCAGCCCTTCTCAGTCAAACTGGAGGGAGTCTCAAATTGGACACTGTGACGATTGGGAACGTGAGTCGAACAAATGGAGATGGAAGTGTCGTCCACTCAACACTCTCATCAATCTCAGACAAACTTAATATCTCGGCCTGCTCATTCTCTGCCTGTTCATCAACTGGAAATGGTGGAGTTTTGTTCGTCTCTTGTCCTGTCGACCACAACCCAGCCAATCTGAACATCGAAAGCACTTTCGGCTCAGACATCAGCTGCGGACAGGGAAAGAAGGGCGAGTGGATCTTCCTGCGAGGTCACTCATTCGAATCGTATCTGAAAGACTCAACTTGGGCTGGATCGATCGATTCTCTAATCGCCCCAACCGACGATGCCCTTCTGTGGGGAGAAGATGGAAGTGAAGAGGCGAGCTCGGAGTATGCGTCGCTGTCTCTTCTGTACTATCTGAAGGGATTCAGGCAGGCGACGATCGCAGTGGGGGATGGAGGGAGAGATGGGGATGGATGTGGACGAACGCATCTGGAGTGCCAGTCGTTGTCAACCGCTGTCTCTCATCTTTCTGGAACATCGCCATTCGAGATCGAGATCGTGTCTGCGCTCTCTCTCAACCAGAAAGAGACATTCTCATCGAGCTTGACACTGAAACCATCGGGAAAGCCATCCACGATCACAGTTGGGGAGTTTGGAATATTTGAAGTGTCATCGAACATTCTGACTCTCTCTGATCTCATTTTCGATGGAAAGGGAACCGAACGATCAGACTCGCTCCTCTCGATTGTGAACACTGGATCAATGACTGTTACTGGATGCATGTTCAAGAACATGAAGACAAGCGGGAAGGGATCTGTCTTCTCATCCAGGCTCAACACAGGCCACACACTGTCTATCTCCAACTCAACATTCTCGTTGTGTTCGTCGACTGGGAATGGAGGAGTGTTGTTTGTGGAAATGGTTGGAGGCTCATTCGTGATTCCCACCGCACTGACATTCACAGGTTGTTCATCGGAAGGGAAGGGTCAGAATCTGTTCGTTGTGCACTCTGATCTTGAATCTTTGCTTAGTGGAGAGAATCTGGATGGAATCAAACCAGAACTCCCAGAATCAGGCCTTGTCTCAACAGTTGAAAAGGAGAAGTGGTTTGGCAGCTCGTCGTCAACGCCGACTGAATCGAGCTCGCTGCTGTTCTTCTGGCATCCTCACACAGCATCGTCAGGTGCAGTGCATGTTCACAAAGACGGAGAATCTCACTCACTGTGTGGCCTGAGCCACCTTCCATGTTCACTCATTCAGTCCTCACTGTCAAAATCGAACACCGACAATACAACAATCATCGACTCTTCTTTCGTTCTGAACGAAGGAATCACAACCGCGAACTCACCCTCCACACTCACGTCATTGTCGAAGAGTGTGACAGTCTCAGTTGGAGTGGATGGCAAGTTTGCGCTGTCGTCTGGCTCGCTGACTCTCTCCGCCCTGTCGTTCGTTCAGTTGTCGTCGTTGGAGTTGTTGGAGCATGCGTTGATCAGTGTTGGTTCTGCCTCGTCATCTCTGACTGTGGATGACTGTTCGTTCAAATCGTTCCGTCTGTCGTTGAATGCTCTGATTGAACACTCGTGTTCGTCGCTGACACTGAAATCGAGCCAGTTCACAGATATTATTCGTTTGGAAGGAGATGGAGGAGTTCTGAAAAGTGTGATGGAAGAAGGAATGTCACTTGATGTTGGATCAGTTGAACTCTCGTCAGTGTGGACACTGGCTGGCGATGGAGATGGCTTCTTCATTTCGTTCAACTCGATTTCGGATCCTTCGAAGATCCCACCCTTCACGCTGACTGGACTGAAGTATTCGGAGTCAGCAGGATCGGAATGGAACTCAGAGAAGAAGGCGTGCTTTGTGTGGATTGAAGGGAAGAGATTGTCGGAATGGGTGAAAGTGTCGGATGATCGCTTTGCTGGATCATACGCCCCGATTGGGATGGAGTCAGAGTGGCTGTGGAGTGTGGATTGGGAGGAGAATCTGAATGCGTCGCTTCTGTTCTATCTGGTTGGTCACTCTGGAGCGATTGGAGTGAGTTCGTCAGGGTATTCGATTGTTCAGTGTGGATATTCTGGAGTGTGGTGTCGTGGACTTGAGTTCGGGATGGCTGTGGCAGACTCGAAGGGAGAGAAGCAGCTGAACATCCACAACACAGTTGAGATCTCTGATGTGATTGATCTGAACGAAGAATATCGTATTCATGGGAAGTTGGGGAGTTCAGTTCTGT
This sequence comes from Blattamonas nauphoetae, assembly GCA_033064195.1. Lineage (NCBI taxonomy): Eukaryota > Preaxostyla > Oxymonadida > Blattamonas > Blattamonas nauphoetae. Next base: position 18,781 of record JARBJD010000250.1, on the reverse strand, counting down.
CCGTTGTTGATTCTGGAGGACTTGTGGTTGACAGTGGGGAGCACGTTGAGATTGATGGAGTGTCAGTGATTGTTGGAATCGATTCCTCGTCCACTGTGTTGTCGTGTGTGAGCTCGGAGCTGGTGCTGCATTCGATTGTGTTCAGTTGTGGAGGAAACTCGTCCTCTCTGATCAACTCAACACTGATGTGTGTTGATGGAGAAGGAAGTGTTGGACGATTCTCGTCGTTGTCGCTTCTGTGTGGAGTGTCAGTGGATGGGAAGCTGTTGTTGGTGAAGAAAGGGACCGTGCAGATGAGCGATCTGTTGGTATCGCCTTCGATTGCCTCGAGTGATGGACTTGTTTCAGTTGTTGGAGGATCGTTCTCGCTTGTAAGTCTTGCTCTGCCTACGATCTCGTTCAGCTCCACTCCCTTCGTCCTCTCCTCTTTCGACGCCTGCTCGTTCACCAACCTGACTTGTGACAGTCTCGTTTCAGATTCAGTTCTCGATCTCAGTTCGGGAAGGCATGTCACTCTCTCTTCGTGCTCGTTCGACGGAGTCTCACTTCCGACCAGCAACACAAATCAAAACAATGAAGGCGATGATTTGGAAAGTCTCTGCTCTTGGGAGACAGGACTGATCGTCATCAACAACATCTCGAAAGCAATCATTGAGCAGACTCGCTTCTCGCATCTGCCGCAGGGTGCTCTGCACGTGAATGGAAGTGTGGTGTCGCTGTTCAACACGGTGTTCATCGCGAACAGTGCGAACGATGCGACATTCCCTTCGATGAGTCGGAACATGCGCTGCTTGTCTGGTGAAGTGGAGATTGAGAACGAGAAGAGTGGAAACGAAGAGAGCGAGTCGCTGTGGATCTCGAGTGAGGATTGTGTTGTGAAGAAAGGGTCTGGAGTTACTGTGGCTGGTCTGTTTGTTCCTTCGTTGGATGTGTCGTTGACTCGGAGTGTGATGCACAAGAACAAGTCTGTGTCGATTGAGTTGGTTGGATCGATGCTGATTCCGTGCGGTCTGTTTCTGTTGATTTGTGAGGCTGGGAGTTCTTCGAACTTGGAAGGATTTCGAGTTGAGCTGACACCCACTCTGTTTGGATGGACGAACGAATCGTCGATTTCTGTTTCGCTGTCATCGTCAGAGCTTGCTCAACTGAACTCGAAATTTGGATGGAATGGAACACTTGTGTTTGGAGATGGTTTCCAGACATCGTGGTTCGTTGTGAAAGTGAGCGAATCGGATGAGCGAAAAGCACTGATGAAGCAAGCGATGAAGTGGATGATCCCGCTGATCGCTGGGTGTGTGGTTGCTCTTCTTGTGATCCTGATCGTTGTTATCATTCTTCGTCGCCGCTCTTCGAAATCGAAAGAGAAGAAATCGCTTCTGAAACAAGACCAGGCAGAAATGAACGACATCCCACCTGACAAGATGGAGATTGTGGACGACATGCTCAATCCTCATTCGATCTCACTCGTTGCAACTGTCTCCGATGCGCCATTCGAGAAAGCTGACCAATCGCGTCAGAGTCAACACCAGCAGACGTTCAATGCAGCTCGAGGAGATCAACATTTGGATCCAGTTTTGGGGAATGAGGTGACACTGGCGATGTCTTGTGGAGGGCGCGAGAAGAGGGATGGTGTGATCGACAGAAAAGACACGCTGTACAACAGACTGCACTCGTCGAACAAGAAACCGATTGGGAAGTTTGTGACCGCGCAACAGATTGTTCAGGCTCTGTCTCGGCTGAGCAAATCGAACACGCACATCGCTCTCTTTTCTCGGTTCTCATCGCATTCAGTTCTGTTTGACAAAGATGGCCATGTGAATCTCGATCTCACCTCAGTCCCATCCACGCCGCAATCGCTCGCACACACCACCCTTGCTCCATCACTGACTCAGGCAGCTGTGTCGACGCAGCGGAGTGTGGGGAGTGGGGCAGAGAAGCAGGGGGAAGGGTTCGAGTTGCTTCGATGGAGGGCTCCGGAAGCAACTGCTGAGTCGGGTGAGCCCACAAAGGAGTTCGATGCTCGGCGAGCAGTTGTGTTCAGTCTGGGTCTTGTTCTGTTTGAGATTGAGACAGGAGCTGTTCCGCATGGCGAGATCGACGCACTGAATGCGTCTCGTCAGATGAAAAGTGGGATTCTGCCTCGAATGGAGCTCGTGAAGGATTGTGAGCTGAAAGAGCTGATCGAGGCGTGTCTGTGTGTGGAAGCGTCGAAGAGGCCGAACTTGGATGATTTGGAGGAGCGACTGGAGTCAGTGGAGTTCTCGTGTGGGTCGGTGGTGTTGTTCGATGGAGTGCAGTGATAGCATCGACTCGATCTCACTGCCACACTTCACAGTCGAACAGGACACCTCAACAGTCCACACTCACGTCAACCTCATATTTCATCACCTCACCATTTCGCACTCTCTTCATTCCACCAACTCCATGTCTCCTGATTCGTCATTTCTTCGAAGCATTCTGTCATTTTAAGCGGCAGTGATCTTCTTTCTGCCCCATCCATGTCACACTTAAACCACACTCTCAACCTTCATTTACTCACTCAGATATGGAGCCCTTCATTCTCCCCTTCTCACTCCACCTCACAAACTCTCACGTCGTTCTTCCTTGCTCACGTCCTCGTTATTCCCTCGTTTCTCGTTTGTTGTCTCTTCTGGCATTTCTTTGAAATATCATTTCATTTTTTTGTGTTCTTGTTTTTGACCGTTGGTTTCCGACGGCACTTAACAATTCATTTCACACATCACACTCATTTCCATCATTTCATGATGTGGAATAGTCCGCCTTTTTTCTACAACTTTATTTCGGTTCTTTTCGTTTCCCTTCTTCAACTGATCTCTGCTAATGGAGTCTTCACGATCTGGAATGACGTTGAATGGGTCAGATCGTTTTAATTTGAGCGATGTTCTTGATTTTAACATGTTTATGCATCCCCTCACATTTTTCAACACCGATCTCGATTGACCAGATCCTGTCAACACAACCACAAACATCTGAACATCATGAAATCGCTCTGGATTCTGGCTCTTTTCTTTCAAAACATTATCCCCTTCAAGGATTTGTTTCACTGTCTGGATCTCCACACACACAGATCATGTGTTCCAACGAGAATGATGTTTTCGTATTCTCAGTTGTGAATGCCACATTTCACTTGACGTCAACGACCATGTTCCCAATTCACCAAGCCATGCACACATCGGATTCATCAGTTCATCTGGCTGGGACAACCATCGAAGTGAATTCCACCGCGCACTTGTTCTTTTCGTGGAATTCTTTGATTGTGTTGGAAAGTCTTCATCTTCGTTGTTCATCAGAAATGAGGATTCTCCCTCTTCTTGTTGAAAACAAGCAGTCAAGTGGATCTGTGAGTCTGATCTCAACATCTCTCGGCGATGGACACCATTCGTATATTTCCCCGATTGTGGCAAACCGTCTGACCGAGTCAGTTTTGATGGAATCGTGCTCGTTCGGCAACATCACCTCGAATTCGCCGAAAATGCAGCCACATCTGGCCAGTCCCACGGGAAAGACAAGAATGTTGAACACAAAGACGGAGCATGTGGATGGAGTGTTCTATGGAACAGTGACAAACGACATCAACCTCGGCGGGTCCTTCCTCTTCTCCAACAACACATTTCTCAGCACCACACAATCCAACGCTGGTGTTGTGAATTTCACTTGTGCTGATGAAGCATGCACCATCATCTGCCCAGCGGGTGGATGCACATCTGCTTATAACGTCATTTCGACAAAATCACACCCAGAACAGGACATCACTTTCAAAGACAGTCTGTTTCGTGAATGTTCTCGCGAAAGCTCTGGGGGCGCAATCTGTTGCAATGACCCACAGAATTCAGTACAGCTTATCGTTCACGACTGTCAGTTTCACAATTGCGAAAGTGGGTACCACGCTGGCTGCATTTCTTTTCGAGGCTGTGATACGATTGTTCACCACAACGCTTTTCATGATTGCCGAGCTGCAATACATGCCGGGGCCTTCTGTGGACAACCTTTTCAACACACAACACAATTTTATGAGAACACATGCACTCTCTGCCAAGCAGGACATTCAGACACACATGTGCACATCAACAATGCCGAAGGGGACTTGATAGTGCACAATAACACCTTTTCCACGTCATTTACCACAAGAACAAGTGATGTTAAGCTCTACGCCTTCAGCACCACCCAGACTTCGTACAACCTCTTTCAGAATCACCAGACATCGCTTCACGAAGTATTTCACGGCTCGCTCCTCCTCATGGTCTACAAACTTCCATCATCCACCATTTTTGGGAACAAGTTCGAGTGGGACCATCATTTCCCAATCTCAACCAGCTGGCCGCATACTCCCGATGTCGCCGTCATCCTTTACGACTCCTTCACCACTCCCTTGCCTCTCGTCGATTCGGATGGATTCTTCTTCCCTTCGTCCGCAAAGGACAGTTTGACATTCACAGCTGAAGACTCCTCCAATCTCATTTTTCGATGTGACACGTTACCAAATGGCAATTCTTCACAAACAATCACAGTTCCATCCATCTCAGTGTCTCCCGTCTCGTCTTTTGGAGGGAAGAGGCATTTTCTTGTCACGAAGACCAAGTTTCGTCTCCTCGCTCTTGTTGGATTCGCAGAAGTGAAGCGTGAAGCTGTGGTTGAGATCAGTGAAGTTGATTTCACTGTTCCGACAGGCGTGTTGGTAAACGATTTCCTGAAAGTCACTTCAGCCACTCTCACTTTAGACACCATTTCATTGTCGTCGCTGACGTTGGAATCTGCGAGCGTGATCAGAATGGAAGGGACATCAACACTATCTGTGTCTGACAGTGAGTTCGTCACGATCACGCAGACAGGAAGCGGAGGAGCGTTCCTGAGCACGAATGGAGACAGCAACCAGATTGTGTCCATCACAAGCTGCTTATTTCACACAGTGAAGTCGGAGAAAGATGGAGGAGTGATTCTGGCTCGGCTCGGAACAGGATCGACACTGACAGTGGTAGGCACAACATTCACATCGTGTTCGTCAACTGGAAGTGGTGGAGTTTTGTTCGTCTCTTGTCCTGTCGACCACAACCCAGCCAATCTGATCATCGACAGCACTTTCGGCTCCGGCATCAGCTGCGGACAGGGAAAGAAGGGCGAGTGGATCTTCCTGCGAGGTCACTCATTCGAATCGTATCTGAAAGACTCAACTTGGGCTGGATCGATCGATTCTCTAATCGCCCCAACCGACGATGCCCTTCTGTGGGGAGAAGATGGAAGTGAAGAGGCGAGCTCGGAGTATGCGTCGCTGTCTCTTCTGTACTATCTGAAGGGATTCAGGCAGGCGACGATCGCAGTGGGGGATGGAGGGAGAGATGGGGATGGATGTGGACGAACGCATCTGGAGTGCCAGTCGTTGTCAACCGCTGTCTCTCATCTTTCTGGAACATCGCCATTCGAGATCGAGATCGTGTCTGCGCTCTCTCTCAACCAGAAAGAGACATTCTCATCGAGCTTGACACTGAAACCATCGGGAAAGCCATCCACGATCACAGTTGGGGAGTTTGGAATATTTGAAGTGTCATCGAACATTCTGACTCTCTCTGATCTCATTTTCGATGGAAAGGGAACCGAACGATCAGACTCGCTCCTCTCGATTGTGAACACTGGATCAATGACTGTTACTGGATGCATGTTCAAGAACATGAAGACAAGCGGGAAGGGATCTGTCTTCTCATCCAGGCTCAACACAGGCCACACACTGTCTATCTCCAACTCAACATTCTCGTCGTGTTCGTCGACAGGGAATGGAGGAGTGTTGTTTGTGGAAATGGTTGGAGGATCGTTCGTGATTCCCACCGCACTGACATTCACAGATTGTTCATCGAATGGGAAGGGTCAGAATCTGTTCGTTGTGCACTCTGATCTTGAATCTTTGCTTCGTGGAGTGAGTCTGGATGGAATCAAACCAACACTCCCAGAAACTGGCCTTGTGTCGAAAGAAGAAAAGGAGAAGTGGTTTGGCAGCTCGTCGTCAACGCCGACTGAATCGAGCTCGCTGCTGTTCTTCTGGCATCCTCACACAGCATCGTCAGGTGCAGTGCATGTTCACAAAGACGGAGAATCTCACTCACTGTGTGGCCTGAGCCACCTTCCATGTTCACTCATTCAGTCCTCACTGTCAAAATCGAACACCGACAATACAACAATCATCGACTCTTCTTTCGTTCTGAACGAAGGAATCACAACCGCGAACTCACCCTCCAGTCTCACCTCTGTGTCGATAAGCGCGACAGTCTCAGTTGGAGTGGATGGCCAGTTTGCGCTGTCGTCTGGCTCGCTGACTCTCTCCGCACTGTCGTTCGTTCAGTTGTCGTCGTTGGAGTTGTTGGAACATGCGTTGATCAGTGTTGGTTCTGCCTCGTCATCTCTGACTGTGGATGACTGTTCGTTCAAATCGTTCCGTCTGTCGTTGAATGCTCTGATTGAACACTCGTGTTCGTCGTTGAAACTGAAATCGAGCCAGTTCACAGATATTGTTCGATGTGAAGGAGATGGAGGAGTTCTGAAAAGTGTGATGTAGGAAGGAATGTCACTTGATGTTGGATCAGTTGAACTCTCGTCAGTGTGGGCACTGGCTGGCGATGGAGATGGCTTCTTCATTTCGTTCAACTCGATTTCGGATCCTTCGAAGATCCCACCCTTCACGCTGACTGGACTGAAGTATTCGGAGTCAGCAGGATCGGAATGGAACTCAGAGAAGAAGGCGTGCTTTGTGTGGATTGAAGGGAAGAGATTGTCGGAATGGGTGAAAGTGTCGGATGATCGCTTTGCTGGATCATACGCCCCGATTGGGATGGAGTCAGAGTGGCTGTGGAGTGTGGATTGGGAGGAGAATCTGAATGCGTCGCTTCTGTTCTATCTGGTTGGTCACTCTGGAGCGATTGGAGTGAGTTCGTCAGGGTATTCGATTGTTCAGTGTGGATATTCTGGAGTGTGGTGTCGTGGACTTGAGTTCGGGATGGCTGTGGCAGACTCGAAGGGAGAGAAGCAGCTGAACATCCACAACACAGTTGAGATCTCTGATGTGATTGATCTGAACGAAGAATATCGTATTCATGGGAAGTTGGGGAGTTCAATTCTCTCAATTGTTGGATCGGGAGGAATTATCAGACCTTTGATACATGAGATCGATCAAGCAGAAACTGAGATCGATCGATCTCAGTTCCGGTTTTTGGGACTGAGATCAATGACTTAATTAGGCGTATCTATATTTGTCTCATTGTTGTGTCAATTGGTCAAAATAAGAATCTTGAAAAAGCGAAATGGTTGTAGTGCGATAGAATGAACACTGAAAAGAGGGGAAAAAACGTCTTCTCTCCTTTTCGCACTCTTCTCGAAGTTGCTTTCGTTGCATAATTATTCAGTCCATCTGTCACTCCGACTTCCGGTTCTTGGGTCTTGTAACAAGGAATAAAGGGTGCGATCAGACCACTCATTCTTTTAACTCCATTTCAGTTTTTCCCTGTTCCACAAAACTGCAGTTCAGAGCTTCTCTAGTTGAATCAATGATTTAGTGATCGTAGTTCAGCTATCGTTGGTGAGATCTACTCCAAGCGAACCCATGATTCACTCCGATCATCAGCAAATTCAGACCTCACAACAGCTTTCACTTCAAATACTGTCCCTTGTTTCTCCTATCTCATTTTCGAAACTTGTTTTCCTTCAACATTAACCTAAATTCGCAAAACACCAACGATCTAACCTTACCTCAATTTGGCAAGACCCAAGAACCGGAAGCCGGAGTGACAGATGCGATCGCCACGTGTTGCTCATTCCACCTCTCGCTGTCCATCCATCAGACGGAGAAGGCGTCGATTCAGGAAGAATCGATCGTTCTTCCGACAGTTGGATCCAAATGAGAATGGAGTGCGTAACTGGATCGGTTGATGTCTCTGGAATAAAAAGGATGGATTGCTCTGTCACAACTCCTGTTTGGTCTAAAACACTTTGTGCTGGATGAAGATCGGGATTTGGAGATACTCGTAATTCTCGTCTTTCAGATGCAGCAGAGGGAGATAATCGTTGATCGAACTGCTTTTCGACTCCTTCTCGAAGACACTTTGATAAGTCGGCGAATCAGAGGCGATCAGAACAATCTTTGGAAGATCCAAATTTCGAGACCATTCGGGATGGCCTTCCACTTCGATCTGTTTGGATGGAGAACCATCATTCGACGACATCGTGCTATTCGACCAGCTCTTCTCCGTAGATAAATGGACCACCATTCGACATTGGCAACGATTCGAACTGAACACTCCCAACATGCAACCAATCTCCGTCGAAGAAGATCCCTCCTCCCTTCACAGCGACATAATTCGAGGACATGGTTGCAGGGATGTTGATTGAGAGTAGGTCGACATATCCGGGATGAGTCAGGGTCAGTGAGGAAAAGCGAGACACGTCGAGAAACATTCAGCCACCGAGTTTGGCAGAACACTCGATCAGAGTCGGTTGAAGGTTGAGATCGCTATTTTGATCGAGCGAGGGGATGAAGTAGTCACCGCCTCTGGTCTCCGCTGAGCAGAGCGTAGCGAGCATCCGATTGACGTTGATTGTGTGACACTCCTCGAAGAAATGCGCTTTTGTCAGTTCAACAAACGCATTTCGGCAACTCAACACGGCTCCATCGCCAGTCGTTGCGACGTTAGCGATGAGAACAGAATTTAAATCACGGGCGAGTAATAGTTTGACAGATCCTCCATCGAATTCGAAACCCGAATGATCGGCGAAGGCCATTTTGGATTCCTCCATCTGATGTGAAGGCACAAAGCGAGATTTCGACCACACCCTCCGAACTGATATTGATGAGAAGCTCCGTGATTGAGGAATCGAGTTGGTGGAAGAAAAACCACAAAGAGAGGCTTCGTCAGACACGGTGAAGAGAGAGCTGGTTGTGTGAGGAGGACACACGAACGGCTGAAGAGACGACTGAAACTGGCCTTTCAGAGAGACTGCTTTGGCCTCAAAGGTGAATGGGGGATGGTGACTGGAATAGCCAGCTTCGACCTGATGCTGACTTCAAGCCAATCGCTTCGGGAGATCAAATTGCCTCCTCTTCTCGTAAAACAGCTCCCACTCAACTCGCCTTCTCACTTTCCGTTCTTCTTCCTTTCTCCATCTCTCTTCATCCACCTTCTCTTCTTTCATCCTCCCTCCAACCCACCTCGTCCCTTCTCTCCCTCCCAATCTCCTCACCGAATGATCAGTCGTTACACAGATCCTAGTTAGGGCTGTCGACGATGCACATATTTGTCATCCATCTCGTCGCCCTCTTCGATCTCGCTTTGGTCATTGCTTTTGTTGACTTGTCTCTCTTCGTCGGTCTCTCCAGGTCCGTCTTGTTCATCTTGGCTGTGTCGACTTGAGTCTTCTAAACTGCTTTCTTGTTCAGCCACGCGAGATGTCTCTCTTCTTTCTTCTTCAAAACAATCGACGAGCCTCGTGTGCTTCCAAGTGAGTCGGAGCTTCTCCTCGTATCTCTTCTTTCATTTTGATCCAAATTCCGAGATTGTGGTGAGTGTCTGCACGATGTCACACGATCTGTCTTGTCACGGTTGGAAGATGCGTGTGATGACGATTCAGACTTGTGTTGGGAAGGAGAAGGAGTGTGAAGTGCGGATGAGAGTGGAAGAGGCGAGGTGGAGTGAGAATCGAAATGTGAAGAGTCGATGGTTTGCGGCAGAGGAGAGCGGAAGTCGGTGATAGAGTGGTGGGAGGATGGTGGGGAGGGTGAGTCTGGGACAGCCAAGTGTTGTGAGTGAGGTGGTGTCAAGAGTGGAGAATGATGCGAATCCGACGAAATCGAGTCGGGTGATGTTTCTGTGTGCTCCAAATCGCTTCGATTTGTTCGTTCCAACCATCGCTCGTTCTCCATTTCCAACTTCACTCCAATCTCACGCTTTTCCGATAGTAAGTCTGTTCTTTCCCATTCAGCGTCGTTTTCGGGGCGGGAATGCACAAGACCGCCACTCAATCGCCCAAATTCAACATCGCTCATCCGAAGCTGGTCCTGTGAAAATGAGTGTGAATTCAAAATGAAAAGTTACAAATTGAAGGCAAAAACGATGAAAAGTCGAGAGAGACCGAATAGGGTCAATAGAAGACAAGAAGGTTTGCAACACAAACTTGGATCAGTTCCTCACTCTAAATGTCCTGCTTGTCACTAAAACGAGTGTCGTTTGCACTCTCTCCGTCTTCTGAGATGTTTTCTTCGTCAATTTGTCCGATATCACGACTTTTGGGACCATCCCGTTTTGACAGTTCTTCGCTCATCTTCGACACCCGTCTTCGGCTCGGCATGTCATGGAGCGTCACTTGCTGGACATGTTGAGACAGATCCACTGCACATCCCAAATGCTGCCTGATGTGGGTATGGTAGAGCAGAATCAGCAACGAAAAGAAAGAAGAGCGAGGACTGTTGGAAACGATAAATGAAATGTGCGATTGTTCAGAAAAGGAGAGCACACATTCAGTCAGGAGGGTCTGTAGAGACTGGTTCTTCAGTGTGAACAATTTCCGGACCTTGAACAGAAGCGACGCGGAGACAGAGTGGAGCGACAGATACGAGTCGTGGAAGAGAACAGACACCAGATTCGGAATTTCGAACATCATATTCAGCCACTGCACCAAGCGGTCAGAGAAAAACAGCGTGACATGCCAGACAGCGAGTATCCAGTTTTGTTCAGAATGACAATCCTAAAGATAAGAAAATAAAACAATCGATGAGAAAGACAATAAAAGAATAAAGTCAAAAGAGTTCGGAGGAAGGAAACAGGCAAACAAACCGTGAAGAGAAACATCCAGTTAGGCCAGAGATTTCGTTTCCAGACTTGAACGAAGGGAGAATTTGAAAGATAAGGAAATAAAAGGAAATGAAAAAGAGAAAATGGAATAAGAATGTTGAAATATAGAAGAAAAAGGATATAATGAAAAGAAATCTCGAAGACTAATAAACAATTGAACAACGAATGTAAACCTGCTGAATAAATCACTCTAAGAGAGAAATAATCGTCAAGAAATGGTATATGAGATCCATCACGGTGGAATTAATAATTTTTTCGATAAACAAGCGTGATTCATCCAGTTCTTCAATCGGATCGGGAAGAAGAATTATTGTGTGACGATGAGCCGTCCAAAATTGTGGACACCTTTGATCTCTTTTCCAGAAAAGTGGACACTTGTCGAAAAAACGCAGAAATGGACACCTGTAATTTAAAAAAATCCCAGGATTTGGACACCCCCAGATTCTGGACACCTTTCTGCCAAAATAGGAGGTTAGGTGTCCAAAACTCTGGATTTAAGGAAAGCGTGAAAACAATCAGAAAAGAGTTCATGAGATACAAAACCCAAAAGGAGGAGAAACGAACTACAAAACCGTCCTAGACAAAGGAAGCGACAGATCATGACGAAAGATAAAAGAGAGAATAGAAGAAAAGAGCAAGATGGTGGAAGAAAGAAAAGTAGAAATAGGGAGTGGAAGGGCCAAGGCGTTGATGGAACAGGACAGCACGTAGGTAGAGGTGAAAAAGAGAGGGTAGTCAATAAAAGGTAATGGACGGCATGATTAGAGGGTACATAAGGGAAGGTAAGAACAAAAGTGGAAGAGCAAACTCATGATAAAGTGAGAACGCGAACAATCTGTGACTTTTGTCATATTGCCGGCTCTCATGTCACAGTGTGACTAACAGCCACAGTCCTACAAACACAACAATCCGCGATCGCAAACAGAACAAAGAAAAATGAGGAAAGATGTGAACAAAGAGGAGAATGCACACGTCACATCATTCTTTCGTGCAAGACGAGAAATCACACTTTCATACGCATTCCCGATTTCAACACGAATTTAATCCCCAGCGATGAACTATTCCGTATGAACAGCATCCCTCCATCCGCCAGGAACACGTGCAGTGAGCTCGTCCGCACAGATCGTTGGTTGTTGACCAAATGTCTCGGACAAGATCGACAGCACTGAATCACGACATCGAGCAGGTGAAATCACATGGCAGCATGAGAAGGGAAAGAGAAACTCCTTGCATGAGTCTTCTCAACTGGGTGTGTGAGGGAGAACGAACTGATGATCGTCGAAAGGACGAGAATTATTTGATACCACAGGCATGCGTCAAACTGCACCCAAACACATAAACAAGATCAAAGACAAGAGAACAGGTGATAGATGAGAGAGGAGCACACATCCGTTTGAAGAAGCGCAGAATGGATTGAGCGTGTCTGACAACTCAATTACTTCAGAAGGAGATTGTATTTGTCCCCAGCAACCAAAGTATCCGCACGGAACGATCAGGCAGGGAGCTCGCGAGGAGTCGATGAGGCAGGTGGGCTTCGCTTGAGGGGAGCGTTGCTGGTGAAAAGTTGAATGGGCCAGAAAGCAAACACGAAGGAGAGAAGGGCTGTCTCTGCATTCTCCGAGAAGGGGCAACAACGGTGAGGGTGCGGATCAGTTCCTGTAGGTGGACGAGATCATTGAAGAAAGATGAAAAATAAAGTATGGCTAATCAATTCACACAAATTTTGTGTGTCAAGGCTTCGGACAATATTCGCAACAAACAGTACGATCAATGTTTCCATCAACTCACAGATTGATTCAAAATTCTGAAATTAACATGGAATCAAGACAGAATCACAAACTGATTCTTCTACCGACACTGGGTACGGTGCCAATTGGGATGAGCATCTAGTTTTAATGATTACGTTGACGATAACCAGCTGCCACATAGGATGTTCTCCAACTGTTGACTGTCTCTGAACTTCGATAGAACTTGTGAAATGGTGAGGATCATCCCCTTGGTGACTAGCGTATCAACAACACAATGAAATTCACAACTTGATCGCGCATTGGATGTAACTCTAGTTTGCTCTTCTTCTTTTATTGTTTCTCTCTCTTAAATTTCGATAGAACTTGTGAAATCGTGCGGATCTCCTGCTCTGGCACTTGTGCTCCAGCATTATGGTCAAAGTCGCAGATTTGTGGCGCATTGTGTGTAACTCTGGTTTACTGTTTCGCATTCCATCTCGCGTTCTCTTATGTACCCTCTAATCATGCCGTCCATTTACCTTTTATTGACTACCCTCTCTTTTCACCTCTACCTACGTGCTGTCCTGTTCCATCAACGCCTTGGCCCTTCCACTCCCCTATTTCTACTTTCTTTCTTCCACCATCTTGCTCTTTTCTTCTTCTATTCTCTCTTTTTATCTTTCGTCATGATCTGTCGCTTCCTTTGTCTAGGACGGTTTTGTAGTTCGTTTCTCCTCCTTTTTGGGTTTGTATCTCATGAACTCTTTTCTGATTGTTTTCACGCTTTCCTTAAATCCAGAGTTTTGGACACCTAACCTCCTATTTTGGCAGAAAGGTGTCCAGAATCTGGGGTGTCAAATCCTGGGATTTTTACGAAAATTGATTCAAAATTTTGGACACCTTTGACAGGTGTCCACTTTTCTGGAAAAGAGATCAAAGGTGTCCAAAATTTTGGACGGCTCTGTGACGATTCATCTCGAGATTTCAATGAAAGTACTTCTAAACAAAAACAACACGGATAGTGGGTCTTTACTTCGTTATTTCGAGTTTTATGAGAATTTGAACACTAGTTATTTTCTGAGATCAAAAAGCTGAGATCGATGAGATCAGTCTCAAAGGTCTGGGAATTATGGTTGACAGTGGAGAGCACGTTGAGATTGATGGAGTGTCAATCATTGTTGGAGTTGATTGCTCGTCCACTGTGTTGTCATGTATGAGTTCCAAGATAGTTTTAGATACAGTTGTGTTCAGTTCTGGAGGAGATACGTCCTCGCTGATCAACACAACACTGATGTGTGTGGATGGAGAAGGAAGTGTTGGACGATTCTCGTCGTTGTCGCTTCTGAATGGAGTATCGTCGGTTGGGAAGTTGCTGTTGGTGAAGAAAGGTTCAGTGCAGATGAGCGATCTGTTGGTATCGCCTTCGATTGCCTCGAGTGATGGACTTGTTTCCGTGGTCGGCGGATCGTTCTCGCTTGTGAATCTCGCTGCCTCCGATTTCGTTCATCTCCACTCCCTTCGTCCTCTCCTCTTTCGATGCCTGCTCATTCACCAACTTGACAACGAAGCAAATTCAGACCCCAACACTCATCACAGCTGAGTACGGCGAGGATCTGATCATCCTTTCTTGCTCCTTCGGTGGAGTCTCAACATCACTCAACGAAAACCAAGTCAACGAAGACGATGACACAGACAATCTCTGCTCTTGGGAAACAGGACTCATCAAAATCAACGACACCCCAACTATGATTGAGCAGACTCGCTTCTCGCATCTGCCGCAGGGTGCTCTGCACGTGAATGGAAGTGTGGTGTCGCTGTTCAACACTGTCTTCATCGCGAACAGTGCGAACGATGCGACATTCCCTTCGATGAGTCGGAACATGCGCTGCTTGTCTGGTGAAGTGGAGATTGAGAACGAGAAGAGTGGAAACGAAGAGAGCGAGTCGCTGTGGATCTCGAGTGAGGATTGTGTTGTGAAGAAAGGGTCTGGAGTTACTGTGGCTGGTCTGTTTGTTCCTTGGTTGGATGTTTCATTGACGAGGAGTGTGATGCACAAGAACAAGTCTGTGTCGATTGACTTGGTTGGATCGATGCTGATTCCGTGCAGTCTGTTTCTGTTGATTTGTGAAGTTGGAAGTTCTTCGAGCTTGGAAGGATTTCGAGTTGAGCTGACACCCACTCTGTTTGGATGGACGAACGAATCGTCGATTTCTGTTTCGCTGTCATCGTCCGAGCTTGCTCAACTGAACCCGAAATTTGGATGGAATGGGACACTTGTGTTTGGAGATGGTTTCCAGACATCGTGGTTCGTTGTGAAAGCGAGCGAATCGGATGAGCGAAAAGCACTGATGAAGCAAGCGATGAAGTGGATGATCCCGCTGATCGCTGGGTGTGTGGTTGCTCTTCTTGTGATCCTGATCGTCGTTGTCATTCTTCGTCGCCGCTCTTCGAAATCGAAGAGAAGGAGTTGCTTCTGAAACAGGACCAAACAGAAATGAACGACCTCCCTCCTGACAAGATTGAATTTGTGGACGACATGCTCAATCCTCACTTGACAACACCAGTTGCTGCTGTTTCCGATGCGCCATTCGAACATGCGGACCAATCGGAACAAAATCCAAAACAACAACAGACCTTCAACCTGCCTCTCGAGATTTCCAAGGTGGAACCAGTCGGCATCGAAAGAAAGGACACATTGTACAACAGACTGCACTCGTCGAACAAGAAACCGATTGTGAAATTTATGACAGCACAACAGATTGTTCAGGCACTGTCTCGGCTGAGCAAGACGAACACGCACATCGCTCTCTTTTCTCGGTTCTCATCGCATTCTGTTCTGTTTGACAAAGATGGCCATGTGAATCTCGATCTCACCTCAGTCCCATCCACGCCGCAATCGCTCGCACACCACCCTTGCTCCATCACTGACTCAGGCAGCTGTGTCGACGCAGCGGAGTGTGGGGAGTGGGGCAGAGAAAGCAAGGGGGGAAGGGTTCGAGTTGCTTCGATGGAGGGCTCCGGAAGCAACTGCTGAGACTGGTGAGCCCACAAAGGAGTTCGATGCTCGGCGAGCAGTTGTGTTCAGTCTTGGTCTTGTTCTGTTTGAGATTGAGACTGGAGCTGTTCCGCATGGCGAGATCGACGCACTGAATGCGTCTCGTCAGATGAAAAGTGGGATTCTGCCTCGAATGGAGCTAGTCAAAGATTGTGAGCTGAAAGAGCTGATAGACCCTCCACAAACCCGTTTTAAATATAAACCCGTTTTATTCGAAAGAACTTAATAATCCTAATATCTCGGCAGTGAGGTCAAAGTTAGGTGAATTAGAAACGAGTTGCAATATCTAGGTTATCTGCATCTGATTTAAATTGTGTCGAACTCAATTTCAAAGAATGGGTATCTAATTTCAACTCCCCTCTCTCTCAGAATATAAGATCGTCGATGTCTAATTTCCCGTCTACCACCTCTTCTCCATCACCACCACTATTTTTCAGAAGATTACCACATCTATCGACAAGCTCATCAACCACCATCACAAAGTCAATGATCAATTCGTTCTCCGGAGATCTAATTGAGAATTTGGAGGAACAAACATCACAAGACGATTAAAAGTCATCCATTGTTCGATGTTTGTCCATGAATGAAGAATATCACACGAACCGTGACACAACCAATTCGTGTTGTAAACTTGCTTTATCACCATTCAGATCATGTTGGACACTCTTTTCCATGATTTAATACATGTTGCCGAGTCAATGAATCCTATACAAAGAACTCTGGCCAGCCCACCTTTGCCCGTGGGGCGTCATCTGGCCTTGTGCGACTGGTGATGCGCGGGACTGATGAGGTACAGCGACATGGACAACGCGCTCGAGATGATCTCCAACGCCGCCGAGTACGACTTCATGGCCACCTCCCAGACAGCCAGTCAGTGAGGCACGCAATCGACGTCGCGAAGGAGTTCTCGGAAGACGCCTCATACGCACCTTCACACAAGTCGTCGCGGCACTCCTTCTCTTGCAGGGTCTCACCACCGAGCTCGCCCGCCGGCAGGTCCAGGAATCCATCTCATCAGAACCCTTGTGATCCAGCCTCAGGCCCACCAGAAGCGAGGTCACCAAGATATCACCCCATTTCATCCACCTCAGGGTGTTTTTCAGATGACCAGCGAGTCGACAAAGGCAACAGTTGCAACTCTCCTCCGATCCCAAAGCGAGGCTATGCTTCCCCTCACCCTGCTCCACCCACCCACCAATTGCTCCTCGCGGGAAGCAGGACGAGCCAGAGCGGAAGGAAGAGGACAAGAAGGATGATTCTGACAACAGCGACTTGATTGAACTGGACCCAAAACCCAAACAGGAAAACACAACTCGTCCGGCTGATCTGACACGACACACCCCGCCAACAACGTCTTCAGATGCGCATGTCGCAGCGAGGGCGGTTCACATGAGCACCAACAACAGCCGAAGAGCACCGTCTCTCTCAAATGAATTGGACAGTGATGCCGAACAGCAGATTGGGTGGTCAAGCAGAAGGATGGCAGTGTCGACTCATCTCTGAAACAGGAATTAGAACAACTCGTCGACATCCGCATCTTCTGCATCGAATGCAGATCTGTTGCGAATAATCGATTCTTTGAAAGCAACACTCGTCGAAGTAGAACGACAGCGCTCGGCTGACAAGGCGAAGTATGAAAAGAACTACGAACAATAGGTTCAGTCTCGGCTGAGGAACACTCCGAACTGACTCGTCTCACAGAGGAGAACGCTCGACTGACCGAAACAATGTCAGAGTTCCAAGTTCGAGCAGCTTCGCTGGCCACAGACAAAACACGCCGGAAAGAGTTTGGAGTAGACGAGGCAGAAGATGGAGATGGAGCGGGAGAACAACACGCGGTTGGAGGAGACGAAGAGGGAGGTGGATGAGTGGATTGGGATGAACAAAGAGAAGAGCCATTCCATCGAGACCTCCACACGAACATTGATCAGCTCACGACTGAGCGAGACACACTCAAAGCCAACCTGACCGCAACAAACCAGTCACTCGACGAATCCAACCAGCGGTGTGCATCTCATCTCATTCATCGTCTTTGCTCTTCGTTCTTTCATGCCCTTCTCTCCTCAATCATTCTCCTTTCTGTTTTCCTTTCTTCCCTTCAGCATCGACACCCTCTCCTTCGAGGTCTCTTCCCTCCTTGCCCAAAACGCAGAACTGGAGCACCTTCTCTCCAAAGACTGGCTCATCACGACCGACAAGCAGACAGAATGTATTGGAGTAGGCGAGTCAGCTGCACAACTCCTCAATCGAGAAATTCAAGCCTGCCAGCGTCACTTCACACCAACCGCACTACTTGGACGACATCGGCGACAAGATCGGATCGTATATGATGCACTTCACTGAGAGTGACATGAGAAAGGTGAGAGAGTACTCCTACGCTGGAGAAGGGTGAGGAAGTGAACAAGACACAGTTGCGGCGGACCCGAAGCGATCTGCAGTCCCAAACGACAATCCAGCCACTCCAAGTTCCCACTCTTGCTTAGCCAGCCAAAACGAAGGGGAAAGAAGCTGTCACTCGCACCTCTCGCCCGCCAAGCACGTGCCCAGCATGACCCCTCGCAAACAACGATCGAAGCGGAACATGCAGCCGGTGACAGAACACGACGTGGAGAAGCAGCAGAAGGAGATGGAGCGGAGTGGTCGAGCAGGCTCGCAAGTTCAACAAATACATTTCCAGCCAAGTCGGCACCGTCGCTTCACTCACCGCCGCCAACGAGAACACGGATGGGCAGAAGAGGCGTTCTCGACTAGATGTGAAGGATCAGCGAATGCTTCGAAACGTTCAAAATGAAGGAATACTTCATCGAGAATGTGGTTTGTGCTTCTCCTCTTCTCATCGTTATTGCTCTTCTGCCATCTTTCTTCCTCCTCTCTCTTCATTGTCTCTCTCTGCCTCTTCAGGATCTCGTCGTCCTGTCCTTCTGTGTCTTCTTCTCGTTCTGACAACAGATCGAGACTGAGACACAGTCATCCCCAATGGACACGCGCTCTTCAGCCATCTTACATCCTCACTACCCATTCTTTAGAATCCATTCTCATTTCATCAATCAATATCAAGTGCAATTTCTCTCTCAATACCATCACCAATGCATTTCTAGGAATATATAAGATGACTTTTTCCACTATAGTTCGAATTCTGGGTCTAGGTGAATAAA